>CM062297.1:647288199-647826040 GCA_031216915.1 Pictodentalium vernedei | reverse complement strand
GTGATTTTATGTGAAAAATTAGCTCTTATTACCTCACCCTTCCCCTCCCCCACCCACACCTTATTTTCTGCTCCAAAATGCGTTTTGAAACGATATAGATTGATTTTGTGCAAAAAGGTAGCTATATCTATATGACCTCCCCCCCCCCCCCCACCCCCCGGAAGAAAAGATGAGAACCGGAAGCAAAACGGAAGAAGAACGACAAACATTGACTAGTGATCGTCCGAGTCAAGAAGATCACAAATGATGTTCATTTAAAAAGCTAAGTAAAGAGCTATAATGCACCTCTTTCCACAAGTCCACCAGCTCACATCAATTGCTTTTAGTTGAAAATTTTATGGAAAATACCAACACGACCTGAAAACTTGACAGTCAAATTAAATTAATTTAGACTTCATGTCAGGTGTGAGTTCATGAAGAATTCTATCTTGTTAGTTTACCTGATTGAAAGTCAGGTTGAGCTATTCTGATCACTTTTTGTATGTCGTCTGTCGTCCCTCGTCTGTTGTACGTCGTGAAGGTGGTGTTTGGGTCATTTCCTTCCAAGCCACTGGCTGCAGTTCAGTGCAAATTCACATGAGTAGTGGTTATATAGGGGCATTTGGGTTTTTCTTCAAATTGGGTTTCTGTTCATATTGTGGAGGGGAGTAGGGCCAAAATGCACAAAATTTTAAAAAATCTTCTCATGAACCAGCCATAGCAGAGACTTGACATTTGGTTTGCAGCTTCCATTTGAGGTGTAGACTCAAGTTTGTTCAAGAGAAGTTTGACGGGCAATATTTGGCTTCGTTCTGAGAGGGGCAAGAATTTTTGCCCCGCCCAAAATTTCTATTTTCTGAACTGAGAGGTCAATTTGAACCAAATTTAATAGGAGGTATTATTGGGTTATGAGTACTTGATTTATGCAAAAAAAAATTTTTTCTGCAGCCCCGAGGGACCCTCAGGAGCCAAAAATAGAAAAAAACCAAAAACGTCCATATCTCCAAAACTGTACGGCACTGAGAATTTTTATTTGGTGTGAGGCTTCCTTGGGACCAACAGCAAGGAATGGTAAAAAAAATTGCCCTTGGTTTTGTCGTAAGGTACTTTTTCGGGACTTTGAAAAATTGCTGAGTCAGCATTTTTTAAACTCTGTGGGCAATGGGAAAAAATTAAAGAATCATTTGTTTCCAAACCGCTGCTCCAAAAGCTTTCATTTTTTACATATAACATCTTTGGAACATTGATTCATATTTGGGTTCCCTATGGGAGCCCAAATGTTCAAATTAGTGCAATATGAGGAATATTCTTGAAAAATCTTCTTCAGATCTTCCAATAAGAATCCTTTGATGTTTGGTATGCAGCTTGCTTAGGGGGGTGAGATTCAAGTTTGTTCAAGCCAAGTCCCTGGGTTCATATTTAGGCTGAAAATTTGGGGTCCCGATTCGGACTTAGAAATTTTGGACCCAAATCCGGAAATGAGTTTTTTGTTTTTTTTATGCATTTCGGTCAATTTTAAGACAAAAAAATATTTTTTTTTTACACCGAAAATTTGGGGTCTGAGTGGGAAATTTTGGACCAAAATCCGGAATTTTTTTGGGGGGGGGGGTATGCGTTTTGGTCAATTTTAAGACAAAAATTTTTTTTTTTTTTTCTACACTGAAAATTTGGGGTCCGAGTGGGACTTGGAAAATTTTGGACCAAAATCTGGAAATTATTTTTTGAGTTTTTTATGCATTTTGGGCAATTTTAAGAAGAAAAAAAAAATTTTGGTCTGAAAATATTTTGTTTGGGACTTCAAAAATTTCCGTACAAAAAAAAAAAAAATCTGTTTTTATGCGTTTATCTCAATTTTGGGACGTAAAAGTGCAGGAACTGAAAATAGAAGGAAAATCCTGTGTATTGTGTGGGCACAATCTCTTCATCTAGTTGGTATATGCTTTTCTTATGAGAAGGCATTTGCAGCTTATTCAAGTCAAGTCAAGTCCCTGGTTTGATATTTAGACTACCATGTCAGGTGAGCGCCCTCAGGCCCCCTGGGGCCTCTTGTTAAGGCTCTTTCGCCCTCAGATGGCCATAGGCCTTTGCTATGTCCAGCTAGAGCTATGCGAATTTACAAACGTAGATCTGAGTTTATCAGAAAGGGACGAAAATGTTTCTTTCTGTCTTTGCTGCCTAACAAAAGGGACATCATGGTCCATTCTATTTCAAGATGGATTCAATTGACTCTTCGTACTGCTTATGAAAAATGATCTTCTACTCAGCAGTCTGTGCTTAAGTTTTCGGCACATGAAGTGAGGGCGCTGTCTAAGATTGGGCTTATGCTAATAGTATTGCTGTTACCAATTGGATGAAGGCTGCATACTGGTCTCGACCTTCTATGTTCACAAATTTTTACCTTAGAAATATTGAGTCTATTTCTGGGGACCTGCGTTGTTTAGGTCCATTATCTGTTGCTCAGAAATGTCGTCCACTAAACAGTATAGTTTTATCAGGCTTTCTGTTCCAGCAGTGACTCTGTCCTGCTGCCCTCTTCGTTCTGGGGTGATTGACCCAGAGCAAGGAGAAGTGGGGGTGGGGGGGGGGGGTGGGGGGGTGGGGATGGTGTTCCCTTATATCACCTGCTTTATAGTGAAAAGCAGGGGAATACCTCCTTTGGAGTCAGTAATTCCGAGTCAGTACTGGAATGGTTTTAAAGTGTAAAGCTAATGTTTATCTCATTTATGTAATATTTTAAAGTGTAGCTCGGTGTGAAGCATTTGTATATGTCACGTGTCATACAAGCGTTAATATACAATCCTCGGATACTTTTAAATGAGTATAAAGAGTCTCATTCTCTGGACTATCTTTATTTATTGGCTTTCCTTTAAAGAATTAGTATAATGGGTTATACTGGATGTTAATAGAGATCATTGATGTTATTGTGCTCAATTACGGATTGGTAATGTGTCTTTCTTATTTTGTATAAACAAGAAAGATACATGTAAATCCTGTTCCCCTTTTCTCCTTGAGGGGATAATTCTGTTTACATGTAATTGTGCCTATTGGGTTTTCCTTTATGTCCCAGGCCCTCCAGCTTTTTTTCTATTCAGCTAAGTCTGGGTCATTGGTACAGTATAAAAATGTTAAAAAATTTATGGTAATTTATATATTTTATACTTTCCAATGACCCAGACGGGGATGGCCCTCCCATGAGTTGGGAACTCATACCTCCCCGCTGATTACATAACACTTACCAGGCACTGGTTGTAAGAATGAAGATTTGGCGCCAATTTCGGTACTTCGGACAAAAGAATGGAGGACCATATAGGACATAGATTTTTTGGATTTTGATGCATATTTGGGGGATTTGGGGGGCAAAATTTGTGTTTGGCCCTGAATTTTTACGAGTTAGCACCAGCTAAGTCTTGGTCATTGGTAAGTATAAAAAATATATAAATTACTATAAATTTTTTAACTTTTGTTCAAATGATTTAAACCCATAAAAACCTGGATATATGGTTACATTTTTTAGCTCAACTTGACGTCAAGTAGGAGCTTTTAGAATGGGTTGCTATCTGTCATCTGTCTGTACATCCATACGTCCGTACATTCCTCTGTCCATCCACAATTCCTTTAGCACTTTCTACAGGCTGCAACTCTCACCAGTTCCAAATTGCTTTGGGGCAATGTCTAGATGGGAGCTATTGAAGTTTCCCAAATTTTGTTGAAAAGTATGACCACCAGTGGCCATATTAGATTTGCATATAAATCGTCAACGATTCCATTGGAACACCCTACAGGCCGGATGTAGCTTTCGTGTGATGTCTAGATGGGAGCTTTCAATTTTTTTCTGAATTTTGTTGAAAAACATGGCCGCCAGTGGCCATCTTTGATTTGGCACATGACTTGTCAATTCTATTAGCATAACCCTACAGGCTGCATGTCTCACCTGATCTTTTTCATATAGGCAGCCAAGAGTTGCCTGGAAACAACTGCCAAGGTACTTATAATTTCAGCCAAGAGATACCCAAAACCTAAATGTTGGAACACCTGTTCGGTTGCAGTAGAAAGTGATCAGAGTTGGAAAAAGACCCCACAGGGTTACCGGTAGTGGATATTCTGAGGTGCCTATGCAGCCCTGAGAAACCAGGAAATGGCATTTCAGCTGCTTACAATTTCAAAAAGGTTCTTCACTGGGCTGAACAGCAGTTGACTTGACCAGTTTGTGATATCCCCAAATTGGATCAATCTAAAGGCCTGTCAAAAGCATGTTTTAGTATGTATAACTCTATGGCAAGTCTGTGATAATATATAGAGTAATTAAGCAGATATTTGCAAACCATTGTCCGACATATGCTAAGAAACTATTGAGTTCTGAATTTCTTTGAACAACATGGCAGCTGGTGGCCATTTTGGATTTGGCTTATAACTTTTCAACAATTCCATTAGTACACTCTACAGGACGCATTTCTCACCAGATCTTTTTCAAATTTCATATGTAGCTTTGGTGTGACGTCAACATGGGTGCTATTGAATTATTCTCTAATTCAGTGAAAAACATGGCTGGCAGTGGCCATCTTGCCTTTGGCCTATAAATTGTCAACAATTCCATTAGCACACCCTACTGGCTGCATCCCTCACCCGATCTTTTTCAGATTATGTATGTAGCTTTGGTGTGAGGTCTAGATGGGGGCCATCAATTTTTTTTTCGAATTTTTTTGAAAAATATGGCCACCAGCATCCATCTTGGATTTGACATATAAATTGTCAACAATTCCTTCATCACACACACCTTATGGGGTGCATCTCTCACTCAATCTTTTTCACCTCTCTTCTGTGACTTTAGCATGATGTTTACAAAGGACCTGTCATGTTTTTTTTAATTTTGTTAAAAAACATTGCCAACCGCCATCTCAGATTTTGCTATTAAATTGTCTACAATTCCTATAGCACATCTTACAGACCACATCTGCAATCCTATCTTGTTCAAATTTCATATGATTTTGATTGCCTCTACAAAAAGTTTCAAATTTTATTGAAAATATGGCCACCACTGGCCTTCTTGGATTTTGAATTTAGAAGAGTCACAGTTCTTTTAGCACATTCTGTAGGTCCCTTCTTATATCAAAATGTTTTTCTTATGTAGCTTCATGCACACATGCACACACACTCACACTCGTGCATTCACACACACACGCATACATACATGCATGTATGCATGCCCACATGCATGCATGCACGCATGCACACACACACACACACATGAACACACACATGCATCCACAGTGCTACCATAAGTGATGACTAATGAGTTTGCTACATAACTCTCCGATATTGCTGCATGGTTACATAGAATGTTTTGTCTATGTTATACAGTGATACACAACTTTTTCATGAACTATGTATTGTTTAAAAAAAAAGTTTGCTTATAATTCAATGTAATAGATGCAAAAAAAAAATACTGTTAGGCCATTGAGAGTTTATCAAGTGATTCTCATGCTTGAGTTCATGAGTTCAATCCCCATCTGGGATGACCCACGTTGTGTCCTTGGGCAAGGCACTTTATCCCTGTTGCCTGCATGGGAGCATGATGACGCTGTGTACTGAGACATAGTGCACGTCGATGGTGCACATGTCTTCAACCACTGTAACTCTGCTTGAGCGGAGCTTAAACAGAGTTAGAATGTTGAGCTGACAGTTTCTTGTCGGTGCTTGGTGGTTCTCTCCGGATACTCCGGCTTCCTCCACCCATAAAACTGTCACTGTCATGATCAGCCATTGTGCATAAGTATGTGACCTTAAACACCAGTAAATAAATAAATAATCAAGTGATTCTCAGGCAATTGCTTTTTTTAAATAGATGAGGATGGGTTGATTTTATTTTTACTTCTTGCTCAACTTGACAGTGTCAGATATGAGCTATTGGGATGGGTTGTTTTCTGTAGAAACTTGAGTGACTGACTTGGCATGACTTTCTATTTTGTTCAGTCCCTTCTTGGTCAAGTTGAGCTGCAGTGTCATTGACACTTTAATTTTACAGTGTATCAATTCTTGGAATAAATATGGTATATTCACAGTCTGCTTCATACTGTAGTCCAAAATTTCATTTCCATGAAAATGATAGATGCTTGATTTTTTGTGATGATGAATCATCTGGGCAACCTGTATCAGCAGATGACATTGAACTTGGATGAAAAGCAGAGCACGTTTGGAGAGAGTATGGTTGTGCAGAAATTTCTGTGTTACCAATTTTCTAACCTTTGTGGAAGTCCATTGCATGATGATAAGTGTTTGATGTGCTCAGAATTCCATTAAGATTTCTCTTTTAACTTTTTACGGTTTAGTGGACTAATATTCATGACTGTAGGCTTCTGACGATATCCCGGTACTCCGATATGTACCGATTCAACACTTTCACTCTCAATACATTCAACACATCACACTTTAGGCTTGGGTGATCTGGCCAACTCAGATATCCCGCAAATCAGAATATAACACCGGAATACCAATAATTAAATCAGGGTGTTTTTTTGTTTAGGCTAACATCGCTGTTTGCGAAGCAAAATCTCCCAGGTACTCTCTCATCATCGAAATTTAATTAGATTTTGCTCACAAAATCCAATAAAATTGAATTTTGTGAGCAATTTTCTTATCCACATGGGAAAACGTGAGATTACATACACAAATGTGTCAAAAGAATTCATTCTCTGAATTCGACACACTCCCAAAATGTTCAACTTTCAGTTTCAAATAGTTGGTACGTCTATCCTTACTTGTAACTTACACAGCTCAAGTACGCTGCAAACTGTGTTTTCAGTGGTCGAATGAAGATTGATTGACGTACTTCATCAGTGGTGTTGTCAGTCTGGGAGGTGTTTCAAGTAGTATATCTTTTGTATGACTGACATTTGGGGGATGACAGAAATGATAGAATACATTGACTGTTTTTTCCCTAACAATATATCGACTTCAACTTCGATAATTTGATCCAATACTATTTCTTACAATATACCGGTGCTTTTAAAACAATACTGGTATTCATCCGGTTTCATTCTCAGTACTGGTAATTACCGGTTTACCGGTATATCATGCAGCCCTAGAATTATGAAATTTAACTAATAATATTTTGTTTGACAGAGTTCAGTGAGAACTGTCAAAATATTATTTCTTAACCCTCTGCACACGGATTACTAAATTTTTTTCCATTATGGAACTACAAATTTAACCAATTCAGTCTAGTTTGACAAAGCTCATTGAATGTTAATTTCACTGGGGAGACCAGTTCTGGGGGCTTTTATGAAAGGGTCACCCCATTTGTCACCGCGAACCCATTTAGTAGGTTTCAGGACTGAAATGTGAGTATGGTCATCGGTGTTTAGTAACCCACACAAACTAAGCCTTTCAATCTTGTTTATCCATTGTTGTGTGGACTTAGAAATATTTTTATACTGTAACCAATGACCCACACTTAGCTGGTGCTAACCCAAAAATATCTAGGGCCAAACACAAATTTTGCCCCCCAATTACCAAAATTTGCATGCAAAGCCAAAAATTAGAAGTCCTATCTGACCCTCCATACATTTTACCCTGTCGCATGCACAGACGCCAGGAAGTCACCGAATCTGGCGCCAATAAATCATTCTTTGTTTGGCCCTTCTATCAGTAACATCTCACTGATATCTGTGCTTATAATCTCAGTTAAAATGATGCCAGACACAAAATCATGATGGAAATGGTGGATCCAAGGATGAAATAAGAGGATGAGAGGAAGGAAAAGTGGAAGGATGTGTTCAGGGCTGTAACTTATAATTTTTATGTAAAATTATTTCATCTTCCCTAATTTCGGGGCATGGGCCTGATGTTTTCACTCTTGCTATGAAATCTCCACTGTTTGTTAAGTGTTTCCTCTCTCCCTTTCCTTGAAACCCCCCTTGCTAATTATACCCCACTTTCGAAGAAAATGGGGGTATACTGGATTACATGCGTCCATCCGTGTGTGAGTCCGTCCGAGATTATTCATAACTTAAGTAAATTATTATTTTCTATAATATTTGTTGGACATAGGTATGCTCACATAACTTAAGTAAATTATTATTTTCTATAATATTTGTTGGTCATAGGTATGCCCACACTAGTTATTTTTTTTTTTTTATTACTTGTTCACTTAGAAATTGTGTCCATCCGAGCCAAATTTTGTCTGTTCAGTCTGTATTTTGGGTATCGAATGTTCTATTGCAATGAAATCTGCCATGAACACTGCTTATGGTATAGGCTTTAAAAAAAGGATTCAAAGATATTTCTCACATTCTCCTTTTTAGAGTTATCCCCCCTTTTTTGACTTAGAAATTGTGGGAAATAGAAATTATTTGTCTGTTCGGGCTGTATCTCAGGTATGGTTTATCGGATTTCATGAAATATGGCAAGCAGTTTGCCTATGACAAAGGCGTCTGCCTCATTGCATAAAACTTCCAAACACCAAACAATTTACCACACCTTTTGACTTAGAAATTGTTGAAAATTGTTGAAAACTTTAGAAGAAAATGGGGGTGGGGGGGGGGGGGGGTATACTGGATTGGAGTTATCGTATTTCAGTGAAATATGGCACGCAGTTTGCCTATGACAAAGGCTTCTGCCTCATTGCATAAAACTTCCAAACACCAAGCAATTTACCATACCTTTGGACTTAGAAATTGTTGAAAACTTTCGAAGAAAATGGGAGGGGGGGAGTATACTGGATTGCGTACGTCCATTTGTGCATCTGTCCGTCAGTCCGTTCGAGAATATTCATAAATAATATTTGTTGGTCATAGGTATGCCCACACTAGGTGGTACACCACGTAGGGGTATGCACCGGACAAAAATCCAGCTCTTGTTTTATTTATTTCCCATGCTTTTGGTATAATTTTTGAAATTTTTTTATTAAAATTTCTTGGGAGTTTTAGCATAGTTACAGAATGTTGATTCTGTTATTCCCATGGCTACGTCCTCACCCTTGGGGTGTTTAGGTGTTTTGGTCATGCATCTACCATCTGATGTATTGTAGCTTCTTCTGTGGAAGATTCTGTTTTACATCGGATAGTGTTTTAAATTGGTTACTGATTTTGGGCCCATGTTTTTCTGTGCCTGGAGTCTTGTTTCCGGTTTTTATTGACAACGGTTACTTTCTGTTAGTGATTCCTTGTCTTCTCTAAGGTTTATTATATAGTCAGATACATTAATATTGTCCGTAAGTGTAACATTCATTTTTAGAAATGTTTTAAAATTTTTGTCCACTCTTAGGGGTTTTTTGGGATCCATTTGGGCTCATCGTTCCCTTTAAGAACTTGGGCTCATGTCAAAATTATCTTTTGAATTATTTTTCGAAATTTTGTTATGGATTGTATTATTATTATGTATCTTTGTATTTTCAAGGGTTAGTGTGAGTACTACGGCTGTATAATATTTTTTAATTATGAAAGAATATTGTTTAAATTGTAAATCGAGGAAGTCTTCCTCTGATTCTCATGCTCATTGTATTTGCTGTAGTCACTGTACTCGCACTAATTCTTGTTCAGTTTGTGCCAGTTGGATGACAAACGTTGGAGACGTGTGTCATGGTATATTGTTAGTGGTGAGAGGCCGATGCCGGTCCTCTCACCACAGGGTCACTCTAGTTTTTCAGTCTCTTTTTCAGAGGAACAAGAACAGGGTGATGTTTCCGTGATGTCTTCCGGAAGTGTGCTGCCGTCGCAATGAAAAGCTAGCGGCAAAAGTGCTCAAGGAAATTAGACAAGTGCCTAGATCCTTAGTAGGATTGATGACCTTGTCCCCAGCTAGCTCAACCGGCAGATCTCACTTGTATGTGGGTTATGTGATGCCGGGTATGCCCGTAGTGGTCGAGAAGAGGAATAAGGGTGTAGCGAGCACTATAAAGATACGAACATGCTCACCCTGCGACGAATGAAAGGAGAAAGCACGGGAAGGAGGAAGTTGACAAGTTCTGAGGTATGCTCGTCCAGGTCTTCCATGATTGCGAGCAAGAGAGAGGCCCCTCTCTCTTATAACAACATCTGGGGTCAGAAGTTGTTGGTAGGAACTTGTGTCAGTTGGAACTTACGTCCACGGGACGCTCCTTCCATAGACTGCCGGGGGTCGGCCAGTCTTATAGCTTCCTCTGTGTTCGAAAAGCACACACGACTGGAAGGAGGAGGAACGCTTGTCCAGGTCATCCAGGACCCCGAGCAAGAGAGAAGCCTCTCTCTCTCTCTTACAGCATCATCTGGGGACAGATGTTGTTGGTAGGAACTTGCGTCAGTCGGAGTATACGTCCATGCCTCCTGTCCGGGACGTCCCGTCTAATAGGCAGCCGGGTCGGCTAGTCTTATGGTTTCCTTTACATAATGGACAAAGTGATCTTTATATTGCACAGGGCTATAAAACCCAATGAGTGGTTTCAGTTCCCTGACGCTGGTGAAACGGTTAAGATTGAATACGAGGAACTGACTCCGGATGTATCGCATATGCATTGTGTTCAGAGCTAGTGGAAAAGTGCTCAATGATTTTAGACAAGGGCTAGGCTTCAAAAGAGGTTTACGTCCCTTGTCTACAGCTAGCTCAGCCGGCAGATCTCACTCGTATGTGGGTGATGTGATGCCGGGTATGTCTGTGGCGGTCGAGAGAGAATAAGGGTGTAGCGAGCACTGTTTAATCGAATCATGCTCTCCCAGTGTTGATGGAAGGAAGAAGACGGCAATTTTTGAGGTAGGCTCGTCCAGGTCTCTCTGTACCGCGAGCAAGAGGGAGACCCCTCTCTCTCTTTCATCAACATCTGGGGCTGGGTGTTGTTGGTAGGAACTTGCGTCAGTCAGAGCTTACGTACATAGCTATTGTCCGGTACGCTTAGTTCAATTCTTAGCCGGGGACGGCTACAGTTTTGCTTCTTTAACGTCTACCAAGCATTCCCGACCGCACCTTGGCTAAGTGACTCAGGATTTCCAGTCTGCATCGTCAAAAGGTCCATCTTTTGTGAAGAAAGTCGCACCATCTAGTAGCCAAGGAGATGAGGCTTCATTCATCAGATCGTCCGCAGTAATAACTATATTGGACACCCTGTCCTAGGAGCAGCCGGCGAAGAGGCTATTCATGACCGCTGCTCCTCAGGCCTCTGTAACAGACTTGCTGTCGCAGTTGCGCAACTAATCGCAGTATTTCTGCTAAGGCAGAAGCACTCAACATCAGTCTCAAAACTTGAGCTGTTGCATGGTGCTTATTTGGTCCAGTCACCTGCCTGTTTAGATGCTGGTGACTGTGATTCTAACTGATTTGAACGTATGATGGAAAGGATAACTTTCCCTTCCGGAACAACTCTTGGATGATATAGTTACCATACATTATCATTTCCTTGAACTTGTTCCAGTGAATCAAAATGCTGCGAGCAATTATGAGAAACCGCTTGCGAAGTTGGATGCTGACTTCATCCGGATAAAGAGCAGGGTAATAAGATCTCTTTCCAGTTAAGTTTACACAGGTGTCACAGGTCTTCGATTGTGTAGACGACACCATATTTAACTTCCTGCGGGAAAAAGTAATTCGGTTTCTTATCTTCTTCCTCTGTATTTTTAATCGTTCGTGATTGTTCACATACTTTTAAAAACAACAGGGGAAGATGTGGAGAGTTCGTCTGCGTTGATTGAGCAGGCTAAGATCCTAGTTGTAGCCTTACCTTCATCATTTAGTTGTTCGCTCGGACACAATTGAGAAGATAATTTCTTTGTCAGAGCAAATTTAGTCTCATGGTCTTATGTACTTTAATTTTAAGTACTGTGACGCATTGTCTATATGGAAAGGAATTTTGTGGTCGTTCGTACTTTTTAAAAAATTCTTTCCAGACCTAATATATATATCTCGGTCTTAACTAATGTTAAGTGGGTGTTATTCTGATGCAACGAAGCCTTGTGTCTTCATCTTTGCATTTGACTACGTGGAAAACTTGCTATAGGTCGCTTTAGTCTTCCAACTCTAGTCTTTTATGGTAAGAAGAATCAATTCTCTACTCTTTAAGTTGGGGTCTAATGGACCAACACCAGCAGTAAGAGTCAGAGAGGTTGTCCTAGACTCAGATCATCTATAAGGACTCATAGCGAAGGTATAGGTATACCTAAGTCTTTCATTATTGTAGGATTAAACTACAAGAAAGCATCTATACTCGACTCTTTAAGTTGGGGTCTAATCGACCACACCAACAGAAAGAGTAGGAGAGTTTGTCCTAGACTCAATTCACCTATAAGGGCTCATAGCGAAGATATAGTTATCTCTCCTATATATATTTCTTTAGGATTGTCTATACAGCCACTTGGATAGGGGTTTCTCGTCTGTCTGAGTTACTGAGTTACTGATCAGACTCCCCTGAAACGGTGGTTTGATGCTCTTATAGAGCTTGGTCTGACAGATTTTGACTGGAAGTGGATAATTAGGTTATTTATGATTATCTTTCAGTTGAAAAGTGAACGTTCGGCAATTGTAGCGAGTATAATTCTTGAGATCACTTGTTTTGTGAACTAGATAATGTCTCATGGGATTTATGATAGGATACACGTATCCCACTATTCATTTGGCTGGTTCATCTGTTGTTTCACAGAACAAATTAACCAGCTATTTGGCTTGCTTTTATTTGTTATCTGATGCATTAACAGCGATAGTTTCATGTGCCAGATGGAGTTGTGTGGAGCAGCTTGGAATGTTATTTCGATGGGTCGCTTACACACATGTCTACTCCAGTTATTAACTGGAGTGGTAGACGTTTTTCCCTCTTGACCTGTTATGATTTAGAGAATCTTTCAACATAAGGTCAAGTTTGGGCATATATTACGGTTTTCTCAATTATTTCGGACGTGAGTTCATATATTGCATTACAATCCTGAGTCCGAGGATCTCTCTATGCAGGGATCTTGGGACCCTCGGTTATTGGAAATTACATATTCAATGATGTCTCATTGTTTACGTTACATCATTGAATTTTTTCATGTTCATGTATTTATAGATGCAGATCAGAGTTTATCAGAAGAAAAGTAATGCTTCTTTTGTCATTATTTTTCAATAGAAGGGACGTTTCTGTTCACTCTATTGTTAAATAAGTCAGCTATTCATACTGCTTGGGTTATTTTATCTTCCAATTAGCAGTCAGTGCTTTAGATTTCAGCGCATAAGTAAGCGCTGGCTATATCCTGCGCTTATTCTAACTGTATGGCTAATGGCTATTACATGATCTTATGTGGGATCTCTTCAGGATAGTTAAGGTTTTGGGGCATGGGAATAATAGTTTCCATTATTTGTGTCGCTAGTATAAGGCTTAAGCCGTTTTCATGGGAATGAATGATAGGATATGTGTATGTGTATTGTTTCTATAGATTTCATTGAGGTTATGGGGTTGAGCATTTGCCAGAAGCTTCCCCATGAGAGGATTTTCTTCTTCAAGCGAAGTTTTATTCTTCACGTCATTTTCCTCTCTCAGTGGCATTACGGAGTATTTCAGACGTGAAAGAGCTGCATGGTCATTATATTATTGCTGTCTGCACCAGCAATGATTAAGTAATGTGGGTGAGGAGGTTTCGACATATATTCAAATCCATATTAGGATATGTCTCTTCTATTATGGTATTAAGAGACATACATGTAAATTCTAATTTCTTCATCATGGATTGTAGGATTTGATCTATTTCGGAAGTTCTAGGCCCTCTGCCTTTTTATGATTCATCCAAGTCTGGGTCATTGGTTACAGTATGAAAATATGAAAAAATTTATAGTAATTTATATATTTTTTATACTTACCAGTGACTGAGACGGGAATGGCCCTCCCATAAGTGGGCAGTACTGGGCACTCATACCTCCCCGCTGAATTATCATAATCTTTTTTTCTACAAAGAATGATTTATTGGCGCCAGATTTGGTGACTTCCGGGCGGATGCGCATGCGCGGAGGGTAAAATGTATGGAGGGTCAGATAGGACTTCTAATTTTCGGTTTTGCATGCAAATTTGGGGGATTGGGGGGCAAAATTTGTGTTTGGCCCTAGATATTTTTTGGTTAGCACCAGCGAAGTCTGGGTGATTGGTAAGTATAAAAAATGTATAAATTACTATAAATTTTTTCATTTTTATTTTGTCACCAACAAGTCCTTTACAAAATCAGGAGCACCAATCCTAACCTATTGTTTTCTTTCAAGGACTCAAGAGAAAACAGGGAAATCTATGTTGGAAGCTAAACTTAATTGTCTAGCTTTTCACAAAATAGGAAGACAGACCCTTTTTCACACACATAGCAACTCACCTTCACTTTACCTTCCCCATATACATGCTCATATGGATGGAGAAATAATCTGTTTTACATATTTTCAGATTCTAGCTGACATTTTTCAAGATCTGCTTGCAAATAAAGATGATTACCTAAGAGCATTGAGAGCATTATTAAGAGAAATAGTTAGAACTCTGCGATATGATATGAATTTTCCTGTGTTCACATTGAGTATCATGAAAGAAAGAGACTCTGATAAATTCACTAAAATGGAGCCTGCATTAAAGGTTTTTAATTTTATCTTTTTATTCTTTGTTTAGTGGGGAATGTTTCCTTAACCTATTACCAAACATAAGGGCTAAAACTGGACAGTGCTTTTTCACAAAAATAGTCCTTCAGATTGCAGGATTTTATGCACTCCCAACATTTTCAAAGATATCAAATTGAAATTTGGCATCTAGAGGTAAGCAACTCTCCCTCTGGAAAATCACAAGCCAAATGTAATAACCTCTTGAATATGAATATGCAGTCAGAAGAGTGGACATATACTACTCAAAGTTTGCTAAGCACCAAATATTTGACACATTATTGTGAAAGTTGCTTGTGATATATTTGCGATATTTTTGGTGGATATGATTGAGGAATGTATTGAGATGGTCCCCAGTGTTTACATTAGCTCTATTGACAGGCAGACTTTTCGTGACAGTCATGGAAAGCATGTACCCCTTGATATTTTTATACTGTACCAATGACCCAGACATAGCTGGTGCTAACTCTTAAAATATAGGGCCAAACACAAATTTTGTCCCCCAATCCCCAAACTTTGCATCTAAAACCAAAGAAAACATGTCCTGAATGGCCCTCCATACTTCACCTCTACTGCGCATGCGCAGTGTCAAGGATGTCCCGAAATTGGCGCCATTAATCATTCTTAGTTTGGCCCTTCATCAGTTAACATCTGACTGATCTTTGTGCTTGTAAATCTCAGTTTAAATAATGCCAGACACATAAATATTAGTGAAATGGTGATTCTAAGGAGGATATAGAAGGAGGAGAGGAAAAATGAGTGACAGAAAATATTCAGGGCTGTAACTTAAAATTTTTTTTGATCAAATTATCTTAAGTTACCTATTTTCGAGGCAACTGCCTGTTGTGGTCATTCTTGTTATCAAGATGACACTGCTTATTCAGTGTTTTCCTCTCTCCCTTTCCTTTAAGTCCCCTCTTGCTATTCTCCCATGCTTTTGGCATATTTTCTGTAATATTATTACTAAAATTTCTTGGGAGTTTTAGCTGGATAACAGAATGTATTCTGTTCTTTTCCCCATGTTTACGTCTTCACCTATGGGTGGTTAGGCGTAGTGTTCTGCATCTACCATGTGATGTTCTGCAGTTTCTTCCCTGGAAGTCTCTGTTTTGCGTTAGATAGTGTATTATTGGTAACTGATTTCGGGCCAGGGTGCCTGGAGTCTTGATCTAGTGTTTTTACACTTATTGTTTACATTTCCAACTGCCCTCTGTGTGAGGGGGGATTTCTTGAAAATAATATCTTGATGTTAATTTAATCATAACTAGACACATTATTATTGTTCGTAAGTGTTGCATAAATTGTTTAAAATATTTTTAGAATTTTTGTCCACACTTAGACTTGGGATCCATTGGGGCTCAACGTTACTTTTCAGAAACTTGGGCTGTTCCGAAAAAATATTTTTTCAAAAGTTTTTGATTCAATTATTTTTTCTATGTTAAAGGATCTTGTTATTATGTATTTTGATTGCAGGGGTTGGTGCGAGTACTAGGACTTTGTTTTCTTTTCACATTGAAAGGATATTGTTCAATTGTAATAAGAGGGAATCTTCCTCTGACTTTCATAATCATTGTATAATGTAGTCAGTGTACTCGCACCAACTCCTGTTATGTATGTGTTGATTACGATGTCAACATGGGAAGCGTGTGTCACGGTATGTTAGTGGGGAATTGGCCATTCCGGTCCTTTCCCCGCAGGGTCACTCTACTTTATCAATCTCTATTTCAGACGATCATGATCAGGGTGATGTATCCGTGATGTCTTCCTAAAAGTGTGCCTCCGTCGTCACAATTAATGTAGAGCTAGCGGAAAAGTGCTCAGGTAATACGTCAATTGCCTAAGAGGACCCTAGTAGGTTCGACGGTCTTTGACGTCCGCTAGCTCGCCCGGTGTAGCGTCCATTCATCGAATGGTTTGGCAGCCGGGTTCGTCCGTTGCGGTCTAGAAAGGAGTTTTGGGTGATGCGAGCACTATAAACATCCATGTGCACACCCAGTGACGGCAGATTAGAGGGGAGAACGGAGGAAGCCTTTTAGTCCGGTTCATAGCTCGTCCAGGTCCATCCGGGCTGCGAGCGAGAGAGGCCCCTCTCTCGTACTTCAACATCTGGCCCCAGATGTTGTGGTACAAAATGTATCGCATTCGGAGCATATGTCTGCCGCTCGGGACGCTCCGTTATATAGACAGTCCGGAGAGACTGTCAATAAGGCTTCCTCATTCTCATGGCAGCGCACACGACCGCACCTTGGCTACGTGACCTCCGATATCCAGTCAACTTCGCCAATCAGAGAATCCTCGGCGACCAGGTCACGCCATCCGATAGCCAGGGACACGAGGCCTGCAGACTCCGGACGTTCGCATAAGAAAGTATGCGGGAGTCAACGTACTCGGAGCTTCCAGCGGCAAAGCATCGTAAGACCGCTTCTGCACAGGCCTCGGTGACGGACGTGCTATCCCAAATAGCACAGCTTATCGCAGCATGCCAGCAACGACAGAATCTCTGTCGCATAATATAATATCCGACGACGCTGGGTCGGGACGCTCCGCGGAAGCATCAGGTGCGGACGTCCGAAAATTTCATACGGTCCGACGGGATGCCGAAAGGGATTCGGAGTTTTTCGAGCTTTCCCTTTCGGAACAACATAAGCTGCTGTATATGTCATCCGACTTCTTCTTCTAGAGGTTCTTCGTCGGACCAGAATGCTGCGATACCAGATCAGAAACTGATAGCGTCGGTGGACTTAGAAATTTTTGGTTCGGTTCAGGTACATCGTCCCTCAGTTCCGACACAGTCCAATAATGTCTCAGATACGTTCGATTTATTGAACGACACTATATATTTTTTATATGCTTGCTATGTACAAGCATATCTGGTTTCTTGTTCGCAAAATTACTGAGATGTTTTTCAAAAGTGTGCCTCTGTCGTCATAGTTAATGAAGAGCTAGCGGCAATTAGTGCTCATGGATTACGTCAATCTCCTAAGAGGTCCCTAGTAGGATCGACGGAGTTGACATTCGCTAGCTCACCCGGTGTAGCGTCCATTCATCGAATGGTTCGGCAGTCGGGTTCGTCCGTTGCGGTCTAGGATGGAGATTTGGGTGATGCGAGCACTATAATAGACTTTAGTACACACCCAGTGACGACGGATTAGAGGAGAGATCGGAGGAAGCCTGTTAGTCCGGTTCCTAGCTCGTCCGGTCCGTCCGGGTGGCGAGCGAGAGAGGTCCCTCTCTCGTGCAACAACATATGGGACCGGATGTTGTGGTACAGACATTTCACCTTCGGAGCGTATGTCCGCCACTCCGGACGCTCCGTTATATAGACAGTCCGAGTGACTGTCGATAATGCTTCCTCATCCTCACAGCAGCGCACACGACCGCACATTGGCTATGTGGCCTTGAATATCCGGCCAGCTTCGGCATTCAGTGTTTCCAAGCCGAACAGGTCACGCCATCCGGTAGCCAAGGGACACGAGGCCTGCACACTCCGTCGCTCGCATAATAGAAGTATGCACGGGGTAACGAACACGGAGCTTCCAGCGGCAATGCATCGTAAGACCGCTTCTCCACAGGCCTCAGTGACGGACATGCTATCCAAAATAGCACAGCTTATCGTAGCATCCCAGCAAACGACAGATTCTCGGTCGGATCAGGAATAATCCGACAGCGCTGGGTCGGTATGCTCCGCTGTTGCATCAGGTACGGACGACCGAATATTTCATAGGGTCTGACAGGATGGCGAAAGGGATTCGGATGATTTCGAGCTTTCCCTTTCGGAACAACAGAAGCTGCCATACATTTCTTCCGGCATTATCTTCCAGAGGTTGTTCCGTCAGACTACATTGCTGCGATGCTGGATAAGAGACTATAGCGTCATTGGACACGGAGTTTTGGATCGGTTCAGGGACATTGTCCCTGAGTTGCCGACGCAGTCCAATAATGTCTTTAGAACATTTGAATTATTGAACGACGCTATATATATATAAGCTTGCTATCAACATGCTAGTATAGTTTCTTGTCCGCAATGCTCTATTCTGCCTTTCGTGAATTCTAGGGAATAATTGTTTATTGGCAGAACTGGGCTTACCGAGAGTTCCTTTGCGTCTAAGACGGCGAGACTGAAGACTGCTAATTATCTTTTTCGCCGTCTATGTCAATTCCAACCACGATGTTGGAAACGACAATGATGTATAATAGACTTAACTTAGACGCTTTATCATACGTATACCACCTTACTGAGACGTTTATCATTACGTCTTCAACAGAAAGAATTCCAGGATATGATCCTCAATGAGATTTCTTTCAGGGGCAGTAGTTTTTCCACGTATAACTCTGCCCTTCAGTGGCAATCTGGAGTTGGTTAGACGTGACGCAGCCCTAGCTACATCCACACGCATGGATAGTAAGGTGAAGAACTCTCTCAGAGTCGCTTCGGTCTCGAGAAGCTTCTCTTCGACGGCAACCTTTCAGCAATCTTGAATTGCTCGATATACACATTCTCTTGTTTATCAAGTGTAACAAGAGATTCAGACGTGGGCAAACATTCGGTGGTTGACTCGGAGAGTTCCACTGTAGTTGCCGGATCCGAGTTTTTCGATTATGACGGATGTCAGTCAAACAGGTTGGGACACAATTCTGATCCCAACGGATTCGAAGTGCCAGGGTCTTTGGGTTCCGCAGTTTTTAGGCAAGCTCCTTACTTCCAAGGAAGAATATTATGTTGGCTTGCACTATGTCTTTGGATGAATTTTATTCAGAAACGCATGTTCAATCCTGTCCGATAATATGACAGTAGTTGCGTATATCCGGAACCAGGGAGGCACTCATTCGGTTCCATTATTAATTTTAACAGAAAGAATCCTTCTGTTTGTTATAGAACACCAAGTTCTGTTTCGGTTCGTCATATTCTCGGTTGTCGAATCGTATTAGCAGACTCCCTTTCACGTAAGGGTCGTTTGTTGCCGTTGGAATGGACTATCAACAAACAAGTATTCAATCAGATTTGCTATCAATGGGAGTGCCCAGTGATAATTGATTTGCGACACAACTCTCCAATCAATTGTAGAGTATGTGTCACCGTGTCCGGATCCCTGAGCATATATAGTTAACGCTCTATCGATCTAGTAGGACGCTATGATAGGATATGCGTATCCTCCATCGCTGTTGATTCAGCAAGTATTGCTAGAATTATTCATTCACAATACAATTCTGTTGGTAGCATCTCTGTCCCACAGAGACGGTGGATAAATTTACTTAGATGTCTACTGTGGGACTTACCGCGGAAACTTCCTCCACCAGAGGATCTTTTTTCGCTGGGGAAATCGTGTCAACTTTATCACAACCCGCAAGGTCTCAACCTTCACGTATTCCGTTGTGCGGTCCTTCTTGCATAGCAAGCACTGTATAGGACCAGCAGTGGACGCGATTCCTAACTGTAAAGGGACCTCCTCTTCGCTATACTATGCGGCTAAAGTGGAGGGTCTTCCGTCGTTGGTGTAGGGATCTTTATGTTAATATTTTTGATTCCTCCATACCAGACATTGCAAACTTTCTAGTATACTTGTTTGACGAGATCAACTGCAGCCAGTTACTTTTATAGGTTATAGGTCTATCTTATCTGATACCTATGCACACCATGATAGTTTACAATGGAGCCTAATGTCTCTTTATCTAAGTTAGTGTGAAACTTTTCGGTAAGAGACCTAGAATCGTTAGATTAATTCCTATTCGGAATTTAGCTTGGGTTCTTATTAACTAAAGCATCCATTTGAATCCTTGAGACAGCAGTTTCAAATTCTGGTCTTTTAAGGCAGCGATTCTCTTAGCCTTCTCTTCTGCTGAAGAGTCAGTGAGCTTCATGCACTATCGGTGGACGATTCTCACTTTTGTAGTATTGGGAACTCTATTACCTTTACTACTAATGTTGTATTTTTGGTTAAGAATCAGGCTCCTAATGATATCCGGAACCTATTGTTTTTAAGGTCCTTCCGTCTTCGAGCGGGCATAGGCCTTTACTCTGTCCGGATAGACCTTTATGTATTTATTAGCAGATCTCAGTTTATCAGTAGGACGTAAAGCTTCTTCTGGCTCTGATGCCTAATAGAAGGGTCATTACGGTCCATTCTATTACTTAATACATTCAGTTATCTATCGGTACTGCTTAGGATAATCTATCCTTAACTCAGAAGTTTGTGCTTAAGATTTCGGCTCATGAAGTAAGAGCTCTTCTACATCTTGGGCTGACGTATAGTTTTGCTATTATAGATTTAATAGGCTGCATATTGGTCTCAACCATCCACATTCACGAATTTTTATCTCAGAAATATTGTATCCATTTCTGGAGACCTGTATTGTTTAGGTCCATTATCAGCTGCTCAGAAAGTCGATCACTTAACAATTGCAACTATAGCTATGTAGGCTTTATGTTCCGGCAGTGACTCCGTCCTGCTGCCCTCTTCGCTCTGGGCTATTTGACCCAGGGCAAGAAAAAGGGGGGGGGGGAGGGTGTTCCCTTGGGTCACCTGTTTTTATTATGAAAACAAGGGGATACCTCCTCCGGAGTTAGTATTTCTGAGCTGTTACTGGGATGGTTTCTTAAGTGAAAGTTATGTTTTTTAATTCATTCATGTCATAGTTTTAAAGTATAGCAATTTTATATGTCATGTGTCAAACGGATGTTATTATACTATCCTCGGACACTTTTTAAAGAGTATAAAGAGTCTCAATTCTTTGGACTAACTTTATTTATTGGCTTACTTTAAATATAATTAGTATACGAATTATACTGGATATTAATAGAGAACATGGATGTTATCATGCTCAATTATAAAAGGTATTGTGTCTTTCTAATTTGTCATAAATAAGAAAGATACACATGAAGCCTATTTCTCCTTTTCTCCTACAGGAGATGACTCTATTTATATAGTTGAGCTTATTGGATTTTCCTCTATGTCCTGGGCCCTCCAGCCTTTTTACTATTCAGCTATGTCTGGGTCATTGGTACAGTATAAAAATCTTAAAAAATTTATAGTAATTTATATATTTTTTATACTTACCAATGACCCAGACGGGGATGGCCCTCCCAGGAGTTGGGAACTCATACCTCCCCGCTGAGGACATAGCGCTTACCAGGTACTGTTGGTAAGAATGATTAATGTCGCCAATTTCGGGACATCCTTGACACTGCGCATACGTGGTACGTTGACTGCACAGCGGTATATTGATGAGATCCTGGATGCCCACGTCAGATTGTATGCAGGTGCAGTGGGTGGTAGATTCAATTTGATGGACAATAATGCTCGTCCTCATGTTGCCCATGCTGTTGGGGAGTACCGGCAGAGGGAGGAGATTGAGCGTATGGACTGGCCAGCAAGATCCCCTGACCTCAATCCAATCGAACATGTCTGGAATGAGTTGCAGCTTGCAATTTCTGCCTGTCCAGTTCAATTTCAAGAAGTGTCCAGGCGCTTGGTGCCATGTTGGTCCAAGAATGGAACAACATCCCACAAACCACCACCAGGAACCTGATTGGGAGCATGAGAAGGCGTTGTCAAGCTGTAATTGACAGTAATGTGTCTCATTCTCGATATTGAACCCATACCACTTGGCTATGTCAACTTTTTGGCAAATTTAAAAAATTTCCTATTTTACCAGTAATATACATTTTCCATGGTTATCGTATTCAGAAGCTAAAAAATAATGTCAAACACAAATAAAATCTTAATTTCTGTACTTAATTCATTAAAGATATAATTAAATAAAAAATATATACACTTTTCATTGAAATATTTCAACTAATACGTAAAACAGGTAGTTGGATATACTTGGTGCTCAGCAAACTTTGAATAGTATATATATACAAAAATCCTTCTAAAGTCACTGACAATATCTATTTACAAAGTTTACAGTATAAAATCTTACATTCAGCATTATTTACAAATGCCAAACTATTTAAAATGTAAGATTTCAGAAACTGAACTCTGTACTTTTGCTTTTCTTCAAAAGAGACAGTTCTACACTTATTTTCCGAATGCAAATGTAATACAATGTATTATGTTCCCATTGAACCCCCAATACATATCACTTTCTTTTAATGATAACAGTGATTTCCCACAGCCCCAAAGTATCTATGCTTGCAAAATAAAAAAGTGTCAACTGCACTTCCAATGCTTTATGGAACAAAAGCCTTTTCTATAGAGAACTGGAACTTTCTTCACTCCACGGGTACTCAGAAAAGAAACAAATAGCCACCCAAAGAAACTGGGGAATAGTAGAATCCTTGTTATGCCCACCTGAACAGATCTAGTATTCTTTCTGGAGAGACCCTTGACAGCGGACACTGATACACACTTGGCTGTGCACATCTTTGCGCATGCGTTAAATGCATCCACTTCTGTGTGTATATCCACGTGTGTGTTGAAGGAAACGTATTTATCCATCGCTGTGCTCTGCAACACACATTGTAGTACGTGGGCTAGAAACCCCCCCCCCCCCCACCATGCACCCCCCACCAGATCCTTCGAAAGTGGTATCATTTTGTTCGTTAGACCTTTCTGAATAAGATTAGGCATGTTACCAAGAAATCTGTAGGGATGGAAACCGGTTTCCCACCATTTTTAGCTCAACTTTGACGAAGTCAAATTTGAGCTATTGTCATGGCTCGTCGTCCGTCGTCCGTCCGTCCGTCTGTCCGTCTGTCCGTACGTCAACAATTGGCTATGGCTCGGGCTGGAGGTCATATTTATGAACCGATCTTTTTGAAACTTCTTGTGTACCTTTGTTATGACCCTGGGACGGGAACGAGTGTTTTTAGGTGTGGTCTGAAATTCAAGATGGCTGCCAGCTGCCATTTTGTACCGACGATGCAGAAATCTGTTTTTTGTACAGAACTTCCATATGAAAGCTCTGATTTGAATAATTTTTTGTATGAATGTTTAGTACCATGGGATACATCACATATAATACGGGTTTTTTTCTCGTGCGTAAATTATGCAAATTAGACTAACTTTGATGTTTTTTGGTGTTACTTTCAGCACTGTAAGTGCAAATGCCAATACGGCTCGGGCTAGAGGCCGTATTTATGAACCGATCTTTACGAAACTTCTTGGGTACCTTTGTTATCACCGTGGGACGAGAACGAGTGTTTTGGGGTCCGGTGTGAAATTCAAGATGGCCGATGGCAGCCATTTTGTACGAAATTTGGTGCAATCAGATTTTTGCACAGAACTTCCATATGAAAGCGCTGATTTGAATAATTTTTTGTGTGAATGTTTAGTACCATGGGATACATCACATATAATACGGGTTTTTTTCTCATGCAGAAATTATGCAAATTAGATGAACTTTGATTTTTTCAGTGCTGCTTACACACAGTAAGTACACATGTCAATACGGCTCGGCTAGAGTCTGTATTTATGAACCGATCTTCACGAAACGTCTTGGGTACCTTTGTTATCACCTTGGGACGAGAACGAGTGTTTCTGGGTGCGGTCCAAAATTCAAGATGGCTGCCAGTGGCCATTTTGTATCGAAATTAGGTCTAATCAGTTTTTTGTACACAACTTCTATATGGCTCAGGCTAGATGCCGTATTTATGAACCGATCTTTACGAAACTTCATGGGTACCTTTGTTATTACCGTGGGATGAGAACGAGTGTTTTTGGGTGTGGTCCGAATTTCAAGATGGCCACCAGCAGCCATTTTGTACCAAAATTAGTGCAATCAGTCTTTTGTACAGAACTTCTGTATGAAAGTTCTGATTTGAATAAATTTTTGTATGAATGTTTAGTAACATGGAATACATCACATATAGTACGGGTTTTTTTCTCATGCAGAAATTATGCAAATTAGATGAACTTTGATTTATTCAGTGCTACTTATACTCTGTAACTGCACATGTCAATACGGCTCGGGCTAGAGGCTGTATTTATGAACCGATCTTCACAAAACTTCTTGGGTACCTTTGTTATCACCTTGGGATGAGAACGAGTGTTTCTGGGCGTGGTCCAAAATTCAAGATGGCTGCCAGTGGCCATTTTGTACCGAAATCAGGTCCAATCAGTTTTTTGTCACAACTTCTACACAGCTCATATTTGTGAACTGATCTTCACAAAACTTCTTGGGTACCTTTGTTTTCACCTTGGGACAGGAATGAGTGTGTTTTGGGGTGCCTTTGTTATCACTGTGCTATGAGAACAAATATTTTGGGGTTCAGTCAGACCCACTCTGGGACTCAAAGATTTTTTTCTAGTTTAGCATCTGACTGTCACCCACCTTTACAATACTTTACCTATACATTTGTTACAGGCAACGCTCAGTATTTATGTACAGACCGTTACAATACTTTATATGTACCTTTGTTATCAGGTCATTACCTAGATGTTTGTCATTGCTGTGTCACATACTATACATGTACATGTCTTTGTCTTGACAAGTTGAGCTACAGTGTCATTGACACTTTCATTCAAAATGGCCGCCGCGAAAAATTCCCTTTTCTTATATCTCAGGTTCTGATGCACCTGGAAGCATATTTTGGTATCTATACCCATGTTTTCAGGGTCAAAGAATCCATTGAAGCTAATGGAAATTGAATTTGACCAACTGGAAACTGGTTTTCCGCCATTTTTCAAGATGGCCGCCAAAAATCCCAATTTTCATCAAAAAATCTCGAAGAAACATCATTTTGATCCCCAACCCATGTTTTCTAGGCCAAAGAAATCAACTAGAATGATGATGATATTTGATTATTTGCTTTTCGCTACCTGAGTTCCATATTGTCGTAAGCAACATCCTTCCAAGATGACGCTTATGACAATATGGAACTCAGGTAGCGATTTGGCAGATATCTTCAATTTCAAAATGGCTGCCAAGCAAAAATTAATAGCAACTAACTAGGATATATTTGTGGGACTTTACTCGTGATCAGATTCGTCACAGTCTTCATCTGATGAAACTGGTGGTGAGTCCTTGTCATGTGAATCATCATCAGCTTCTGAATCGCTTAGAGCAGTTTCATCAACTTCATCAACTAGAGCCTCCGGATGAATCGGACCATCAATCCATAGTAGTTCTAGATGACCAGAGCTGAGCGTCCATCCATGTCCAACAGTTGGTAGTGTTACATCTTTGTCATGATTATCTGCCCGTCTTCATATGGCGACCTGGTAGTTCACTCTCCAGCTGTGTTGCTGCAAGGCTCCATGACAGCTTGGGAAAATTGCCAGATCCACATTACAACCAATTTGAATCCTGTCATCATCGCAGCACTTCTCCTTAATGAGGGTGTGACGAAGACTGTGTACACTTTTGTATTTTGGTCGACCGTATAAACCAGTGAACAAATCCTCGCTCACCTCCCATTTTAGTCCAAGCTTAGCAAAGATAGGTTGGAACTTCGGCTGCTTCTGCATCACCTTTATGGGCTTCACTTTTCCAATCCCCTTGAAACAGCTGGTGGTATCACAATGTGTATACGCATATAATGCTAAGAGGGCTGTGCAGTACTCTTGCGTGAAACCATCTGCCAATTCTGTGGCATTGATAAGTCTTTTGTTATTACCTGTTCCAGTGTCAAATAGGATAATGATGGTGAATCCTAACACAAAGTGGAGCAGGATGAAAAAAATGTCACTATCAAGAGTACGAACTCATGCATAGTCAAATCCCTGATCTTGAGCATATTTACAATATTAGACCACTCTGGTATCTGTCTCTTCTTGTGTCAACATCAGGGAAGGAATCTCAGTCTTTGCCATAGAATTACCATCACTAGTCTCCAAAAAGAATGCATGTCCCTCACAGATGACAATGACCTTTCTCATTTCTAACTTCTTCGCAAACTTGTCATTGCTCCACACATTTAGAATCACACGTCCAAGTTGCTCTTTGTTCACATCATTGTTCGAGAATACTTTCCAATCTTGAAAGTGGTTTCCTAGTCATCTCTCCTCTTATGATGAGCTTCCCTCTTCTCTGTTGCTCTAAAGCTTTTATTGAGTTCTGTTTGTACATGCCGGGGTTGAATACAGTGTCAGATGACTTAGGCATCATGTCAAATATCTTGTGACTGATATCTTTGAAATTTCCAGGCACTTACCACAAGCAGTGGAACAAAGCATTGCCATCCACAATCAAGAGTGTTGAGTCTGGAGGTGGAATTGTCGCATCATTAACATACTTGATGACATGGTGGAATCCTTTGACTTTCTGTGTAACGGACAAGTAAGCATCTGCTGTTCCTAGACTGTAAGGGACAGGCGTAAGACAGTACTTCGTGACTTCCTCTAGTCTAATAATGTTACCCTCCTGTGATTTCACCAGCAGCTGGAATGCCAAACTACCTTGATGTTTATATTCGATCACTTTGTTTTGGCTAGTCTTCAGTCGAACAGACTTATGTGTGTTACCTAGGGTGAGTAGCCTCATCTTCCGAACGGGGTGAAAAAACGATCTCCTTTCTCCAAGCGTTCATGGATGAAATTCTCTTTAGCTTCCGTTCCAGCAGTTTCAGCTCTCATCACATCTTTCATGATCTCAGGTGATGCTGCTGCTCCTGATGAGATACTATAAAGCTTCTCCTTATCAGGGACATCAGAAGGGTTCAAGAAACTGTTTATAGCATCGACTGTTCTTTGGACTCTCTGTTCGCCCTTTTTCACTTCTGATGGTCGGAGATCATTGTGTTTTCGATTTCCAACTGACTCTGATAACATGTCGGCCATGAATATTTGTGTGCTTCAACAAACTTGGCACGTTCATGCGTGGTCCGCACCCACCTTTGGTAAGTTTCATAATTGTTAAAGAGTCCTGTCAATCCTGCACCACAACCACCAGCTCCACCATGTGACTTAGCATGCTTCATAAATGTCTCTTCCATCGTCTTATCAACGGGACATATGTTTCCAGGTGTCATAGAACGTGCAACACCGACCGCTCCCCCTTCAAGCAGCTTTGTTGAGCCAGGATGAGACTCTTCAACATTTGCCAAGAAAACTGAGAAATATGTCAGATAGCCACAATGGTTATGTCCATCAAAACTGAAGAATAAATTGGGTATTCTGTAGAGACATTCGCAGTACAGAATATAGTTGTTTGTTTTAATAGCTTGAATCAACCGCAGTACCAACCAGATGTGGTCCATGAATGACAACCAGAACTCTGGTGTCTTTCCTAGCTTGCCCTTTCGCACTTTATCTTTGAAATCAGTGTAACCTACTATCAGAGTACGTACATCTTCATCACAGAGGGCACTATTGGCTGTCAATTTAGATGACGACTCCAAGACATCTTGCATTAATTGTTGAGATTCTTCACTAAGGAGCCCCATCAAATTTTCTCCACCGCAATCAGCAAGGTAGGCATTGATTAGTAGTCTCTCCAGATCCTCTAACATGGTTTTATGACAAATCATAGTTCGACTGTATTGTTTCCCAGCCAATACACCACGCAATGCACTAATGCATGTAGGTTGGGGTATTGACGCTACATCAGATTTAGGAGTGGGGGTTAATTTTCGTTTCTTGCTTGGTAAGCTCATTTTCAAAAGTTCTATTAGTATACCACCACCAGTTAGTAATTATTAGTGTGTTAAAACCTTCACCAATACAACATCAATACTACATCATGTAACCCCTGTAATATAGAAACAAAAGCTGTATTATCCAGGAACATAATAGAGTGCATGGGCTAGAAAGACCCACCATTTGTGTCATTAAGTTTTGCTTGGCAGCCATTTTGAAATTGAAGATATCTGCCAAATTGCTACCTGAGTTCCATATTGTCGTAAGCGACATCCTGGAAGGATGTCGCTTATGACAATATGGAACTCAGGTAGCGAAAAGCAAATAATCAAATATTATCATCATTCTAGTTGATTTCTTTGGCCAAGAAAACATGGGTTTGGGGATCAAAATGATGTTTCTTTTTTTGATGAAAATATGGGTAAAAATTGGGATTTTTGGTGGCCATCTTGTAAAATGGAGGAAAACCAGTTTCCGGTTGGTCAAATTCAATTCCCATTAGCTTCAATGGATTCTTTGACCCTGAAAACATGGATATAGACCCCAAAATTATGCTTCTAGGTACATCAGAACCTAAGATATCAGAAAAGGTAATTTTTCACGGTGGCCATTTTGAAAAATGGCGGGAAATCGGTTTCCATCCCTACAGATTTCTTGGAAACATCACTAATCTTATTCAGAAAGGTCTAACGAACAAAATTATACCACTTTCGGAGGATCTGGTGGGGGATGCATGGGGGGTGGGGTTCTAGCCCATCGTACTATTTTAAATGTCAATATTAGGATCCTTATGAATATTTCTTTTTCCTGGTCACGTTTACCTCTCATATTTTTCCAACTGTACCCAATGGCCCAGACTTAGCTGGTGTTAACTCCAAAATATCAAGGGCCAAACACAAAATTAGAAGTCCTATCTGGCCCTCCATACATTTACTCTCCGCGCATGCGCAGACGCCAGGAAGTGACCGGAATTGGCAAAACATCATTCTTTGTTTAGCCCTCAGTCATATAACAACAAACTGACTCTGTGCTTTTAAATCTCAGTTTATAATGATGCCAGACACAAATCAATGGTTAATTTGGTGGATCCAAGGACACAACTGAATGAAGGAAGGAAGAAATGGTGGTTTGAAACGTTCAGAGCTGTAATTTTATAATATTTATAAAAATTAGTTTATGTTCCCCAATTTCGGGACATGGGCCTGACATCATCATTATCGATAATGATTTTTCCACTGTTTGTTAAGTATTCCTTCCCTTCCCTCCATTGAACCCTCCCCCCTTCCCCTCCCCCCCCCCCCCTCCCCCCCCAGTTAAACTCCCAAGCTTTTTGGCTTGTTTTATTGAAATTTTTTTATAAAATTTCTTGGGAGTTTAACTTGTTACACAGAATGTTTATTCTGTATATCCCCATGTTTACGTCCTCACCCTTGGGGTGTTTAGGCGTTTTGGTTATGCATCATACATCCGATGTGTCGTGGTTTTTTTTCTGATGAAGATCTTGCTTTACAACGGATAGTTCAAAAATCTGTTACTGACTTTGGGCCGTGTTGCCTGGGGTCTCGTTTCTAGTTTTCATTCTGACGTTCTTTACATTGACAACGCTCTTTTTTATATATGTAGTTTCGTATTTATTGTATGGTAGGACTGTTGTAAGATACATTAAATATTCCGGTAGTGTAGCAGTTTGGTTTTTTTTGGGATAGAAAAAATTTGTTTGTCCACACTTGGGCTCTATCGGGATACATTTGGGCACATCGTTCCCGTTGGGAACTTGGGCGCTTGTCGAAATTTGTCGAAAAATTTTTTTGTGTAAATTATTTTTCGATTTATATTTTGAATGTTATTTGCTATGTATCTTTTTATAATATTTAATGTGGAGTTGGTGGGAGTATGATCGACTTAGTTTGCTTCATTATGAAAGCTTATTGCTCAATAAGCAGGGCGAGGAAGTCTTTCCTCTGATTTTCATATTGGTTGCCTTGCTTGTAGTCGATGTACTCCCACTAATTCTTGCTCAACATGTGTCGCCTGGGATGACAAACGTTGGAGACAGGTGTCACGGTACGTTGTTAGCGAGAGGCCACTGCTGGTCCTCTTGCGGTGAGAGGCCATTGCAGGTGCTCTCGCCAAAAAGTCTCTCTAGTTTTTGTCTCCGACTTTTTAAAAAAAAACGGGAGATATTAAATTGGAGGTGTCCTTCCATCCTTCCGTGTTTTTCGTTTCCAGACTCTAACTTTCCTTACAGTCAGTCGATTTCGATGAAATATGGGTAGTAGACCACTTTCATCAATTGGGGATCCAAGTTCGAATATGGGCATTTTCCGCGAATATTTAATTAGGTTGCTTAAATTTGATTGGCTGACGGTTTCCAGACTCTAACTTTTCTTAAAATCAACCGATTTAGATGAAATTTCATATATGGATTATTTTTATTAATGCCTAGGTCAAGTTCGAATGTGGGAAATTTTGTAGCGAAAATCTGTCTGTCTGCCTGTGCGTCTGGCCCGTGCGTCAACACACCTCGGACTAAAAGCCGTATTTATGAACCGATCTTCACGAAACCTCTTGGGTATTTTTGTTATCATTGTGAGACCAGAATATGTGTTTTGGGGTTTGGTCCAAAATTCAAGATGGCAACCAGCGGCCATTTTGTTCCGAAATTGGGTGTAATCAGTTTTTTGTACAGAACTTCTATATGAAAGTTCAGATTTGAATAAATTTTTGTATGAATGTTTAGTAACATGCAATACATCACATATAATACAGGTTTTGTTCTCGTGCAAAAATTATGTAAATTAGGGAAACTTTGTTTTATTCTACTACTAATACACAGTAAGTGCACACCTTCCGTGTTTTTCATTTCCAGACTCTAACTTTCCTTACAGTCAGTCGATTTCGATGAAATTTGGGTAGTAGATCACTTTCATCAATTGTGGGTCCAAGAGCGAACATAAGCATTTTCCGCGCATATTTTATTAGGTCGCTTAAATTTGATTGGCTGATGGTTTCCAGACTGTAACTTTCCTTAGAGTCAACCGATTCCACTTGCAACTCAGCTATATTCCACTGGATGCATTAATTCCCCTTGAAACTGCTGCCCAGCGGGAAACATGAATTCACTGAATTTGCTTATTTAGTTTCTATTTACAGAGGTACAAGAACATGCTGATGTTTACGTGATGCTGTCAGAGAGTGTGCTTCCGTAGTCGCATTTAGATAGTCAATCAGAGCTAGTGGCTAAAGTACTCATGAATATTAGACAAGGCAATAAACCACAGTGTGGTTTCAGCTCCCTGTCGCCAGCTAGCTCGATCGGTGAAGCGGTTACACTGTCCGTGGGTACCGTGATGCCAGGTGTGTCCATTGCGGTCGAGGAGAGTAGACAGGGTAGAGCAAGCACTATAAAATAATAACAGGCTCACCCTGCGATGACGGAGAGGAAGAAGCTGGCAAGTTCAGCAGGAAGCTTGGCGAGGTCTGAAGGACTGCAAGCGAGTGAACTCCCTCTCTTTCGTAACAACATCTGGGGTCAGATGTTGTGGTTCGGAACTTGCGTCAGTCAGAGTATATGTCCACGCCTCTAGTCCGGGACGCTCCATTCAGTTCACATGCGGGGTTGGCTATAGTTACGGCTTCTTCTTCAGCGTCTACCAAGCACACACAACACACCTTGGCTACCTGACTTCTGATATCTAGCCTGCATCGTCGAGAAGGTCCATTCTTCGTCAAAGAAGTCACACCATCTGGTAGCCAGGGAGACGAGGCATTCATTCATCAGGACATCCGCAGAAAAGAGCCATCTCGGACACGCTGTCCCAGAAGCAGCCGGCGGCCAAGCAACAGAAGACCGCTAATGGACTTGCTGTCGCAGATAGTGCAGTTCATCGCAGCATCCCAGCAAGTGCAGAAGCAGCCGACGGTAGTCTCAGAACCTGAGCTGTCGGATGGTGCTGGGTCGGTCCAGTTATCTGCGCGTTCAGATGCCGATGACCGTGAGTATAATCTGATTCAGTCAGATGATGAAAGGAATTTGGATGAGAATTACCCTTCCCTTTTGGAACAACACAGGGTGACGATGGTGACGATGGATCTAACGCATGAATACTTCCCTGAGTTCGTTCCTGAGAATCAGAATGCTGCGACCGCTCGAAAATAGCACTATTCAGTTGCTAAGAGACGAGGCTTCATATTTCAGGACGTCCAGAGAAAAGAGCCGTCTCGGACACACTGTCCCGGGAGCAGCTGGCGGTCAAAATAGAAGACTGCTGCTCCTTAGGCCTCCATAATGGATTTGCTGTCGCTGATTGCGCAGCCCATCGCAGCAAGCCAGCAAGTGCAGAAGCAGCCGACGTCAGTCTCAGAACCTGAGCTGTCGAATGGTGCTGGGTCAGTCCAGTCATCTGTGCATTCAGATGCCGCTGACCGTGATTTTCAACTGATTCAGACGAATGATGAAAGGGATATGGAGGGGGGATTACTCTTCCCTTTCGGAACAACACATGGCTGCGATGGATTTAATTCTTCACTACCCTGAATTTGTTTCAGCGAATCAGAATGTTGCGACTACTTGCAAGAAACCGCTAGCGTTGTTGGATGCTGACTTCAACCGTAAAAAGTTGAGGTCCTGTCTTTTCTGGATAAGTCTAGACAGGTGTCACAGGCCTTAGGCCTTTTAGACGACGCCATATTCAATTTTCCAGTGGGAAGAAGTAAGGCGGTTTCTTGACATCATCTTCTGTATGGCCTTACCTTCATCATTCACTATTCGCTCGGACACAATTGAGACGACAATTTCTTCATTCAGAGCGAATTTAGATCCACTGTCTTACGCAGATCACCTTTAAGAACTGTGACGCAATGTCTCAATGCAAAGGAATTTGAGGACGTTCGTACCTCTTCTAGAGTCCTTTCCAGGGTTATTATATTTATCACGTATAACTCTGTCTTAACAGTTGCTAATTTGGAGTTAATCAAACATGACTGAGCCCTTGCGTCGTCATCATTAATAGATGACAAGGTGAAAAACTCTGTACGGGTCACTTAAGTTTTTGACGATAAGCTTTCATTGGTTTATGACCAAGCTACAAAGAAAGCATCAATACTCTGCTCCTTAATTCAGGGTCTAATCGAACCGCATTAGCAGAAAAGAGTAAGGGTGGACGTCCTAGACAGAAAATCCTCTAAAAAAGGACTCCTCGCGAGGGTATAGGTAACCCTCCTATAATTACTCTGGGGATCGTCATACAGCGACTCGGATAGGGGGCTTAGGTTTGATCGAGACTACCAGTCAGACACCCCTAAGCCATTGGCTCGAGGCTCTTCGCGAAGGAGACGTAGTTTCTCTTTCCGTAGGCCTCGCAGGTACTACAGGTGAGGGTTAGGACCTCTATTGCTTAGCAGTTGGCGGATGGTTATCAAGATATGCATCAAACTGGATAACTATTACGGAAGTCCAGTAGGCGAGAAGTGTGGTCTTGGATGGCCTACGGCTATCTTTCTGAAAATACCACCACTAACTTAATGTCAGTGATGGACAATGCTTCCATTAAATCCTTGCATTAGAGTCTCTCCAGTCGGAGGTAAAGGTTCTCTTGACAATGAAAGTAATAGAGGTTGTCGAGAATCAAGATTCTCTAGGATTTTATAGTCACCTGTTACTCATACCGAAGCCAGAGAGCTCGTTCTGACTGATAATAGACTGGAGCTGGGTAACAAGTTTATCAGAGCTCTAAAAGTTTATTTATGGTAATCAAGTTCTGATTTGAAAACATTTTTGTTTGAATGTTTAGTAACATGGAATACATCACATATAATACAGGTTTTTTTCTTGTGCAGAAATGGGGGCGCGGTGGCTCAGTTGGTAGAGGTGCAGGCTGCAAGCCGAGAGGTCCTCGGTTCGAATCCCACCTGCGGCAACCGCGTTGTGTCCTTGGGCAAGACACTTCACCCCGATTGCTTACATGGGGGCACGATGACGCTGTGTACTGAGGCGTACTGCACATCGATGGTGCGCATGTCTTCAACCAATCTAACCCTGCCTGTGCTGCGGTGCAGAGTTCAGAGTTACGATGTTGGAGAGCTGACAGCTGCTCGTCGTTGCTCGGTGGTTCTCTCCGGGTACTCCGGCTTCCTCCACCCGTAAAACTGTCACGGTCACGATTAGCCATTGTGCATAAGTATGTGACCTTAAACACCAATAAATAAATAAATAAATAAATTGTGCAGAAATTATGTAAATTAGATGAACTTTGATTTATTCAGTGCTCCTTATACACAGTAAGTGCACATGTCAATACAGCTCGGGCTAGAAGCTGTATTTATGAACCGATCTTCACAAAACTTCTTGTGTACCTTTGTTATCACCTTGGGACGAGAACGAGTGTTTTTGGGTGCGATCCATCCAGAATTCAAGATGGCTGCCAGCAGCCATTTTATACTGAAATTAGGTGCAATCACTTTTTTGTACAGAACTTCTATATGAAGGTTCTGATTTGAAAAAATTTTGTATGAATGTTTAGTAACATGGAATACATCACATATAATACAGGTTTTTTTTCTCATGCATAATTATGCAAATTAGATGAATTTTGATTTATTCAGTGCTACTTATACACAGTAAGTGCACATTTCAATACAGCTCTGGCTAGAGGCCATATTTATGAACTGATCTTCACAAAACTTCTTGGGTACCTTTGTTGTCACCGTGGGACAAGAACAAGTGTTTTGGACTTCGGTCTAAAATCCATGATGGCTACCATTGGCCATTTTGTGTCGAAATTAGGTGCTATCAGTTTATAGCTCACCTGACCGAAAGTCAGGGTGAGCTTTTCTTATCACTCTTCGTTCGTCGTCCGTCTGTCCGTCGTCCTGCGTGAAGGTGGTGTTTGAGCCTCTTTCTCCTAAACCACTAGCCACATTTTAATTAAATTTCATGTGAGTAGTGGTTATATAGGGGCATTTTGATTTTTATCCAAATTAGGTTTCGGCTCATATTGCGCGGAGGTGTGGGAAAAAAATGGCCAAATTTTTTGAAAATCTTCTTCTAATGAACCACCTGTAGCAGAGACTTGATATGTGGTATACAGAGTCCTTTTGAGGTTTAGAATCAACTTTGTTCAAGAGAAGTTTGTCGGGCATTATTTGCCTTCGTTATGGGAGGGGCAAAAATTTTGGCCACGCCTAAAATTTCTATTTTCAGAACCGTGAGGTCGATTTAAACCAAATTTGATATGAGATGATAATGGGTCATAAGTAGTTGATTGATGCAAAAAAAAATTTTCTCATTGCCCCGTGGGAACCTCAGGAGCTAAAAATAGGAAAAACCTTAAAACTGCCATATTTCCAAAACTACACGGCACAGAGAATTCTTATTTTGTATAAAGCTTACTTTTATCCAGTAGAATAGAATGGTTAAAAAAATCCCTATCGGTTTGATCGCAAGGTACTTTTTTCAGGACCTTGAAAAAGTGCTGAGTCCGCACTTTTTAACACTGTAGGCAATGGGAAAAAGATTAAAAAATCTTCTTCTCCAGATCCAGCAGGCAGAATCTTTTGATATTTGGTATGCAACATTGTGGGATGGATCTGATTCAAGTTTGTTCAAATCGGCCCCCTGGATTCATATTTGGGCTCACTATAGAAGCCTGAATTCGAACTTAGTGCATTTCAGGCAAATTTCTTAAAAAGTCTTCTTCTCCAGATCCAGCAGGCAGAATCTTTTGATATTTGGTATGCAACATTGTGGGGTGGATCTGATTCAAGTTTGTTCAAATTGGCCCGGAGGGTTTATATTTGGGCTCAGTATAGAAGCTCAAATTCGAACTTAGTGCATTTCAGGCAAATTTCTTCAAAAATCTTCTTCTCCAGATCCAGCAGGCAGAATCTTTGGTATTTGGTATGCAACATTGTGGGGTGGATCTGATTCAAGTTTGTTCAAATCGGCCCCCTGGATTCATATTGGGCTCACTATAGAAGCTCGAATTCGAACTTAGTGCATTTCAGGCAAATTTCTTTGAAAATCTTCTTCTCAAGATCCAGCAGGCAGAATCTTTTGATATTGGGTATGCACCATGCTTAGGGGGGTGAGATTCAAGTTTGTTCAAGCCAAGTCCCTGGGTTCATAGCCCAAATTATAACTTAGTTCAAAATGAGGAATTTTCTTTAAAAATCTTCTTCAGATCCAGCAGTCGGAATGTTTTGATATTTGGTATGCAGCATCCTTAGGGGGGTGAGATTCAAGTTTGTTCAAGCCATGTCCCTAGGTCCATATTTGGACTCACTGTGGGAGCCCGAATGATAACTTAGTTCAAAATGAGGAATTTTCTTTAAAAATCTTCTTCTTCAGATCCAGCAGACGGAATGTTTTGATATTTGGTGTGCAGCATCCTTAGGGGTGAGATTCAAGTTTGTTAAAGCCAAGTCCTTGGGTTCATATATGGGCTCCCTTTGGGAGCCCGAATTATAACTTAGTTCAATATGAGGAATATTCTTTAAAAATCTTCTTTTTTTTTTAGATCCACTGGTCAGAATCTTTGGATATTTGTTGTAAGCTTTTCTTAGGAGGAGCAGATGCAACTTGTTGAAATCAATTCTCTGGGTTGATATTTAGGCTACCATGTCAGGTGAGCGCCCTCAGGCCCCTTGGGGCCTCTTGTTTTTTGTACAGAACTTCTATATTTATTGATGACTTTTCCTTTGGAAGGAGTCGATGAGATTATTAGCTAAACTTGACAAAGTCAAGATAAGCTATTGCCATCACGCATGCAGAAGTCTGTTTGTCTGTGAGTCTGTTCTCATTTTCCTTTACCACAGGCTACACCCCGTAGTTCTTGTCTGATCGTCACAAAATCTCATTTGCTGGTTTGGGGTCATGTCTAGATGAGAATGTCCCCTTTTGGTCACGATTGATCAACCGTGATGGCTGCCCGAGCCGAAAATCTTTAGCACAGTCTACATGTCGTATTTATGAAGGGATTTTATTGTAACTTGGTAGGACGCCTCTGTATAATATCTAGATGAGAACGTCCCCTTTTGGTAACGATCTGTCAGCCGTGATGGCTGCCCAAGCCCGAAACCCAAAAACTTTATCACAGTCTGCAGGTCATATTTCATATGGAGGGATTTCATTGTAACTTGGTAGGATGACTCCGTATGATGTCTAGATGAGAACTCCCCATTTGGTTGCGATCTGTCAACCGTGATGACTGCCTGAGCCGAAAACCGGAGAACCTTTAGCATGGTCTACAGCTTGTATTTATGGAGGGATTTCATTGTAACTTGGTAAGTTGACTTCATATAATGTCTAGATGAAAACGTACTCTTTTGGTCGTGATTGGTCAACTGTGACGGCTACAGGGGCCCGATTTTTTATCAAGGGATTTCATTGTAACTTGGTAGGATCACTCCAGATAATGCCCAGATCAGAACGTCCCCTTTTTGGTCGCGATCATTCAACCACGTTGGCTGCCCGAGCCCAAAACCCAAAAAACTTTAGCACAGACTACTGGTCGTATTTATGAAGGGATTTCATTGTAACTTGGTAGGATGCCTCTGTATAATATCTAGATGAGAACATCCCCTTTTGGTCATGATTTGTCAACCGTGATGGTTGCCCCCAAGCCCGAAACCCCAAAACATTTTTGTCACAGTCTGCAGGTCATATTTAATATGGAGGAATTTCATTGTAATTTGGTAGGATGACTCTGTATGATGTCTAGATGAGAACTTCCCCATTTGGTCGCGATCTGTCAACCGTGATGACTGCCCGGCCCAAAAACCTTTAGCACAGTCTACAGGTCGTATTTATGGAGGGATTTCATTGTAACTTGGTAGGTTGACTTCATATAATGTCTAGATGAGAACATCCCCTTTTTGTCGTGATTGGTCAACTATGATCGCTACAGGGGCCTGAAGCCCAAAAACCTTTAGCACAGTGTACAGGTCATATTTATCAAGGGATTTCATTGTAACTTGGGAGGTTGACTCCAGATAATATCCAAATGAGAACGTCCCCTTTTGGTTGCGATCATTCAGCCATGACGGCTGCCCAAGCCCAAAATCCGAAAACAATCAGCACAGTCTATAGGTCATATTTATGAAGGAATTTCATTGTAACTTGGTAGGATGACTCCAGATCATGCCCAGATCAGAACGTCCCCTTTTGGTTGCGATCATTCAACCATGACAGCTGCCTGGACCCAAAACCCGAAATACATTAGCGCAGACTACAGGTTGTATTTATGAAGGGATTTCATTGTAACGTGGGGGCGCGGTGGCTCAGTTGGTAGAGGTGCAGGCTGCAAGCCGAGAGGTCCTCGGTTCGAATCCCACCTGCGGCAACCGCGTTGTGTCCTTGGGCAAGACACTTCACCCCGATTGCCTACATGGGGGCACGATGCCGCTGTGTACTGAGGCGTACTGCACGTCGATGGTGCGCATGTCTTCAACCACTCTAACCCTGCCTGTGCTGCGGTGCAGAGTTCAGAGTTACGATGTTGGAGAGCTGACAGCTGCTCGTCGTTGCTCGGTGGTTCTCTCCGGGTACTCCGGCTTCCTCCACCCGTAAAACTGTCACGGTCACGATTAGCCATTGTGCATAAGTATGTGACCTTAAGCACCAATAAATAAATAAATATAAATTCATTGTAACGTAGTAGGATGGCTCAGTATAATGTCTAGATGAGGACATCCCCTTTTGGTTGTGATCGGTCAACCGTGATGGCTCCACAGGCCCGAAGCCCGAAAACCTTTAGCACAGTCTACAGGGTGTATTTATGAAGGGATTTCATTGTAACTTGATAGGATGACTCGTTTTGGAATAATTTCACTGTAACTTGGTAACTTTCGTTGATATACATTAACTGTGAGGGCCACATACATTAACAGTACAGTCTACACCTCATATTATTTTTATTGAAAACATAGCATACAGGGAACAGAAATTAACATATTCCCAATTATCACAATTCATGTCTTATTTCATAAGCCTTTCCTAAACATTGAACATTATCCTTTTCATCAAACAACTCACAGCCAAGTTAAGCTACAGTGTCATTGACCCTTTCATTTAAGGTGACGCTAAGCTCTCACCCTGGTTTTGGTGGATAATATGCAATTGTTGTGCTTATTTCTGTAATTATCACATCGATTCAAAATAGACTGCCCTGTGTTTCTTAATGGTTCCTGCTTCAAATGACAGTGGAATAAAAAGAACACAAATCATATTTCTTGTTATTTTGATAAGTATTATTGAAGTAAGTTGTGATATACGAATCACTTTTATTGGTAACTCACTCACTCCAATGTTTTCAAAATATCTCTCCTAATTTTGGCTGTAGAGGTTCGTTTTTGACTGATTTTGCCCAAACATAGAAATTGGGCGAAGTGAGCAGTGCCATGGCGAAGATATTGCCAAGTTAAAATGCCAACTTCACTCTTCACCCTCTTGGCTGATCCCTGCATTGATTTCATCTCAGTCAAGACAGGCGATTGATGTTTTTGAACATGTGTACACAAAATACACATGGAAAAACGTGTGTTGATTATAACAACTGTGTATTTGGAATGCAGCGTTAACTTGACACTTGACAGTTTCTACCTGACAAACCTGCAGTACTGCACGATTCCTCAAAGTAAGTTCAAATAGTATACAAACAATTCCCAATAAGTTTGAAAAACTTTCAATATTTACCTGCCATCCATTTAACAGGATATGCTCTATTTTAATTTAACCATTTTATTGTTGACAAAAAACAGAACTGCCAATGCGCAGCATTATCTCTGAGCATGTGACTTCAGAGAAAGTGCCAGAAGTCGGTTAATTAACATAATTTGCTCGTCATTTTTCCCATGTGAACTTTGAGGTTTTAAAACTCAATAAGTTTTATGTTTACCTCCAATCTAATTTACTATTTGCTGTACTTAGATGATTTTGGGTCAAAGATAATTTATATTACTTTTACACCATATATTGTCAGGTAACTTGCAATACCTATTTGGTCGAATATAAGTGAGCCTCAGGCTGTGCCTGATTCATTAAATTTACTTAACGATTCTTGAATCGCATGTGTGGATTCTTATGTAAGACTTTTTAATTTTTCATATTCCTTCTGGTTGTGGTTCTGTGGATATCTTTTAAGATATAAGAAATTTGCTAACATTATTTTAGGGGGATTTATTGTCATTCCTCTCAAAGTAAGCATAAACGGCATAGCGTTTACCTTTGCCTGGCATTTTGTCCTTTGGCGTGCGGAAATCCAAGTGATTGAGAGGTCATAAACTTATCAATTCTGGGAAATTTTTTGAAACCGAAAGTCTTGGTTTTTAAGGCGGTGGTTCAGTTTCAGTTTTGAAAAAAACCTCGAAACTAAAAACCGATAAACCACCCAGCCCTAGTCTCCTCAACCGACTGCAACTCTCATGTTTTAAGTATGTTTATTGTTTAACATTCGTTATAGTGTTTTAATTGCTCGAAAGTTATTATGAAGGGCAGCAGACAAAGTGAAATGACTTCCATTAATGATTCCCGGGGTTTCTTTGCAAAAAATATAAAAGAGCCTACACAAAGTACGTATTTTATTTATTTATTGGTGTTTTAAGGTCACATATTTATGCACAATGGCTAATCGTGAACGTGACAGTTCTACGGGTGGAGGAAGCTGGAGTACCCGGATAGAACCACTGAGCATTGACGAGCAACTGTCAGCTTCTTAACATTCTAACTCTGTTCAAGCTCCGCTCAAGCAGGGTTACAGCAGTTGAAGACATGCACACCATCGGCGTGTGGTACACCTTAGTACACGATGTCATTGTGCCCCCATGTAGGCAACAAGGATAACGTGCCTTGCCCAAGGACACAAAGTAGGTCGTCTGGGATAGGGATTGAACACGGGACCTCTAGCATAGAAGTCCAACAGTCTACCACTGAGCCACTGCGCTCCTACAAGGGATGTAACTCTACATTCAAGTTGCAGGTTAATAAAGATGATGGCCTGTTGGGGCTCTGGTATTGGTTATAACTGCCGTGTTGACCAATTATGCTGGGTATTGCAAGGCGAAGGCATTGACCCTTAGGCCTTTACCGAATGAATGTGTGACATTCACACTGAGTGATACTCCCCAGTCCTCAAAAGTCGTTCAGATTCCCCATGGTTACGTCCTCACCCTAGGGGTGTTAGGTTGCTTTGGTCTTGCACCTTCTATCTGATGTATCTTTTTTTCTTTGAATGAAGATCTAGCTTTGCATCTGGTAGCATTTAAATTGGTTACTGACTATTAGCCTTTTTGTGGGCCTGATATCTTGTTTCCATTTTTTTTCTTTGACGTTGTTCACATTGACAACGTCCTCAAATATATGTAGTATTTAATCTTATATTACTGTAGAATTACTGTAGGATACATTGATTATGATTCCGGTAGCGCAGCTCAAAAAATCTGGATTTTGTCCAACACTTAGGCTCTATTGGGATGCCCTTGGGCCCATGATCTTCCATTTGGGAACTTAGGCATTTTCTCAAAACTTTTTTTCGAAATTTTTGTTATAATTTTTTCAAATTTAATTTTCATTGCTATTATTATTAGCTCAACTTGACAAAGTCAAGCTGATCTATTGCCATCACTTCTCGTCCGCCGGCGTACGTATGTACCTATGTTAGTACGTACGTCCACAATTTCCTTTAGCACACCTCACAGGTCGCATTTATGATCAGATCACTTTGAAACTTGGTATGCTTGTTTGGGGTGACCTCTACATGGGAGCTATCGATTTTCTTCAATTTCCGACAAAGAATGTTGCCGCGGCCAACACTCTTAGAACTTAGTTTAGTCAGACCACAATATTTCCCTTTGGCACATCCTACAGGGCACATTTATGATTGGATTGCTTTGAAACCTGGTATTCTTGTTTAGGGTGACCTCTAGATGAGAGCTATCGATTTTCTTCAATTTCCATCAAACAGTTTTGCCACGGCCAACGTTCTTAGAACTTAGTTTAGTCATACCTCAATATGTCCCTTTGACACACCGTACAGGGCACATTTATGATCGGATTGCTTTGAAACCTGGTATGCTTGTTTGGGGAGACCTCTAGAGGTTAGCTATCAATTTTCTTCAACAATTTCCGTCAAAAAATGTTGCCAAGGCCATCGCTCTTAAAACTTAGTTCAGTCAGAAGACCTCAATATTTCCCTTTGGCACACCCTACAGGGCACATTTATGATTGGATTGCTTTGAAACCTGGCATGCTTGTTTGGAGTGACCTCTAGATGGGAGCTGTCGATTTTCTTCAGTTTCCGTTAAAAAATGTTGCCGCGGCCAACTTTCTTAGAACTTAGTTTAGTCAGGCCACAATATTTCCCTTTGGCACACCCTACAGGGCACATTTATGATTGGATTGCATTGAAACCTGGTATGCTTGTTTAGGCTCACCTCTAGATGGGTGCTATCGATTTTCTTCAATTTCTGTCAAAAAATTTTGCCACGGCCAACGTTCTGAGAACTCACTTTAGTCAGACCACAATATTTCCCTTTTGCACACCCTACAGGGCACATTTATGATTGGATTGCTTTGAAACCTGATATGCTTGTTTGGGGTGACCTCTAGATGGGTGCTATCGATTTTTTTCCATTTCCGTCAAAAAATGTTGCTGTGATCAACGTTCTTAGAACTTAGAAGACCTCAATATTTCCCTTTGGCACACCCTACAGGGCACATTTATGATCGGATTGCTTTGAAACCTGGCATGCTTGTTTGGGGTGACCTCTAGATTGGAGCTATCGATTTTCTTCAATTTCCGTCAAAGAATGTTGCCGCGGCCAACATTCTTAGAACTTAGTTTAGTCAGACCTCAATATTTCTCTTTGGTACACCCTACAGGGCACATTTATGATTGGCTTGCTTTGAAACCTGGTATGCTTTTTTGGGGTGACCTCTAGATGGAAGCTATCAATTTTCTTCTATTTCCGTCAAAAAAAGTTGCCACGGCCAATGTTCTTGGAACTTAGTTTAGTCAGACCTCAATATTTCCCTTTGGCACACCCTACAGGCACATTTATGATCAGATTGCTTTGAAACCTGGCATGCTTGTTTGGGGTGACCTCTAGATGGGAGTTATCGATTTTCTTCCATTTCCATCAAAAAATGTTGCCACTGACAATGTTCTTAGAACTTAGTTTAGTCAGACCTCAATATTTCCCTTTGGCACACCCAGTAGGGCACATTTATGATCGGATTGCTTTGAAACCTGGCATGCTTGTTTGGGGTTACCTCTAGATGGGAGCAATCGATTTTCTTCCATCAAAAAATGTTGCCACTGGAAATAACCTTTAATGAACTTAGTAAAAACTTAGTTTAGTCAGACCTCAATATTTCCCTTTGACACACCCTGCAGGGCACATTTATGATTGGATCTTTTGCAAACTTGGTGAGCTTGTGTGGGGTGACATCTATATGGGAGCTGTTATTTTCTTCCATTTCTGTCAAAAAATGTTGCCGCTGACCTTTGGACTTAGTCAGACCTCAATATTTCCCTTTAACACAGCCTTCAGGGCACATTTATGATCGGATCACTTTGAAACTTGGTATGTGTGTTCCGTGTGACATCTAGATGTGAGCTATTGCTTTTTTTCATTTCCATAAAAAATTATTGTCGTTATCACCAACCTTTGAACTTACTGTGTTTGTGCATCAACTTATCCCTTTTGCACACTCTGCAGGGTATATTTATGAATTTCCATAAAAAACCCATTGCCACAAGCAATGACATTCTACTTAGTGCATTTGTGCATTAACATCTTCTTTTGGCATGCCTCAGAGGACACATTCATTATCAGGTTTTTTTTAAACTTTGTATGCTTATGCAGGGTGACAAAGATAGGAGCTATTGATATTTTTATACTGTACCAATGACCCAGACTTAGCTGGTGCTAACTCCTTAAATTATAGGGCGGCGGCCAAACACAAATTTTGCTCCCCAATAGCCCAAATTTGCATCAAAAACCGAAATTCAATGTCTTATATGGTCCTCCATACTTTCTATCCACTGCGCATGCGCAGTGTCAAGGAGCTCTTGAAATTGGCGCAAATGTCATTCTTTGTTTGGCCCAAAAATCAGAAACATGTCACTGATATTTGTGCTTGTAAATCTCAGTTTAAATGATGCCAGACACATAATTATGAAAGAAATGGTGGATCTAAGGATGAAATAAAGGATGAGAGGAAGAAACAGTGGCAGAATGTGTTCAGGGCTGTAACTTATAATTTTTATGTGTACCCATACTATGTATGGTACACATAATGCCGGCATCCGGGGTGACCATCCGTCGTTCGTCCATCCTTTGTCTGTCCATCTGTCTGTCCCTCTTGTCGGTCCGTCTGTCCGTCCAGCGTCCGTATCCATTTCTTTGTCATTCGATAACTTGAAAAATATTGATTCTGAGATATTAACCCTTTATTAGCCATTGTGCATAAATATGTGACCTTAAACCTCAATAAATAAATAATAAATAATATTAACCCTTTATCCTTCAAATTGAAAATTCCTCCAATCTCTTTGGCATTCGATAACTTGAAAAATATTGCTTGGATTGTCAAGTTACTTTATATTTGTGTTCAGGTTACTGATGTGCTGAGCTGTATAGTTTTTGGTGTAAATCTGATAATTTGATCCGGAGATATTAACCCCCTTTATCCATCAAATTGAAAATTCCTTCAATCCCTTTGGCATGAGATAACTCAAAAAATATCAATCCGATTGTCATGTTACTTTATATATTTATTCAGGTTACTGATGTGCTGTGCTGTATTGTTTTTTATGTAAATCTGATAATTTGATCCGGAGATATTTACCCTTTATCCATCAAATTAGACACTCCTCCAATCCATTTCTATATGTACCCATACCTTGTATGGTGTACATTATGTCAGCGTCCGTGGTGGCCATCCGTCATACATCTTTCTACTAATTGCGCGTATGGGTACACATCTGACGATTTCATCGGCCTATTTTTTTAGGAAATTATTTCATGTTCCCTAATTTCGGGGCATGAGCCTTATGTTGTCATTCTGGCCATGAACTTACCATTGTTTGTTCAGTGTTTCCTCTCTCCCTTTCCTTAATACCCCCCTTGCTATTCTCCCATGCTTTTGACATAATTTTGGAATTTTTTTTTACTAAAATTTCTTGGGAGTTTTGGCTGGTAACAGAATGATTATTCTGTTTTTTCCCCATGTTTACGTCCTCACCCTTAGGAGATTAGGCATTGTTATCTGCATCTACCATCCGATGAACTGCAGTTTCTTCTCTGGAAGCCTCTGTTTTACATCGGATAGTGTTTAAATTGGTTACTGATTTTGGGCCATGGTTACAGTGCCTGGAGTCATGTTTCCGGTTTTTGTATACTTTTGTTTATGTTGACAGCGGTTACTTCTGATAGTGATTACTTGTCTTCTGTTTAGTTCTGCTCATAGCCAGATACATTAATATTGTCTGGAAGTGTTGCATTAATTTTTAAAAATGTTTTAAAATATTTTGTCCGCTCTTAGGCTTTTTTGGGATCCATTTGGGATTAGTGTGAGTACTATGACTGTTTATATGGGGGGGGGGGGGCGTGGTGGCTCAGTTGGCAGAGGTGCAGGCTGCAAGCCGAGAGGTCCTCGGTTCGAATTCCACCTGCGGCAACTGCGTTGTGTCCTTGGGCAAGACACTTCACCCCCATTGCCCTCGTGGGGGCACGGTGACGCTGTGTACTAAGACGTACTGCACGTCGATGGTGCACCTGTCTTCAACCAATGCTAACCCTGCTTGTGTGGAGTTGGTATGTTGGGGAGCTGACAGTTGCTTGTCGTTGCTTGGTGGTTCTCTCCGGGTACTCCGGCTTCCTCCACCCGAAAAACTGTCACGGTCATGGTTAGCCATTGTGCTTAAATATGTGACCTTAAACACCAATAAATAAATAAATATGACTGTTTATATTTTTTCATGATGAAAAAATATTGTTCAAATTGTAATGCGAGGAAATCTTCCTCTGATTCTCATGTTAGGGGTCGTTATGCTGGCCTGAGATATCGGGTCAGATGCCCCTAGGTCGACTGGGCGAGGTGCGGGTTGTGGAGGATGTGTTTTCTCCTTCCGCAATCCTTGCAGGACCAGGAGGTGATTCCACATTGACCAGGTCACGCCATCTGCTAGCCAAGGACACAAGGACACGAGGCCTTTCCAGTTGGGACGTTTGCATATTATATAAATGCAGGAATTAACGTCCATGGAGCTTCCAGCAGATAATTACGTAAGACCGCGGCTCCACAGGCCTCTGTGATGGACTTGCTATCGCAGATAGCTCAATTCATCGCAGCATCCCAGCAGCTGTCAGAAACTTTTTCAGTAAAGAACTATCTGAGCAAGCTGGGTCGGTTCGTTCCCCTGCAGAGTCAGTAAGGGACGACCGAAATTATTATGTGATCCAGGCGGATGGTAAAAGGGAATCAGCACAGCTGAAATTTTCCCTTTCCGAACAACTTAGGTGGCCGTAGATTTCATCCGGCATCACCTTTTAGAAGTTGTTTCTCTGGACAAAAATGCTGCATTACCTGATAAGAAACTGAAAGCGTCACTGTACACAGACTTTTTCGGCCGGATTAAGGACACCGTCCCTGAGTTTCCAACCCAGTCCAGAAATGTCACGGACATTTGAACTTTTGAATGACGCTATATTCAAGCTAGCCTCAAAGACTGGCAAATTAGGTTTCTTATCGCCTAGTGCTATTCAGTGGCCTTTCATCAATGCAAGACATAATTTTGAAACGGCAGGACTAGGTATGCTGAGAGTTCCTCTGCGTTTGGACAACTAGGCTGAAGACCTGGAACTGTCATTGCTGGCGTCCATGTCTATTACTCCAGTATACTGGATACGACAATATTGTCTAATAGAATTTAGACACATTATCTCACGCAGATCACCTTACCAAGAAGAACTTGGACGGCATTCTTCAGGGTTACGGCAGCAAGTTAACGCTTCAGAACGATGTTCAGAATCTGCTTCAATTGCTCCGACATCTCGGTTTCTTAGTAAACGAAAAGAAGTCGGATCTAGTGCTGTCCTATTCATTCACCCACGTGGGAATGAGCTTAGAGACGCACAACAATCTCATTCGTCTGCCGTTAACCAAAGCGATTTTAGTCAGTTGTACTGCTCGCTTTTGCCTTCACTCAGATGTAGTAAAAGCAAGAGAATTCATCAGACTGACAGGTTTGTGTGTACCCGCTGCGAATATTATTCCGATGAAGCAGATACGCACTTGTCCACTCCACAGATATTTTATCTCAGAATTGGAGTGTGAAGACTCATTCGCTCAAATCGAGCATTGTCTTGTCGAATCAAGTTAACAAGGGTTTCAGACTTGGGTAGATTTTCATTGGTTATCTCAAGGAGTACCACTGCAACTGCCAGATCTGAGTTTAACGATAATGATGGATGCGAGTCAAACAGGTTGTGGCGCAACTCCGAGCCCAATAGATTCAGGGTGCCAGGGTCTTTAGGATCCACAGTTCCTAACAAGTACATAAACATCAAGAAATGATGTCAATATGGCTTGCGCTACGTCTATGAATGAACATTCTTCAGAATTTGCATGTTCAAATTCTGTCTGACAATTCGACAGTAGTAGCGTATATTCGGAACCGGGGAGGCACTCATTCCATTCTGTTATTCAATTTAACGGAAAGGATCCTTCTGTTTGTCCTAGAGCATCAAGTTCTTCTATCGGTCCGTCATATTCCGGGTCGTCGGAACGTTCTAGCGGACACCCTTTCTCGGATAGGTCGTATGTTGTCAGAATGGACTCTCAACAACAATTTTTCTATCAGATTTGCTACTAATGGGATTGTCCAAGGGTAGACATTTTTGCGACGCATCTCAACTATCAGTTGCAATCGTATGTGTCGCCGTGTCCAGATCCTCGAGCGTTTGCAGTAGACACTCTCTTGATCTCTTGGGATGGAATGATAAGAAACTGAAAGCGTCACTGTACACAGACTTTTTCGGCCGGATTAAGGACACCGTCCCTGAGTTTCCAACCCAGTCCAGAAATGTCACGGACATTTGAACTTTTGAATGACGCTATATTCAAGCTAGCCTCAAAGACTGGCAAATTAGGTTTCTTATCGCCTAGTGCTATTCAGTGGCCTTTCATCAATGCAAGACATAATTTTGAAACGGCAGGACTAGGTATGCTGAGAGTTCCTCTGCGTTTGGACAACTAGGCTGAAGACCTGGAACTGTCATTGCTGGCGTCCATGTCTATTACTCCAGTATACTGGATACGACAATATTGTCTAATAGAATTTAGACACATTATCTCACGCAGATCACCTTACCAAGAAGAACTTGGACGGCATTCTTCAGGGTTACGGCAGCAAGTTAACGCTTCAGAACGATGTTCAGAGTCTGCTTCAGTTGCTCCGACATCTCGGTTTCTTAGTAAACGAAAAGAAGTCGGATCTAGTGCTGTCTGGACAACTATATCCTCCAGCACCATTGATTCTGCAAATATTGCTAAAGATAAAGCAATCTCACTGCAAATTCTGTTGGTAGCATCTCTGTCACCCCAGAGACCATGGATAAATATTTTCAGGTGTCTGCTGTGGGACATGCTGCGGAAGCTTCCTCCATGAGAGGGTCTTCTTTTGCAGGGGATATCGCGCACACCTCATCACAACAGCAAGGTCTCAACCTTCACGTATTTTCGTTGTGCGGTCCTTCATGCAGGGCAAGCAATTTACAGGACAAGCAGTGGACACAATTTCTAACTGTAGGAGGACCTCCTCTTCGCTAAATTATGCTGCTAAGTGGGAGGTTTTCACACGGTGAGGTAGGGATCATTCTGTTGAAACCTATGCACATCATGATAGTTTACAGATTGGATCTAATGTCTCTTTATCTAAGTTACGGAAAACTTTTCGATAAATAGACTTAGAACCCTTAGATTAATTCCTAAGTGGAATTTAGCTTGGCTTCTTCTTAAGCTTAAAGAAGCGCCATTTTTTTTTAGAAGCACCATTTGAGCCTCTTGATACAATGGACTTCAAATTCTTATGTTATAAGACAGCTTTCCCTTAGCCTTCTCTTCGGCTAGAAGAGTTAGTGAGCTTCAGACACTATCTGTTGATGATTCTCACTTTCGTAGTGTAGGTAATACACTTAACTACTAAGGTTGGATTTTTGACTAGAATCAGGCTCCTATAAGTATCCGGAACCTATTATTATTAAGGCTCTTCCGTCTTCAGATGGGCATAGGCTTTTAATCTGTCCTGTTAGAGCTATATGTTTTTTACAAACGTAGATCTGAGTTTATCATAGAGGGACGTAAACGTCTCTTTCTGTCTCTGCTGCCTAATAGTAGGGACATTACGGTCCATTCTATTGCAAGGTGGATTCAATTAACTATCTGTACTGCTTATGAAAAATTATCTTCAACTCAGCAGTCTGTGCTCAAGATTTCGGCGCATGAAGTATCTGTTCCGGCAGCATATCTGCCTTGCTGCCCTCTTCGCTCTGGTGTATTTGACCCAGGGCTAGGGAAAGGGGGGGGGGGGGGGGGATGGTGTTACCTTATATCACCTGCTTTATAGTGAAAAGCAAGGGAATACCTCCACTGGAGTCAGTAATTCCGAGTCGGTGCCGGGATGGTTTTAAAGTGTAAAGCTAATTCATATAATATTTTTAAAAGTGTAGCTCGGTGTGAAACATTTGTATATGTCACGGATCATACAAGCGCTAATATACTACCCTTGAACACTTTTTAATGAGTATAAAGAGTCTCATTATCTGGACTATCTTTTATTATTGGCTTTCCTTTAATAAGATTAATATAAGGGATTATACTGGATGTTAATAGAGATCATTGATGATTATTGTGCTCAATTACGGAATGGTATTGTGTCTTTCTTTTTTTGATACAAACAAGAAAGATACATATAAAACCTGTGCTCCTCTTCTCCTTGAGGGGATATTTCTGTTTTCATGTAATTGAGTCTATTGGATTTTCTTTTATGTCCTAGGCGTTCCAGCCTTTTTTCTATTCAGCTAAGTCTGGGTCATTTGTACAGTATAAAAATGTTAAAAAATTTATAGTAATTTATATATTTTTTATATCGCAGAGGTCGTAGGTAGTCGAGTGGATTCCTTTGCAATAAAGTGGACTCAGGGAGAGAAATAAAACAGTTGTTAAACACTTGTAGATTATCTGTACATAAGTTTATTTACAATAAAATCCTGTATCACCCCAACCTCATTTCTCTCTATTCAGATGAATAAATTATAAACCCTGAAATAAATAAGTAAAATGACATAAGTACCAGTGAACAATAATGTTATGGAGGTTAACCCTTTAAACGAAAAAAGGTAACATAAATGATTCATTGTTGATCCGACTGCAAAATAATCAGCGTCAAAAACCCTGATTGAACTGCAGGCGGAACAACAATCAATAAACGAACATATAAAACTTTAAATAGTCTTACCATTTCGAAATGACTTAGGTTGTCCAAAAATTATAAAAGTATTCTCATATTGTAAACAGCAAAGTCTCCATAACTGGTACTATTGTCAAGTCTCCAAAACCAAAACGAGATTTCTCAAAACAAAAGAACTTCCCGCCAGAACTGAACACAAGCTGATTACCGATGAACATCGAATCCCAACAATTAATCCTTTACCTAATGCAATACAAGACGCATTTAGCAAACGCGCGCAAGATAGCTGTACCTGTAACAAAGTAGCATTAGCAGTTCTGACCTGTAAAATAAAAACTAACTTATTAATAAGAAGTGCAATTTTATCACTACCACATTTATACTTACCAATGACCCAGACGGGGATGGCCCTCCCATGAGTTGGGAACTCATACCTCCCAGCTGATTACATAATGCTTTGCAGGCACAAGAATGACATTTGCGCCAATTTCGAGAGCTCCTTGACACTGCGCATGCGCAGTGGATAGAAAGTATGGAGGACCATATAGGACATTGAATTTCAGTTTTTGATGCAAATTTTGGGGATTGGGGGGCAAAATTTGTGTTTGGCCCTATAATTTAAGGAGTTTGCACCAGCTAAGTCTGGGTTATTGGTAAGTATAAAAAATATATAAATTACTATAAATTTTTTAACTTTCTTTTCATTTCCATCAAAAACTGTTGCTGTTAGCAACAATCTTTGAATTTATTGCATTTGTGCATCAACATTCTTTGACATGGCCTACAGGCCACATTTATCATAGGATTGTTTTTGAACTTGGTATGCTCATTAGGCAAGAACTTTAGATAAGAGCTGTTGATAAGCATTCATTTCTGTGAAAAAAGTTGCCATTTACAGTAACCTCTGAACATACTGCATTTGTGTATCAACATTCTTCTTTTAGGCAGTCTTACTGTTTACATTTAAAAATGCATGGATTACTCTGATGTTGTGCACACACAATGCTGTTATGTTGAAATTTCATCAAATAACATTGGTACCAATGATCTTCAATTTTGCCTTTTCATTTATAACTTAACAAGTTCAAGTTTGTCAAATTGAGCTACAGTGTCATTGACACTTTCATTCATGTATCTTTATCATATATTTTGTTGTGGAGTTTGTAGGAGTGATATTGACCCCCAAGATTTGCTTGCAAAACCGAAAATTAAAAGTCCTATCTGGCCCTCCATACATTTACTTTGCACAGATGTCAGGAAGTGACCAGAATTGGCGTCAATATCTTTCTTTGTTTGGCCCTAAATTATCAACAATGAAATGACATCTGTGCTTTAGAATCTCTTTTTTGAGGATGCCAGACACAAATCAATGCAAGAATTCATGGATACAAGGCTGTTATTGGATGAAGGAAGTCTTCATCGGTGATTTTTGACGTTCAGGGTTGTAACTTAATAATATTTATAAAATTATTTTACGTTTTCCAATTTCGGGACATATGCCTGATGTCATCATTTTTGATATTGATTATTCCACTGTTTGTTAAGTATTCCTTCCCTATCCTTCCATGAACCCTTCCTGTTAAACTTTTAAGCTTTTTGGCTATTTTTTATTGAAATTTTTTATTAAATTTCTTGGGAGTTTAACATTTATTACAGAATATTATTCTGTTTTTTTTCCCCCAGGGTTACGTCCTCACCCTAGGGGTGTTAGGTCATTTAGTCTTGCATCTTTTATCCGATGTATCATTTTTTCTTCGTATGAAGATCTAGCTTTGCATTTGATAGCATTTCAATTGGTTCTAACTTTGGGCCTTTTTGTGTGCCTGATGTCTTGTTTACATTGACATTGTTTTTATTGTCAACAATCTCATATATAGGTAGTTTTTGTATTCTATTACTGTAGTATATTGTAGGATGCATGGATTATTATTCCGGTAGTGTAGCTCAAAAAATTTGGATTTTGTCCACACTTGGATTCTATCGGTATGCCCTTGGGATCTTAATGTTCCGTTTGGCACCTTAGGTATTCAAATTTTTTTGTTTACAAAAAATATTTTGAATTTAATTATGATTGCTATTATTCATGTATCTCAGTTATATATATATATTGTAGAGTTTGGAGGACTGATATCGACTTTAGTTGATACACACCTGCGGACTCTTGTCATACCTGTGTTCACTGGGATGACTGTTGTTGGAGTCGGGCCTCACGGTACGTTGTTGGAAGTGGGGTTCTGAGGATCAGGGCTCTCACCACGTTTTAATTCATTCTGTCAGTTTCTATTTCAGAGGAACATGAACATGGTGATGATATTCTGACACCCTTCCAAGTGTGCTACTGTCGTCACACTCTGTGGAGCATGTAGAGCTAGCTGCAGTGCTCATTATTGCAAGAGTTAGGGCCTTTTGTAAGGGTTTTAATCTCTTGCAAGCAACAAGCTCGAACAGTGAAGCTGTACTCCGACCGTGGGTGCTGTGACGCTGGATAAGTCTATTGTGGTCATAAGAAGTGGATGTGGGTAGAGCGAGTCCTATAATATAAATAGCTCACCCAGCGACGATGGAAATAGGGAGGAAATAGGGAGGAAGTCAGCAAGTTCTTGTACTCGGCGAGGTCTGATAGACCACGAGTGGGAGAGGCCCCCCTCTCTAATCTAACAACATCTGGGGTCAGATGTTGTTTTGAGAAATTTGCACAAGCCGGAGCATATGTCCGCCCTCCACTCGGGTCGCTCTGTTTAGTCTGCAGCCGGGGTCGGCTTCAGTCACAGCTTCCTCCACTATGTTTCACAAGGCTGAAATGAAGTTTTCTGGTTGGAAACTGCACGAGATGGAGCATGTGTCTGCCCACTACTCTGGACGCTCCATCTTGTCTGCAGCCGGGGTCAGCTTCAGTTATGGCTTCCTTCGCTACGTTATTTAAGCACACACAACCGCATCCTAGCTACCCGACTTTGGATATCCAGCCTGTTGCACAAAGAAGGAACCACTCTTTGTCCGTGAAGTTGGACCATCCGGTAGCTAGGGAGATGAGGCCTCGATCACAGGATGTTCGGAGAAAGGATCCGTTTCTGACATACTGTCCCAGGAGAAGCGTGCGGCTAAGGAATGGAAGACCGCTGTTCCTCAGGCCTCGATAATGGACTTGCTGTCGCAGATTGCACAGCTGATCGCAGCATCTCACCAAGTGCAAATGCTGCCTCCCTCAGACTCAGAATCTGAGCTGTCAGACGGTGCTGGGTCGGTCCAGTCGTCTGTTAATACAGATGCAATGGCCCGAGATTCGCAACTCATTCTCTCTGATGGTGAAAGGGATAAGGAAGAGGATTATCCTTCCCTTTCAGAACAGTACATGGTTACGATGGTTTTCATCCATCAATGCTGATTTTGTTCCGCCGAATGAGGATGCTGTAACGACAAGAGAGAAACCGCCAGCGTCGCTGGAGGTAGACTTTATCCGGACAAAGGAGGAAGAACTTTCTTTTCCAGTTCAGTTTATGCTGGAGTCGCAGGCCTTGGGCCATATAGACGCCGTGTTTATCCTCTGGAGTGCGAGGAAGAAGGTGGTTTCTTATCTTCATCTTCCGTATACATACCGTTTTTTGGACCATGTTTATTTAAAAACGGTTGGGGAAGATGTTCAGAGAGTTCTTCTGCATTTGGGTGAGCAGGCCGGGGTTCTAGAGGTATCCTTAGTATCATTCACTATTTGCTCAGACACAATTGAGAAAGCAATTTTTTCAAATAGAGCGAATTTGGACGTTATGCCACAGGAGCTATAGCAGAACTTCTCAAGGGAAAGGAATTTGAGGATGTTCGTACCTCTCTTATAGTTCTTCCCAGGGCAATTGTGTATACCACGTATAACTCTGCCCTAACTGTAACTAATCTGGAGTTAATCAGATGTGATGCTGCCCTTGTGTCATCATCACTGATAAGATGACAAGGTGAAAAGCTCTCTCTGAGTCACTCCAATGTCCGGACATTTTATTTTCGACGACTAGCTTTCGTTAGTCTATGATCAGGCTACTAAGAAAGCATCTAGTGCTCTGCTTTTGAAGTCGGTGTATCAACGACCCACTTCAGCAGACAAGAGTAAAGGAGGGCGTTCCAGACAAAAATCGTCAAAAGGAAACTCCTCACGAGGGTACAAGAAGCCCTCTTATAATTACTTTGGAGGTCGTCAGTATAGCGACTCAGACAGGGGTGTAGGTCTGATCGGGACTGTAGGTCAGATGCCCCTAGGCCGACGAGACAAGGTTTTTGTGGGGAGGACGTGGTTCCTCCTCCTGTAAGCCTCGCAGGTCATACAGGTGATGGTTGATGGTTTAGACCTCTATTGCTGGCCAGTTGGAAGAAGGTTATCAAGCTCTGCAAAAAACTGGATAACAATCACGGAAGATCAGTGGGTGAGAAGTGTAGTCTCAGATGGCTTATGGCTATCATTCCGAGCAAAAACGCCACTAACAAGTTGTCCGCATTGGACAAATCTTCCATCAAATTCTTGCATAAGAGAGTTTCTCTCACTGGAGGTATAAGCTCTCTTATCAAAGAAAGCAATACAGGTCGTTGAGAATCAGGATTGTCAAGATTTTTATAGTCACCTGGTCCTCGTACTGAAGCCAGACGGCTCGTTCCGACCGGTAATAGACTTGAGCTGCATAACAAGCTTATCATGGCTACAAAAATTTATTTATGGAGACCATTTGGTTGGTAAAAGCGAGCGTTTGAGTGATCGACTATGCGGCAAGCATAGATCTAAAGATGCGTACTTTCATGTCCTGGTGCATCCGGAATTCTAAAAGTACCTGCGGTTCATCGTACAAGGGAAGGTGTATCAGTTCAGAGAGCAATATGCTTTGGTCTGAACCTGGCCCCCTGGGCGTTCACTCGAATAATGAACTCGATAATGTCATATTTATGAGCTGAATCGTCTGCAGTAACGTCAGCTTCTTGGATGTCCTTCTACAGGGATATGGCAACAGAATTATTCTTCAGAACGATGTTCAGAGTCTGCTTCTATTACTCCGACGTCTCTGTTTTATCGTAAACGATAAAAAGTTGGATCTAGCTCTGTGCAAGTCATCTGTTCACTTGGGAATGAGCTTTGAGACTCACAACAATCTGGTTCATCTGCAAATAACTAGAACAAAATTATTCAGTTGTTATGCCCGTCTTTTGTCTACATACAGTCGCATTAATAGTGAGGGAATTCATGCGACTTTTGGAGCTGTGCAGAGTGGCTGTGGATCTCATTCCGATGGACCGCCTGCGCGCACATCCCCTCCAGATATTCTTTACTCAGAACTGGAGTGTGAAGACGTTTTCGCTTGAACCAGTATTGTTTTAACGGACCTAGTAAAACAAAGATTCAGATTTGGGCAGATATTCAGTGGTTAACTCCGGGAGTTCCGCTGCAACTGCCGGATCCGGTTTTCACAATTATGACGGATGTGAGTCAGATGGGTTGGGGCGCGACCCTAGGTCCCGCAGACTTGAAGTGTCAGGGTCTTTGGGACCCTCGGTTCCAGGAGAAACACATAAACATCAAACATCAAGAAATGATTTCAAAATGGCTAGTGCTACAACATTGGATTCACATAATAACGGACGTCCATGTTCAGTTTTGGTTGGACCACTCAACAGTAGTAGCATACATCGGGAACCAGGGTGGCACCCATTCTTTTCTGTTATGCAAAATGAAAGGACCTTCTTAGTGGCATAATGGAGTTGGTTAGACATGCGGGAACCATTTTGGTTCCAATTTTATTTTATAACTAACACCAGAACGATTAAAGTAATGTGGGTGAGGAGGGTTTGATATGACTTCAACCCCCCCCCCCCCCACTGCAACCCCCTCTCACACTGCCCCCCCCCCCCCCCCCTCCCCCCCCTCCCATGGCCATGCATGGAAAGTCAGGGTGAGCTTTTCTGATCACTCTTCGTCCGTCCACCTGTCCGTCGTCCGTCGTCCTGCGTTAATGTGGTGTTTGAGCCTCTTTCTCCTAAACCACTGGCCACATTTTAATTAAATTTCATGTAAGTAGTGGTTATATAGGGGCATTTTGATTTTTATGCAAATTAGGTTTCGGCTCATATTGAGCAGAGGGGTGGGGAAAAAATGGCCAAATTTTTTGAAAATCTTCTTCTAATGAACCACCAGTAGCAGAGACTTGATATGTGGTATACAGAGTCCTTTTGAGGTTTAGAATCAAGTTTGTTCAAGAGAAGTTTGTCGGGCATTATTTGCCTTCGTTATGGGAGGGAAAAAATTTTGGCCACGCCTAAAATTTCTATTTTCAGGACCGTGAGGTCGATTTGAACAAAATTTGATATGAGATGATAATGGGTCATAAGTAGTTGATTGATGCAAAAAGTTTTTTTCTCATTGCTCCGTGGGAACCTCGGGAGCTAAAAATAGGAAAAACCTTAAAACTGCCATTCCCCAAAACTCCACGGCACAGAGAATTCTTATTTTGTATAAAGCTTACTTTTATCCAGTAGAATAGAATGGTTAAAAAAATCCCTATCGGTTTGATCACAAGGTTCTTTTTTCAGGACTTTGAAAAAGTGCTGAGTCAGCACTTTTTAACACTGTAGGCAATGGGAAAAACATTAAAAAATCTTCTCCAGATCCAACAGGCAGAATCTTTTGATATTTGGTATGCAACATTGTAGGGTGGATCTGATTCAAGTTTGTTCAAATCGGCCCCCTGGATTCATATTTGGGCTCACTATGGAAGCTCGAATTCGAACTTTGTACATTTCAGGTAAATTTCTTAAAAAATCTTCTTCTCCAGATCCCGCAGGCAGAATCTTTTGAAATTTGGTATGCAACATTGTGGGGTAGATCTGATTCAAGTGTGTTCAAATCGGCCCCCTTGGTTTATATTTGGGCTCAGTATAGGAGCCCAAATTTGAACTTAGTGCATTTCAGGCAAATTTCTTTGAAAATCTTCTTCTCAAGATCCAGCAGGCAGAATCTTTTGATATTGGGTATGCACCATGCTGAGGAGTGGTGAGATTCAAGTTTGTTCATGCCAAGTCCCTGGGTTCATATTTGGGCTCACTGTGGTAGCCCAAATTATAACTTAGTTCAAAAGGAGGAATTTTCAATAAAAATCTTCTTCAAATCCAGCAGTCGGAATGTTTTGATATTTGGTATGCAACATCCTTAGGGGGGTGAGATTCAAGTTTGTTCAAACCATGTCCCTAGGTCCATATTTGGGCTCACTGTGGGAGCCCGAATGATAACTTAGTTCAAAATGAGGAATTTTCTTAAAAAATCTTCTTCTTCAGATCCAGCAGTCGGAATGTTTTGATATATGGTATGCAGCATCCTTAGGGGGATGAGATTCAAGTTTCTCCAAGCCATGTCCCTAGGTCCATATTTGGACTCACTGTGGGAGCTCAAATTGTAACTTAGTTCAAAATGAGGAATTTTCTTTAAAAATCTTCTTCAGCAGTCGGAATGTTTTGATATTTGGTGTGCAGCATCCTTAGGGGGGTGAGATTCAAATTTGTTAAAGCCAAGTCCCTGGGTTCATATATGGGCTCCCTGTGGGAGCCCGAATTATAACTTAGTTCAATATGTGGAATATTCTTTAAAAATCCTGTTTTTTTAGATCCACTTGTCAGAATCTTTAGGCTACCATGTCAGGTGAGCACCCTCGGGCCCCCTTGGGCCTCTTGTTCTAAATTTTAACCTTTTGAAACAAATGTGATACTTTTTTTACTTTTATGTGCAGGTTTTGAGGTTTTTCTTTCTTTTCGTCCAAATGGATATTTTTCAGGTAGAGTTTCACCTTACTGACATATTGCCATTGTTGTTACTGTGACATTTGCAGGGTATTTTTCTCAATTTTAACCCTTTGAAACAAATGTGATACTTTTTTTGACTTTTATGTGCAGGTTTTGAGGTTTGTCTTTCTTTTCTTCCAAGTGGCGACTTACCTTGTAGCATATTGCCATGGTTCCTGTTTTATGTTAGGATGCTTCTTGGGGCTAGTATTATATTATTTAACCCTTTAGCTGCTTTTTTACCTTAATTTCAGACTTTTGTGTGCAGGTTTTTGACTTTTGTGTACAGGTTTTGATATTTTTTTTTTAAGTGGAGTTTTACCTCACTGGCATATTGCCATGGTGGTTACTGTAACATTTTCAGGGTATTTTTCTAAATTTTAACCCTTTAAAACAAAAATGATACTTTTTGGACTTTTATGTGCAGGTTTTGGGGTTTTTCTTTCTTTTCTTCCAAGTGAATATTTTTCAGGTAGAGTTTCACCTTACTGGCATATTGCCATGGTGGTTACTGTGACATTATCAGGGTATTTTTCTCAATTTTAACCCATTGAAACAAATGTGATACTTTTTTGTTTTTACTTTTATGTGCAGGTTCTGAGGTTTCTTGGGGCTATTATTATATTATTTAACCCTTTAGCTCATTATTTACTTTAATTTTGGACTTTTGTGTGCTGGTTTTGAACTTTTTTTTTTTTTTTTTTACTCCAGCCACCCCTTTACATTGGTCACCTGCTGGTGAGCCACGGACTACTGATACCCATTCTAGTTTTTAGATCCACTGGTCAGAATCTTTGGATATTTGGTATAAGCTTTTCTTAGGAGGAGCAGATGCAACTTGTTGAAATCAATTCTCTGGGTTGATATTTAGGCTACCATTTCAGGTGAGTGCCCTCAAGCCCCCTGGGCCATTTGTTTAGTTTCTATTTACAGAGGAACAAGAACATGGTGATGCTTATGTGACTCCGTCAGGGAGTATGCTTTCGTCTTTGCATTTAGATAGTCAGTCAGAGCTAGCGGCTAAAGTGCTCATGAATATTAGACAGGGCAATAAACCACAGCATGGTTTCAGCTCCCTGTCACCAGCTAGCTTGACCGGTGAAGCGGTTACAGCATCTGTGGGTACCGTGATGCCGGGTGTGTCCATTACAGTCGAGGAGAGTAGAAAGGGTAGAGCGAACACTATAAAATAATAACAGGCTCACCCTGCGACGACGGGAGGAAGAAGCCGGCAAGTTCAGTGGGAAGCTCGGTCTGAAGGACCGCAAGCGAGAGAGCCCCCTCTCTTTCATAACAACATCTGGGGTCAGATGTGGTTCGGAACTTGCGTCAGTCGGAGCATACGTTCCCGTCTGGTATGCTCTGTTCAGTTCACAGCCGGGGTCGGCTATAGTTACGGCTTCTTCAGCGTCTACCAAGCACACACGACCACACCTTGGCTACGTGACTTCTGATATCCAGGCTGCATTGCCGAGGAGGTCCACTCTTCGTCAAAGAAGTCACAGCATACTGTAGCCAAGGAGACGAGGCCTCATTCATCGGGACATCCGTAGAAAAGGCCCTCTCTGACACACTGTTGCAGGAGGGGCCATCCGGTAGCTAGTGATTGGAGGCTTCATTCATTGGGATGTTTGGAGAAGAGATCTATGTCTGGATCTCTGTCCCAGGAGCAGCAGCCGGCCAAGTAACAGAAGACCGCTGCTCCTCAGGCCTCCGTAACGGACTTGCTGTCGCAGATTGTGCAGCTCATCGCAGCATCCCAGCAAGTGCAGAAACAGTCGACGGCAGTCTCAGAATCTGAGCTGTCGGATGGTGCTGGGTCGGACCAGTATTCAGCGCATTCAGATGCCGATGACCGTGAGTATAATCTGATTCAGTTGGATGGTGAAAAGGGTTTGGAGGAGAATTACCCCTCCCTTTCGGAACAACGCAGGGTGGCGATGGATCTAGTGCATCAATACTTCCCTGAGTTCGTTCCTGAGAATCAGAATGCTGCGACCGCTTGAAAGTAGCACTATTCAGTAGCTAAGAGACGAGGCCTCATATATTGACATCCGGAGAAAAGAGCCGTCTTGGACACACTGTCCCGGGAGCCGGCGGCAGCCAGAATAGAAGACCGCTGCTCCTCAGGCCTCCATAAAGGATTTGCTGTCGCTGTCGCAGATTACGCAGCTCATCGCAGCATCCCAGCAAGTGCAGAAGCAGCCAACGGCAGTCTCAGAACCTGAGCTGTCGGATGGTGCTGGGTCAGTCCAGTCATCTGCATGTTCAGATGCTGCTGACCATGATTTTCAACTGATTCAGAGGGGGATTACCCTTCCCTTTCGGAACAACACATGGTTGCGATGGATTTAATTCATCAACATTATCCTGAATTTGTTCCAGCAAATCAGAATGCTGCGACTACTTGCAAGAAACCGCTAGCGTTGTTAGATGCTGACTTCATCCGGAAAAAGAGGAGGTCATGTCTTTTCTGGTTAAGTCTAGACAGGTGTTGCAGGCCTTAGGCCTTTTAGATGACGCCTTATTCAACTTTCCAGTGGGAAGAAGTAAGGCGGTTTCTTGTCATCATCTTCCGTAATTTTACCGATTATAACGCAAAACAGGGAAGATGTTTAGAAGGTTCCTCTGCATTTGAATGAGCTGGCTAAGGTCCTAGTTATGGCCGTACCTTCGCCATTCACTATTTCGTCATTCACTATTCTCTTGGACACAATTGAGACGACAGTTTCTTCATTCAGAGCTAATTTAGACTCACTGTCTTACGCAGATCACCTTTAAGAACTGTGTCGCAACGTCTCTATGGAAAGAATTTGAGGGCGTTCGTACCTCATTTAGAGTTCTTTCCAGGGCTATTATATTTATCACATATAACTGTGTCTTAACAGTTGCTAATTTGGAGTTAATCAGACGTGACGGAGCCCTTGCATTGTCATCTTTAATAGATGACAAGGTGAAAAACTCTCTACGGGTCGCTCCGGTTTCCGGACACTAAGTTTTTGACGATAAGCTTTCATTGGTTTATGACCAAGCTACAAAGAAAGCATCAATACTCTGCTTCTTAAGTTGGCGTCTAATCGAACCGCATTAGCAGAAAAGAGTAAGGGAGGACGTCCTAGACAGAAATTTGTCTAAAAAGGACTCCACACGAGGGTATAGGTAACCCTCCTATAATTACTCTGGGGATCATCATACAGCGACTCGGATAGGGGGCTTAGGTCTGATCGAGACTACCAGTCAGACGCCCCTAAGCCACTGGCCCAAGGCTCCTTGTGAAGGAGACGTAGTTTCTCCTTCCGTAGGCCTCGCAGGTACTACAGGGAGGGTTAGGACCTCTATTGCTTAGCAGTTGACGGATGGTTATCAAGATTTGCATCAAACTGGATAACTATTACGGAAGTCCAGTAGGCGAGAAGTGTGGTCTCGGATGGCCTACGGCTATCTTTCCGAGAGTACCACCACTAACTTAATGTCTGTAATGGACAATGCTTCCGTCAACTCCTTGCATAAGAGTCTCTCCAATCGGAGGTAAAGGTTCTCTTGACAATGAAAGTAATAGAGGTCGTTGAGAATCAAGATTCTCTAGGATTCTGTAGTCACCTGTTACTCACACCGAAGCCAGAGAGCTCGTTCCAACCAATAATAGACTGGAGCTGGATAACAAGTTTATCATGGATCTAAAAGTTTATTTATGGTAATCATTTAGTTGGTAAAAGCGAGCGTTCGAGTGATCGACTATGCGTCAAGCATATATCTTAGGATACATTCTTTCATGTCCTGGTATATCCGGCATTTAGAAAGTACCTACGGTTCGTCGTCCAAGGGATAGTATTTCAGTTCCGAGTGATGTGCTTCGGTCTGAATCTAGCGCCCTGGGCTGTCACTCGATTAATGAACTCGATAATGTCTCACAACAATCTGGTTTGTCTGCCGTTATGCAGTGCGAAATTAGTCAGTTGTTATGCTCGCTTTTGTCTACTCTCAAACGCATTAACAGCGAGAAATTTTATGCGACTGATGGGGTTGTGTGGAGCGGCTACGCATCTTATTCAGATGGGCCTCTTACGCAGACGTCCCCTCCAGTTATTCTTTACCCAGAACTGGAGTGTGAAGATGCATTCGCTCAAGACCAGTATTGTTTTAACGGATCTAGTAAGCAAAAGGTCCATATTGGGGCAGATATTCAGTGGTTAACTTATGACGGGTGAGAGTCAATAGTTTGGGGCACGGCCCTGAGTCCGACAGACTCGAAATGCAGGGGTTTTGGGACCCTCAGTTCCTGGAGAAACACATAAACATCAAAGAATGATGTCAATATTGTTAGCGCTACTTCAATAGATTCACATTATTTGCGGACACGCATGTTCAGATATTGTTGGACAACTTGATAGTGGTCGCGTATATCAGGAACCAGGGCGGCACCCATTTATTTCCGTTATGATAACTGACAGAGAAGATTTTTCTATTTCGGCATGTTTCATCATGTTCATCTCTCTATCCATCATATACTGGGTCGTCTGAACATACTAGCAGACTTGCTCCTCGTAAAGGTCACCTGTTTCATTTGCATTCGACGCTCAACAAGCGAGTATTTGAACAGTTTTGCTACCAGTGGGATCGCCCCATGACAGTTTAGTTTACGACGCACCGGAACATTTAGTTACCGTCATTTGTGTCGCCATGCCCAGACCATTGAGCTCATGCAGTAGATGCTCTGCAGAATTCATGGAGATGAATGATGGGATACGCGTATCCTTCAATTCATTTGCTTCAGTAGATTACATTTAAAATTAAACAGTCTCGTTGTGAATCCTACTAGTAGCACCTCTGTTGTTACAGAAATCCTGGATCAGTATTCTCAAGTGTCTGTTATGGGACACTCCCCAGAAGCTTCCTCCACTTCTTTCAGGGGAAGTTTTATTCTTCACGTCCTTCTCTGCCCATAGTGGCATAATGGAGTCGGTTAGCCGTGAGGGAACCATCGTAGTTCCTATATTATTTGATAACTGGAACAGGAACGATTAAATAATGCTGGTGAGGAGATTTCGATATGACTTCGAATTCCCCCACCCCCATCTCCCCACACACTCACACACGCTGCTATGTGTTTAGAGGCAATTACCGGGCAAGACGTAGTTTTCTTCCTGCAAGCCTCATATAATTTAATACATACATACTATGCATTTGGGTCGCGTTCTATGGTGACCTCATGGGCACATCCACTTTTTAGTTGGATTAGTTTCCTAGGATTATTTGTTGATTTATTATATACAAGCTCTTATTTAAAAATCATCACAATTAAATTGCTACTCTTGAGTACCTCGCAGGCTGCATAACCAGTTAACTGGTATTCAGATGATTACATGCTAAATATAAATTGCTCTCGCACATTATATTATTAGGCTAACGCTTTATTGTATTTTGTGGACCTTGAAATAAAAATCTATTTTGGGGGCGGTCTGTGTAGGAGCCTGTTAATCATACCTACGTACATCTCTAGATCCAAGGTTTCTATTATGTCATTACTCATTTCGAATATTCCCATGTGTTTACGATCGTAGATATTGGATAGTACACATTGGAGAGTGTTGTTACTGTAATTTATTGTACAGAGGCCGCCTGTGGATTACCAAGGAAGAGTGTTTCTCTTCAAGGATCGTTCAGTGTGTTTCGATTGGACATGTGTATGTTATATTTTATATCACCGGTTTTCGACGTATCTGTGTACGACATATGCGGTGTACATTTATATATAGCGGGCAATATTAATTACCAGAATCATCGCTATAGCCTTAACTTCTGAAGAATCATTAAGCCCCATTTATTAATCATGAATTAATACCTGAGTGCCTGTTCAATGATTATTTATATTGTTTGCTCACCGAAGGGAGCTTAACTTATCACTTGCCATCTGTCGTCCTCGTCGTCGTCCGTCGTGAACTTTAGATTATCAACTTCTCCCCACAAAGTACTCAACCAAATTGAACCAAATTTTGTGTGCATGTTCCTTATCATATCTTAATTCAAGTTTGTACAAATAAACTTGCCACCCACAGGGGGCACCAGAAGGGGCATAACTCTGATAGCACCCATAAATTTTTTAAAAAATTCAAAAATCTTCTTCTTCAGATCTTCAGATCCACCAGTCAGAATCTTTTCATATTTGTTGTACAACATCTCTAGGGGGATCAGATTCAAGTTTGTTCAAAATGAGTCCCTGGATTAAGATTTGGGCTCTCTATTGGAGCCCAAAGTTTAACTTGGTGCAGTTTGAGGAAATTTCTTTAAAAATCTTCTTCTTCAGATCCACCAGTCAGAATCCTTTCATGTTTGGTATACAACATCTGTAGGGGGTCAGATTCAAGTTTGTTCAAATCCAGTCCCTGGGTGAAATTTTAACTTACTGAAATATGAGGAAATTTCTTTAAAAATCTTCTTCTTCAGATCCACCAGTCAGAATGCTTTCATATTTGGTATACAACATCTCTAGGGGGGTCAGATTCAAGTTTGTTCAAATCAGGTCCTGAGTTAGTATTTGGGCTCTCTATTGGAGCCCAAAGTTTAACTTGGTGCAATTTGAGAAAATTTCTTTAAAAATCTTCTTCTTCTTCAGATTGGCCACTCAGAATCTTTTCATGTTTGGTATACAACATCTATTGGGGGGGAGGGGGGGGGCAGATTCAAGTTTGTTCAAATTGAGTCGCTGGGTTAATATTTTAACTTTGTGCAAAGCGTGGAATTTTCTTTAAAAATCTTCTTCAGATTCACAAGTCAGAATCCTCTCATATTTGGTACACATCATCTCTAGGGGGGCCAGATTCAAGTTTGTTCAAATCGAGTTTCTCGGTTAATATTTGGGTTCCCTATGGGAGCCTGAATTTTAACTTAGTGCAATATGAAAAAATTTCTTTAAAAATCTTTTTCTTCAGATCCACCAGTCAGAATGCTTTCATATTTGGTATACAACATCTCTAGGGGGGTCAGATTCAAGTTTGTTCAAATCGGGTCCCTGAGTTAGTATTTGGACTCTCTATTGGAGCCCAAAGTTTAACTTGGTGCAATTTGGGGAAATTTCTTTAAAAATCTTCTTCTTCAGATCGACCACTCAGAATCCTTTCATGTTTGGTATACAACATCTATAGGGGGGTGGGGGGGGGGGGGGGTGGGGGGGGTGGGGGGGGGGTTGTCAGATTCAAGTTTGTTCAAATCGAGTCGCTGGGTTTATATTTGGGCTCCCTATGGGAGCCCAAATTTTAACTTTGTGCAATGCGTGGAATATTCTTTAAAAATCTTCTGCTTAGATTCACCCATCAGAATCTTCTCATATTTGGTATACATTATCTCTAGGGGGGCCAGATTCAAGTTTGTTCAAATCGAGTTTCTCGGTTAATATTTGGGAGCCTGAATTTTAACTTAGTGCAATATGAGAAAATTTCTTTAAAAATCTTTTTCTTCAGATCCACCAGTCAGAATCCTTTAACATTTGGTATGCATCATCTCTAGGAGGGGTCAGATTCAAGTTTGTTCAAATTGGGTCCCTGGGTTGAAAATTTTGAATCTGGTTCTGACTTAGACATTTTTTACCAAAATTTGAGAAACAAAATTTGTTTTGGATTTTTTATGCGTTTTGTTCAGTTTTGAGACAACCCCCCCCCCCCCCAAACCCCAAATAACCAATGGCCCAGACTTAGCTGGTGCTAACTCTAAAATATTCAGGGCCAAATACAAATTTTGCCCCCCAAATCCCCCACATTTGCATCCAAAATCAAAAAACTGATGTGGTATATGGTCCTCCATACTTTTGCCTACTGCGCATGTGCAGTGTCAAGGAAGTACCGAAATTGCAAGATTCTGTTAGTAGCATCTCTGTCGTCACAGAAACCATGGATCAATCTTCTCAGGTGTCTGTTATGGGACATTCCCCAGAAGCTTTCTCCGCGGGAGGACCTTCTTTATCAGGGGAAGTCACACGCACTGCATCACAACCCGTAAGGTCTCAACCTTCACGTATTTCCGTTGTGTGGTCCTTCTTGCACGGCAAGCATTTTACAGGACGAGCAGTGGATGCAATTTCTAACTGTAGGAGGACCTCCTCTTCGCTGAATTACGCAGTAAAGTGGAAGATTTTCTTCTGTTGGTGTAAGGATCAGTCGAGAGACGTTTATGATCTGTCCATACCGGATATTGTCAACTTTCTGGTCTACCTGTTTGGCGTTCTCAAACTGCAGCCCGTCACTATTAAGGGCTATAGGTCTATGCTATCGAACACTTACACCCATCATGATAGCTTGGCGATTGGATCTAATGCTTCATTATCCAAACTAGTTAGAAATTTCTCTATAAATAGACCTAGAACTCTCAGATAAATTCTGAAGTGGAATTTAGCTTGGGTTCTGTTGAAGCTTAAAGAAGCTCCGTTTGAGCCGTTAGATGTTGTAGAGTTTAAATTCTTGACCCACAAAGCATCATTTCTCTTAGCCTTTGCTTCCGCTAGAAGAGTTAGTGAACTCCATGCTTTATCTGTTGACGAATCTCACTACTGTTTTGTTGGAAATACCATCACTTTAACTACAGAAGTGGGATTTTTGGCTAAGAATCAAGTTCCAAATTTACGGCCTGAGCCTATTATCATAAAGGCTCTGCCATCCACAGATAACCATAGACCTTTGCTGTGTCCAGTCAGGGCTATGCGCATATATAAATGCCGATCAGAGTGCATATATAAATGCCGATCAGAGTTTATTAGAAAAGGAAGAAAACGCTTCTTTTTATCATTAATTCCTAACAGAAAAGATAATCTGTTCAGTCTATGGCTAGATGGATTCAGATGGCAATACGTATTGCCTATGAAAATCTATCTTCGGATCAGCGTTCTGTAAATAAGATATCAGCACATGAATTAGAGCGCTGTCCACTTCTTCTGCCTATTCTAACAGTATGGCCATTACTGATCTCATGAAAGCTGCGTACAGCTGGACACAGCCTTCTACATTTACAAAGTTTTACCTTAGAAATATAGAGTCTATCTCTGGTGACCTTAGGTGTTTTGGTCCTTTATCTGTTGCTCAGAATGTTGTCCACTAAAAGATTACAGCTATAGTTATTTAGGCTTTCCGTTCCAGCAATGACGCTGTTCTGCTGCCCTCTTCGTTCTGCGGTTATGTGACCCAGAACAAGGGGAAGGGGGGGGGGGGGGGGGCGGTTTTCCCTTAATATAATCTGGCTTTATAGTGAAAAGCAAGGGAAGACCTCCTCCGGTGTCAGTGGTTCCGAATCGGTACTGAGATGGTTTTAATGTGTTGCTCAGTGGAAGCAATTATTATGTCTCATTTATGTAATATTTTTTTTAAAGTGTAGCTTGGTGTGAAGCAGTTGTATATGTCACATGTCAAACGAGCGTTAATATACAATCCTCGGACACTTTTAAATGAGTATAAAGAGTCTCATTCTCTGGACTATCTTTATATTTTGGCTTCCCTTCACGGAATTATCATAATGAGTTATGATGGCATTACAAATGGAGAATTATATATTATGTAATGCTCAATTACATTTTTGGTGTTATGTCTTTCTTATTTTGCATAAATGAGAAATACAAATGTAATTCCGTTCTCTCCTATTGTCCTGCAGGAGATATCTTTTAAGAAGTGAATGAGTAATTGGATTTTCCTTTATGTCCTAGGCCCTCCAGCCTTTTTACTATTCAGCTAAGTCTGGGCCATTGGTTGTTGTGTAAAAATATTATAAATTCATAGTAATTTGTATATTTTTATACTTACCAATGACCCGGACGGGAATGGCCCTCCCATGACTGGGCACTCATACCTCCCCGCTAATTATAACATTTAGCAGGCACTATAGAAAGAATGATACTTGACGCCAGTTTCGGTGCTTCCTGGACACTGCGCATGTGCAGATGTCAAATGTATGGCGGACCACATGCAAATTTTGGGGACTGGGGGCCAAATTTGTGTTTGGCCCAGGATAATTTTGAGTTAGCACCAGCTAAGTCTGGGCCATTGGTAAGTATAAAAATATACAAATTACTATGAATTTATAATTTTTGTTCAACAACAGTCTAGAACTCGAAGAATATTATCAGCCTTTTTAGCTCACCTTGACAAAGTCAAGCTTAGCTAATCTCATTGCTCTCCATCAGTCCGTCATATGTCAGCACCATGTTTTGGTCTTCTCCAAAACCATTGGGCCAATTCAAGTGAAAGTTTGTGTGAGTAATGGTCCCGAAGGGGCATTGCATTTTTGTTAAACTTAACATGGAGCTTCCTTCATCTCTAGGGAGGTCAGAATCAAGTTTGTTCAAACAAAGTTCATGAAGCAATATTTGGCTTTGTAATTGGAGTGTTAAGATTTTTGGCCCCACCCAAAAGTTCTAGTTTCTGAAACGATGGTCTGATTTGAACCAGTATGGTATGTGGTATTTTTGGGTCATAATTGCATCGGTTATGTTAGGGTGTTCTGTAGAGGGCATCGAAAAAATGCTGAGTCAGCATATTTTCAAAAATTTTAAAAATCTTTTCTCCAGAACCAATGGTCAGAATCTTTTGATATTCGGTATATAGCATTCATAGGGGGGGGGGGGGGGGGGGGGTGGGGGGGGGGGGGGTCAGGTACACGTTTGTTAAAATAAAGCCCATTGGTTCATATTTGGGCTCAATACACGAGCCTGAATTTTTAACTTAAGGCAATATGTGGAATATTCTTTAAATATCTTCTTCAGAACCACCAGTCAGAATCTTTTAATGTTTGGTATGCATCATTGTTATAAGGGTCAGATTCAAGATTGTTCAAACCAAGTCCTTACGTAAATATTTGCCTTCCTATGGAAGCCCAAACTTTAACTTAGTTCAAAATAAGGGATAATTTTTAAAAATCATCTTCTTCAGATCCACAAATCAGAATGCTTTCATATTTGGTATACAACATCTCTAGGGAGGTCAGATTCAAGTTTGTTCAAATCGGGGCCCTAGGTGTATATTTGGGCTCGTTATGGTAGCCCAAATTTTAACTTAGTGCAATATGAGGAAATTTCTTTAAAAATCTTTTTCTTCAGATCCACCAGTTGGAATATTTTCATAATTGGTATACAACATCTCTAGGGGGGTGGGGTGGGGGGGGGGGGGGGGGTGGTGGGGGCCAGATTCAAGTTTGTTCAATTCGAGTGCCTGGATTAATATTTGAGCTCCATATGGGAGCCTGAGAGTTAACTTAGTATAATATGACAGAATTTCTTCAAAAATCTTCTTCAGATTCCTGTGTCAGAATTCTTTCATATTTGGTTTACAACATCTCTAGGGGAATCAGATTCAAGTTTGTTCAAATTGGTTCCCTGGGTTAATATTTGGGCTCCCTTTGGCAGCCCGAATTTTATCTTGGTGCAATGTAAGGAAATTTCTTCTTTAAAAATCTTCTTCTTCAGATCCATGGATTAGAATGCTTTCATATTTGGTATACAACATCTCTAGGGGGGTCAGATTCAAGTTTGTTCAAATCGAGTCCATAGGTTAATTTTTGGGCTCGCTATGGTAGCCCAAATTTGAACTTAGTGCTATATGAAGAAATTTCTTTAAAAAAGTTTTCTTCTTTATATCCAACAGTCAGAATACTTTCATATTTGGTATACAACATCTGTAGGGAGGTCAGATTCAACTTTGTTCAAATTGAGAGCCTGGGTTAATATTTGGGCTCCCTATGGGAGCCGGAATTGACCACGTCGGTGAAGAATCAGGAATTTTGTATTCAGCACCCTCTAGAGGTGTGTAACTAAGATTAATCCACATAGGTTGAATCAAGGGGCTTCATCGGGGAGCTCCACATTTTACATTATGATCAACTGAAGAAAAGTCATGATGCTTGGACTATTTTTGTCACTCCTGAGGGGCTCAAGGATTGACATTGTATCCTATGGAGATGGATTACTTAATGTAGACTCATTCTTGGACTCTGTTTATATTATGTTCTGTTCAAGGTGAGCACTTCAGGCCCCGTGGGGCCTCTTGTCTTATTTTCAATTCATGTTTAACAATTTTTTCTATTTTTGTTTAAAAAAAGTAGGCTGTTGACAGTTTTCTTGGTAATTTTACAGGAGAGGTATGTGATGTCTGTATCAGACCTGATCTCACTGAGTATTTTATTGGCGATAAGCCCACCTGTCCGGGAAGCTGCTACAAATATAAACAGAGGTGAATCGAAGGGTGAGATTACATATAGTTAAATTATAGTGCAGGTGCTCTTTGTCTGTGATTTAAAATTAATTTTCCTTACACATTATGAAGAGATCCTGGAAAGAAGGTTGTTTATCATTTATTAGATCAAAATATTCATTCGGTATTCATTTCATGCCTATCAATTATTTTCTTTAGATCCCCGTTTTTTACTCACTCTATGTTGCTTTCAACTTAACTAATTTAACACTGAAAATGATGAATGCTTACAATCATGTATTCATGTTTCCAGTGTTTCATTTTGTTTCATCATTCTGTGAAATAATAAAGTTGTGACACAAAACTTAAAAGTAACATTAGCATTTGATGCCATTACTATACCTCACTATACCACCGCTTTGGCATGGGTATATTAATACCCTCACTTTAGCATGGGTATATAGTTATCCTCATGTCCATTCATCTGTCTTTCCGTTTATCCTTTCGTGCATCCGTCTGTCCATGTATCCATAGTGAAATTTTAGCCCAAACTGGTCTCACACTTTCCATCAGATACTCTTGATATTTTGTAGGCTGAACAACTGTGATACGAACTTGTGTTATCGTTAGGCTATGTTACTGCAACTTATTTTCCAAGAGTTATTGCCTCTTTTCATTTACAATATTGAACAAGTCTATTATGACTCTGCATTTGCAACTAGCCTCAGAATTTCAATGTAATTATGTTAGATTACATTACAGCATGTTGCTGCACCTTATTTTTCAAGAGTTATGGCTCTTTTTCACTTAGATCATTGAACATGTCTGTCTCAAACTTTTATCCACAACTAGTTTCACTCTTGCCATGGAATATTTATGCTATTTTGTATAAGGTTCCACTCCACAGTTTTCCAGGCATTTCCAAAAATGACATGCCATACGCTCTCTTCAAATGCAAATATTCTGTAACTTAGTTATCTAACCCATAACATGTATTACATTTCCCAAATCCACAAAAAACATGTAACACTATCTGACTAAGTAGAAATAAACAATATGAATGTGGGTGGAATAATTTATTGTCAAAGGCAAGACTTCAACCTGAAAAATTGCATGAAAAAATGCTGAAACCAGTCATTTTCAGCCACCCAGCAGCCTCAAAAGCAGAATATTTTTATACAACAATGTCTGACCATCCGGTAGCCAAAGAGACGGGGCCTCATTCATCGGGACGTCTGGAGAAAAGAGCCATCTCGAACACATCATCCCAGGAGCAGCTGGCGGCCAAGGAACAGAAGACCACTGCTCCTCAGGCCTCTGTCACGGACTTGTTGTCGCAGATTGCGCAGGTCATCGCAGCATCCCAGTAAGTGCAGGAGCAGCCTATGGCAGGCTCATATTCTGAGCTGTTGGATGGTGCTGGGTCGGGCCAGTTATCTGCGCGTTCAGATGCTGCTGACCGTGAGTCCAATCTGATTCAGTCGGATGGTGAAAGGGATATGGAAGAGGATTACCCTTCCCTTTCGGAACAACACATGGTGGCATTGGATCTAATTCATCAATACTTCCCTGAGTTCGTTCCTGTGAATCGGAATGCTACAAACACTCAGAAGAAACCGCTGGCGTCATTGGACGCTGACTTTATCTGGACAAAGGAGGAGGTCCTGTCCTTTCCGGTACAGTCTAGACAGGTGTCACTGGCCTTCGGCCATTTAGACGATGCCATATTTAATCTTTCCAGTGGGAAGAAGAAAGTCGGTTTCTTGTCATCATCTTCTGTACGTTTACGGTCGGGGAAGCTGTCCAGAGAGTTCCTCTGCGTTTGGATGAGCAGGCTGAGGTCCTAGACATGTCCTTACCTTCGTCATTCACTATTTGCTCGGACTCAATTGAGATGGCAATTTCTTCTAACAGAGTGAATTTAGACCTTATGTCTTACGCAGGTCACATTACAAGAGCTATGGCGCAATGTCTCAACGGAAAGGAATTTGAGGACGTTCATACCTCTTTAAGAGTTCTTTCCAGGGCTGTTATGTTTACCATGTATAACTCCGCCTTAACAGTGGCTAATTTGGAGTTGATCAGATGTGATTGAGCCCTTGCGTCGTCATCCTTAATAGATGACAAGGTGAAAAACTCTCTACGAGTCGCTCCGGTATCCAGTTATAAAATCTTTGACGACAAGCTTTCTTTGGTCTTTGACCAAGCTACAAAGAAAGCGTCAAACACTCTGCTTCTTAAGTCAGCGTCTAATAAACCCACGGCAGCAGAAAAGAGTAAAGGAGGAGGTTCAGGACAAAAATCGTCTTATGTAGGTCATATGCCCCTAAGCCGGCGGGTCGAGGCTCTTCGCGAGGAGGACGTGGTTTCTCCTTCCTTAAGCCTCACAGGACCTACAGGTGATGGTCAGGACCTCTATTGTGTTTCAGTTGGCGGAACATTATCAAGTTTCGTGACAAACTGGATAACTATTACAGAAGACCAGTGGGTGAAAAGTGTGGTCTCCGACGGCCTACGGCTATCTTTTCAAGCAAAACCACTGCTAACACGAAGTCCGTGTTGGACACAACTTCCGTCAAATCCTACAAAAAGAGAGTCTCTCCTATCGGAGGTAAAGTCTCTCTTGGAAAAGGAAGCAATAGAGGTCGTCGAAAACCAAGATTCTCTTGGTTTCTACAGTCACCTGTTCCTCGTACCGAAGACAAACGGCTCGTTCCGACCGGTAATAGACTTGAGCTGGATAAACAAACTTATTGTAGCTCTAAAGTTCTATATGGAGACCATTCGGTCAGTAAGGGTGAGCATTCCAGTGAACGACTATGCGGCAAGCATAGATCTAAAGGATGCATACTTTCATGTCCTGGTACATCCGGCATTTAGAAAGTATCTACAGTTCGCCGTTCAAGGGATAGTATATCAGTTCTGAGCAATGTGCTTCGGTCTCACTTCCGAGCTCATTCGTCTGCGGTAACGTCAGCTTACTTGGATGACATTCTTCAGAGGTACAACAACAAAACTACTCTTCAGAATGATGTTTAGAGTCTGCTACTATTGCTCCAATGTCTCGGCTTCATCGTAAACGAGAAGTTGATTCTAGCTTCGTCCAAGTCGTTCACTCACTTGGGAATGAGCTTTGAGACTCACACTCTGCCGTTACCCAGAGCGAAAGTAGTCAGTTAATCTCGCTTTTGTCTACACTTAGATGCATTAACAGTGAGAGAATTTATGCAACTGATGGGGTTGTGCGGAGTGGCTGCGGATCTTATTCCGATGGGTCGCTTATGCACACGTCGCCTCCAGATATTCTTTACCCAGAACTGGAGTGTGAAGACGCATTCGCTCGTGACCAGTATTGTTTTAACGTACCTGGTAAAACAAAAGGTCCAGATTTGGGCAGATATTCAGTGGTTAACTCAGGGAGTTCCGCTGCAGCTGCTTGATCCGGCTTTCACGATTATGACGGATGCGAGTCAAACAGGTTGGGGCGCGACCCTGAACCCGACAGACACGAAGTTCCAGTGTCTTTGGGACCCTGGGTTTCTGAAGAAACACATAAACATCAAAGAAATGATGTCAGTATGGTTAGCACTACAACAGGGGATTCACATTATAGCGGACGATGGTAGTAGCGTACATCAGGAACCAGGGATGCACGCATTCGATTCCGTTATGCAAACTAACGGAAAAAAATTTTCTATATGTCTTGAAGCATCAAGTTCATCTATCGGTCCATCATATACCGGGTCGTCTGAACGTACTAGCAGACTTGCTCTCTCGGAAAGTTCGCGTGTTGCCATCGGAGTGGACTCTCAACAAGCGAATATTCAGACAGATTTGATACCAGTTGGATCAACCTATGATAGACTTGTTTGCGACACACCTCAACAATCAGTTGCAGACTTATGTATCGCCGTGCCCAGATCATCGAGCATCCGCAGTAGACGCTCTAATAATTTCATGGGATGGAATGATAGGATACGCGTAACCTCCAACTTCGTTGATTCAACAGATCTTGTTAAAGATCAAGCAATCGCGTTGCAAGATTCTGTTAGTAGCATCTCTGTCGCCACAGAAACCATGGATCAATCTTATCAGGTCTCTGTTATGGGATGTTCCCCAGAAGCTTCCTCCACGAGAGGACCTTCTTTATCAGGGGAAGTCACGCACACTGCATCTCAACCCTCATGGTCTCAACCTTCACGTTTTTCCGTTGTACGGTCCTTCTTGCACGGCAAGCCTTTTACAGGACAAGCAGTGGACGCAATTTCTAACTGCAGGAGGTCCTTCTCTTTGCTGAATTACACAGCAAAGTGGAAGGTTTTCTTCCGTCGGTGTAAGGATCAGTCGATAGACGTTTATGATCCGTCCATACCAGATATTGCCAACTTTCTGGTCTACCTGTTTGACTTTCTGAAACTGCAGCCCGTCACTATTAAGTCGATAGGTCTGTGTTATCGGACACTTACACTCATCATGATAACGTGGCAGTTGGATCTAATGCTACATTATCCAAACTAGTTAGAAATTTCTCTATAAGTAGACCTAGAACCCTCAGATTAATTCCTAAGTGGAATTTAGCTTCGGTTCTGTTGAAGCTTAAAGAAGCTCCGTTTGAGCCGTTAGACGTTGTAGAGTTCAAATTCTTGACCTATAAAATGACATTTCTCTTAGCCTTTGCTTCCGCTAGAAGAGTTAGTGAACTCCATGCTTTATCTGTTGACGAATCTCACTATCGTAGTGTTGGAAATACCATCACTTTAATGACAGAAGTGGGATTTTTAGCTAAGAATCAGGCTCCAGATAAATGGCCTGAGCCTATTATCATAAAGGCTCTGCCATCTACAGACAATCATAGACCTTTGCTGTGTCCAGTCAGGGCTATGCACATACATAAACGCCAATCAGAGTTTATTAGAAAAGGAAGAAAATGCTTCTTTTTATCATTGATTCCTAACAGAAGAGATATTTCTGTTCATTCAGTTGCTAGATGGATTCAGTTGGCAATGTGCATTTCCTATTAAAATCTATCTTCGGATCAGCGTTCTGTAAATAAGATATCAGCGCATGAAGTTAGAGCGCTGTCCACTTCTTGGGCTTATTCTAACAGTATAGCCATTACTGATCTCATGAAAGCTGCATACTGGACACAGCCTTCTACATTTACCAAGTTTTACCTTAGAAATACAGAGTCCATCTCCGGTGACCTTAGATGTTTAAGTCTGTTGCTCAGAATGTCATCCGGTAACCGTTTACATCTGTTGTTATTTAGGCTTTCCGTTCCTGCAGTGACGCTGTTCCGCTGCCCTCTTCGTTCTGTGGTCATGTACCTCGGAACAAGGGGAGGGGGGTGGGGGATGATTTTTCCTTATTATCATCTGGCTTTATAGTGAAAAGCAAGGGAATACCTCCTCCGGTGTCAGTTGTCCTGAGTCGGTGCTGGGATGGTTTTAATGTGTAGCTCGGTGTGAAGCAAATTAGTATGTCTCATTTATGTATTGTTTTTAAAGTGTAGCTCACTGTGAAGCATTTGTATATGTCACGTGTCAAACGGACGTTAATATACAATCTTTGGACACTTTTAAATGAGTATAAAGAGTCTCATTCTCTGGACTATCTTTCTGTATTGGCTTCCCTTCACCAAATTAGCATAATGGATTGTTCTGGCAATAAAATGGAGAATTATAAATTATGTAATGATCAATTACATTGTTGGTGTTAAGTCTTTCTTGTTTTTCGTAAATGAGAAAGACATGTATAATTCCTTTCTCTCCTATTCTCCTGTTGGAGCTATCCTTTAAGAAGTGATTGAGTAATTAGATTTTCCGTTATGTCCTAGGCCCTCCAGCCTTTTTACGATTCAGCTATGTCTGGGGCATTGGTTGTTGTATAAAAATATTATAAATTCAAAGTAATTTGTATATTTTTTATACTTACCAATGGACCAGATGGGGATGGCCCTCCCATAAGAGGGCACTCATACCTCCCCGCTGATTATAACATTTAGCAGGCACTGTAGAAAGAATGATGGTTGGCGCCAATTTCGGCATCTGCCTGGATACTGCGCACGTGCAGATCACAAAAGTATTTGGGACCACATAGGACATAATTTTTCAGTTTTGCATGCAAATTTTAGGGATTGGGGGGGGGGGGGGGGGGCAAAATTAGTGTTTGGCTCTGGATATTTTTGATTTAGCACCCAGCCTTAGTCCTGGGCCATTGGTAAGTATAAAAAAATATACAAATTACTTTGAATTTATAATTTTACCACCAACCCCACCTACCTACCCCTGAGCAGAGCACCCCCTGTTTCTAAAATGCAAAAAAAAGATTTATATGCTTCCATTTCATTTTTAGCTCAACTTTGGCGAAGCCAAATTTGAGCTTATGCCATGACCAGTTGTCCGTCTGCAATTCAATACGGCTCGGGTTAGAGGCCGTATTTATGAATCGATCTTTACGAAACTTCTTGGGTACCTTTGTTATGACCGTGGGACGAGGAACAAGTGTTTTTGGGTCTGATCCGAAATTCAAGTTGGCCGCTGGCAGCCATTTTGTACAAAATTAGGTGCAATCAGATTTTTGTGCAGAACTTCCATATGAAAGTGCTGATTTGAATAATTTTTTGTATGAACATTTAGTACCATGGGATACATCAAATATAATACAGGTTTTTTTCTCATGCGTAAATTATGCAAATTAGACTAACTTTGATGTATTTAGTGGTTACTTTCAGCACTGTAAGTCCAAATGCCAATACGGCTCGGACTAGAGACTGTATTTATGAACCAAACTTTACGAAACTTCTTGGGTACCTTTGTTATCACCGTGGGACAAGAATGAGTGTTTTGGGGTCCTGTTCAAAATACAAGATGGCCGATGGCAGCCATTGTGTACAAAATTAGGTGCGATCAGCTTTTTGTACAGAACTTCCATATGAAAGCGCTGATTTGAATATTTTTTTGTGTGAATGTTTAGTACCATGGGATACATCACATATAATACAGGTTTTTTTTCTCGTGCAGAAAATTATGCAAATTAGATGAACTTTGCTTTTTGCAGTGCTGCTTACACACAGTAAGTACACATGTCAATACGACTCGAACTAGAGTCTGTATTTATGAACCGATCTTCACAAAATGTCTTGGGTACCTTTGTTATCACCTTGGGACGAGAACGAGTGTTTCTGGGTGCGGTCCAAAATTCAAGATGGCTGCCAGTGGCCCTTTTGTACCGAAATTAGGTCTAATCAGTTTTTTGTACACAACTTCTATACAGCTCAGGCTAGAGGCCGTATTTATGAACCGATCTTTACGAAACTTTTTGGGTACCTTTGTTATCACTGTGGGATGAGGAACGAGTGTTTTTGGGTGTGGTCCAAAACTCAAGATGGCCACCAGTAGCCATTTTATGAAAGTTCTGATTTGAATAAATTTTTGTATGAATGTTTAGTAACATGGAATGCATCACATATAGTATGGGTTTTTTCACGTGCAGAAATTATGCAAATTAGATGAACTTAGATTTATTCAGTGCTACTTATACACTGTAATTGCACATGTCAATACGCTTGGGCTAGAGGCTGTATTTATCAACCGATCTTCACGAAACTTCTTGGGTACCTTTGTTTTCACCTTGGGACAGGAAACGAGGTGTGTTTTGGGGTGCCTTTGTTATCACTTTACTATGAGAACAAATATTTTGGGGTTCAGTCAGATACACTCTGGGGCTCAAAGATTTCTTTTCTAGTTTAGCATCTGACTGTCACCCACCTTTACAATACTTTACCTATACATTTGTTACAGGCTACGGTCAGTATTTATGTACAGACCGTTACAATACTTTATATGTGCCTTTGTTATCAGGTCATTACCTAGATGTTTGTCATTGCTGTGTCACATACTATACATGTACATGTCTTAAGTTGAGCTTCAGTGTCACTGACACTTTCATTTAGTTAGCTATCTCATAACAAACCCATGTAAAATTTATATTTTAAAAAACAGCCAATTTTTCGAAGCCACTGTTTCCCATAATTCATGTGGTAATTTACCCCTATGTAGCAGACTCCAACTTTGGGACTAAAACTTTAAATTCTCTTGTCCAACAAAAAGCCTATTGTAATCATATATCTGATACTAAAATATATATCTCTATTTTACATGGCCTTAGTTTCAACATATGCCCTATGTTTAGAATTTCACCTCTGTGCGAAACTATAGAACGGAACCTTAGGAATAACCATGACATGCATATTTTTAGACTACTTTGCATCATCGTATCTCCCAAGAGTTATTGCACCTTTTCACTTTCATTATTGAACAAGTCTATTTTGACTGCACCTGCAACTTGTCTCAAAATTTCAATCTCTTTGGTTTGATATTTTGTATACAGAACAACCATGATTAGAACATCCTGCATTGGTGTTTCCATTTACACATATATAGACTGGGGTGCAGCAGGGGAGGTTGTGGGGGTATCTTTTGTGTCATTCTGAGATGACACTTTCTCTAGTGCCTTTCTATGGGAAGGATTTAATTTTCATACTTTATTTTAAACTCATATTTTTTTTCTTCAACCATGAATATGTCGTTTCTGAAAATGAATCTTGTTTATTTTTATTCCCCCGAAAAAAATTGGGGGGAATCTATCCGTGACATCGTCCATCTGTCTGTCTGTCCATCCGTCTGTCTGTCCGTCCGTCTGTCCGTCCGGGCGTAGACGGAATTCGTGTCCGCTCCATAACTTCTTACAGCCTTCAAGGATATTAATGATACTTGGTACTGTTATTTCCCACAACCAGAGGGTGTGTCGCGAATAAGGTTGGAATGGCTATCAAGGCTTTTTTCGGGGGAATCAGCCACCCTTTGGTGGCCATCCTCTAGTTTTATATTATTTTAGTTACTTACATTATAATTGACCAAATGTCTAATACAAAAAAGAGCGAGCATGTTCCACCAAGTTTTAGAGTATTGTTGCAGACTTTGTTATCAACAGAATTTCTCAACAGTTATCAAATGTGATTGATTGGAAGAATGCTCTACTCTGTCATCTCCACTGAAGTCTAAGACTCTTTCTGCAAGACTGCAACAGGGTTCATTGTGGTCCTTGAGATCCTTGAAAGATCTTAAATTGTGAAAAAGGTTTTCAAGGCCTTGAAAATATGGCCTATAAAAAAATCTTTTCTTTTTCATGAATTTTTTTTATCAGCATTATGATGAGGGAGGGAGGCTTTTTTGTGTATTCACAAAACAGTTCTGAAAATAGTTGGAATAAATTTAACTACTTACACTATTATGTGGCAAACCAATGTTTTCAGCAGTGAAAAATCCCCATAATGTAGTTCCAACTATATCTTGTTTGAAAGGTTAAATATTTGTCCTACAAGTGCAAAATTGTATCATAGAAGAATATTTTTATACTATAACCCAATGGCCCAGACTATCTGGTACAAAACTCAAGGTTATTAAAGGCCAAACACAAGTTTTGAACCCCCCCCCCCCCCCCCCCCCCAGTCCCCAAAATTTGCTTGCAAAGCTGAAAATTAAAAGTCCTATCTAGTCCTCCATACTTTTACTCTCTGTGCTTGCGCAGCAGTCAGGAAGTGACCGGAATTGGCGCCAACATCATTCTTTGTTTGGCCCTAAAGTCAGCAACAATGAACTGACATCTGTCAGGGATTTTTCTAGGTGTATTGGGAATGGGGCCAGGGGCCCATGCAATTGGGAAAAAAGCCATCTCATTGGACCAAATTGGGAATCCTGTTGACGCTGTAGAGTGGAAAAAAGTGCAAATTTCTGTTCTACAGAGGCACATTAAAATGAAGAAGCTGGATTTATTATTTGAAATTATGGTTTACAGTTCTTTTATCAGAATAATAAGGCCTACTTTTGCAGCAAAAATCATAAATGTTATGAACAAGTTGATACTGGGTACAAATTGGGAATTTTATGTTAGAAATTGGGAAAAATCCTGCCTAAATCTCATTGGGAATGGGGCCTATATTCGGCCCCTGTCGTCACCTAGAAAAATCACTGTCTGTGCTTTAAAATGTCCTTTTTTGAGGATGCCAGACACAAATCAATGCAAGAATTGGTGGATCCAAGGCTGTTATTGGATGATGAAAGTGTTCAATGATGGTTTTAGACGTTCAGGGCTGTAACTTTTTAATAATTCTAAAATTATTTCATGTTTCCCAATTTCAGGACATACGCCTGATGTCATCATTTTTGATATGATTATTCCACTGTTTAAAAAACGTTAAGTATTCCTTCCCTATCCTTCCATGAACCCTTCCTGTTAAACTCTTAAGCTTTTTTTAGTGAAATTTTTTATTAAATTTCTTGGAAGTTTAACATGTATTACAGAATATTTGTTCTGTTTTTCCCCATAGTTACGTCCTCACCCCAGGGGTGTTAGGTAGTTTAGTCTTGCATCTTCTATCTGATGTATCGTTTTTATATGCTCGCCATTTGATGGACGTATTATGTTATGGCGTTGTCTGTCTGTCTGTCTGTCTGTCTGTCTGTCTGTCTGTCCGTCCGTCCGTCCGTCCGTCCGTCCGTCCGTCCGTCCGTCCGTCCGTCCGTCCGTCCGTCCGTCCGTCCGTCCGTCCGTCCATCCATCTGTCCATCCGTCCGTCCATCCATCCGTCCGTCCGTCTGTCCGCCTGTCCGTCTGTCCGTCAGTCCATCCGTCTGTCCGTCAGTCTGTCCGTCCGTCCATCCATCCATAAACAATTTTTGTGCCGCCTACTCCTCCAAAAGTTTACATGCTACATTGTTCAAACTTTGCACACATGTTGATCAGTAATTGCCATTGTGCATGTGACAAGTGTAGGTAACTCCATTTTGTATTTCCAGAGTTATGCCCCCTTTTAGTACTTGAAACATTACAGTATTGTGTCGCCTACTCCAACATTTTACATGCTATATTGTTCAAACTTTGCACACATGGTGATCACCAATTGCCGTTGTGCATGTGACAAGAGCAGGTACCTCCATTTTGTATTTCCAGAGTTATGCCCCTTTTTGTACTTAAACATTACAGTATTGTGTCGCCTTCTCCTTCAACATTTTACATGCTGTTTTGTTCAAGTTATGCACACATGTTGATCACCAATTGCCATTGCACATGTGACAAGAGCAAGTAACTCTCTTTTGTATTTCCAGAGTTATGCCCCCTTTTAGTACTTAAAAGATTACAGTATTGTGTTGCCTACTCCTTCTACATTTTACATGCTATGTTGTTCAAACTTTGCACACATGGTGATCACCAATTGCCTTTGTGCATGTGACAAGGGCAGATAACTCCATTTTGTTTTTCCAGAGTTATGCCCCTTTTAGTACTTAAACATTACAGTATTATCGCCTACTCCAACATTTTACATGCTATATTGTTCAAACTTTGCACACATGGCGATCACCAATTGCCATTGTGCATGTGGCAAGAGCAGGTAACTCTGTTTTGTATTTCCATAGTTATGTCCCCTTTTAATACTTGAAACATTACACTATTGTGTCGCCTTCTCCTTCAATATTTTACATAGTACATTGTACAAACTTTGCACACATGTTGATCAGTAATTGTCGTTGCACATGTGACAAGAGCTGGTAACTCTGTTTTGTATTTCCAGAGTTATTCCCCCTTTTAGTACTTAAAACATTGCAGTATTGTGTCGCCTACTCCCTCAACATTTTACATCTTATATTCTTCAAACTTTGCACACATGGTGATCACCAGTTGCCGTTGTGCATGTGACAAGAGCAGGTAACTCCATTTTGTATTTCCAGAGTTATGACCCTTTTAGTACTTAAAACATTACAGTATTGTGTCGCCTTCTCCTTCAACATTCTACCTGCTATATTGTTCAAACTTTGCACACATGTTGATCACCAATTGCCGTTGTGCATGTGACAAGATCAGGTAACTGTTTTGTATTTTCAGAGTTATGACCCTTTTAGTACTTAAAACATTACAGTATTGTGTCGCCTACTCCCTCAACATTTTGCATGCTATATTGTTCAAACTTTGCACACATGGTGATCACCAATTGCCGTTGTGCATGTGACAAGAGCAGGTAACTCCATTTTGTATTTCCAGAGTTATGACCCTTTTAGTACTTAAAACATTACAGAATTGTGTCGCCTTCTTCTTCAACATTCTACCTGCTATATTGTTCAAACTTTGCACACATGTTGATCACCAATTGCCGTTGTGCACGTGACAAGAGCAGGTAACTCTGTTTTGTATTTTCAGAGTTATGTCCCCTTTCAGTACTTAAAACATTACAGTATTGTGTCGCCTACTTCAACATTTTACATGCTATATTGTTCAAACATTGCACACATGGTGATCACCAATTGCCGTTGTGCATGTGACGAGCAGGTAACTCCATTTTGTATTTCCAGAGTTATGCCCCTTTTAGTACTTGAAACATTACAATATTGTGTCGCCTTCTCCTTCAACATTTTTCACGCTATATTGTTCAAACTTTGCACACATCTTGATCACCAATTGCCGTTTTGCATGTGACAAGAACAGGTAACTCTGTTTTGTATTTCCAGAGGTATGCCCCCTTTTAGTACTTGAAACATTACACTATTGTGTCGCCTACTCCAGCATTTTACTTGCTTTATTGGTCAAACTTTGCACCCATGTTGATCATCAATTATCGTTGTGCATGTGACAGGAACAGATAACACCATTTTATTTTTAAATGACGATAATCCTCGCCGTTTATTTTTTTTTATTTATTTTTAGCTCAACTTTGACGAAGTCAAATTTGAGCTATTGTCATGGCCCGTCGTCCGTCTGTCCGTCCGTCCGTCTGTCCATCTGTCCGTCTGTCCGCACGTCAACAATTGGCTATGGCTCGGGCTAGAGGTCGTATTTATAAACCGATCTTTACAAAACTTCTTGGGTACCTTTGTTATGACCCTGGGACAGGAACGAGTGTTTTGGGGTGTGGTCCGAAATTCAAGATGGCTGCCAGTGGCCATTTTGTACCGATGATGCAAAAATCAGTTTTTTGTACAGAACTTTATGAAAGTTCTGATTTGAATAAAGTTTTGTATAAATGTATGGTACAATGGGATACATCACATATAATACGGGTTTTTTTCTCGTGCGTAAATTATGCAAATTAGACTAACTTTGATTTATTTAATGTTACTTTCAGAGCTGTAAGTGCCAAGCTGCTATGGCTCGGGCTAGAGGCCGTATTTATGAACCAATCTTTACGAAACTTCTTGGGTACCTTTGTTATGACCGTGGGACGAGAACGAGTGTTTTTGGGTGCAGTCCCAAATTCCAGATGGCTGCCAGCAGCCATTTTGTACCGACGATGCCGAAATCTGTTCTTTGTACAGAACTTCCGTATGAAAGCTCTGATTTGAATAATTTTTTGTATGAATGTTTAGTACCATGGGATACATTACATATATTACAGGTTTTTTTCTTGTGCGTAAATTATGCAAATTAGGCTAACTTTGATTTATTTAGTGTTACTTTCAGCACTGTGAGTGCAAATCCCAATACGGCTCGGGCTAGAGGCCGTATTTATGAACCGATCTTCATGAAACTTCTTGGGTACCTTTGTTATCACTGTGGGACGAGAAGGAGTGTTTTTGGGTCCAGTCTGAAATTCAAGATGGCCGCTAGCAGCCATTTTGTTCAAAATTAAGTGCAATCAGATTTTTGCGCAGAACTTCCAAATGAAAGATCTGATTTGAATAAATTTTTGTATGAATGTTTAGTACCATGGGATACATTACATATAATACAGAGTTTTTCTCGTGAATAAATTATGCAAATTAGGGGTCCGGGTGGGACTTTTGGACCAAAATCCGGAAATTAGTTTTTTGGTTTTTTATGCGTTTTGGTCAATTTTAAGACAAAAAAAAAAATTTTTTTTTACACTGAAAATTTGGGGTCCGGGTGGTCACAGCAAGTACTAATTCCTGTCATATCCAAGTTGAGCTACAGAGTCATTGACTCTTTCATTTTTTTATTGGTGTTTAAGGTCACATATTTCTGCACAATGGCTAACCATGACCGTGCCAGTTTTATGGGTGGAGGAAGCCGGAGTACCCAGAGAGAACCACCGAGCAACGGCGAGCAACTGTCAGCTCCCCAACATACCAACTCCACACAAGCAGGGTTAGCATTGGTTGAAGACAGGTGCACCATCGACGTGCAGTACGCCTTAGTACACAACGTCACCGTGCCCCCACGTGGGCAATGTGGGTGAAGTGTCTTGCCCAAGGACGCAACACAGTTGCCGCAGGTGGGATTCGAACCAAGGACCTCTCGGCTTGCAGCCTGCCCCTCTACCAACTGAGCCACCGCCTCCCCCCCCTCGCCATTTATAGCTATTATGATCCTCAAAATGTCCTTTTCTTTGGTGCCACCTATCGTCAGTCATTATCAATGAAGTGAACATGTCAATGAATGGATGCTACCATTGTAAACGGTGAGGAGAATCTTCTACAGCAGCCTTGTTTTTATTTTGTGAAGACCTCAGATCGATTAATATGAAAATGTGAAAACAGGTGAATTACCCTTTACTCCAGACAGGGCTGGGAAATGGGCAATGATTGGAGGGGGGTGGGGGGGGGGGGGGGGGTGTGACAGACATAGTCGAGTCAACAAAAATTTCAAACTTTACCCCAGAGAAACTTGTGCATGTTCCAGTTTTGACAGGCGTATGTTGCCCCGCTAGGCGGTGCTCTTGTTTCTTCATATGAAGATCTAGCTTTGCATCTGGTGGCATTTAAATTGGTTTCTGACTTTGGGCCTTTTTGCATGCCTGATGTCTTGTTTCCGTTTTTCATTGACGTTTACATTGACTCATATATAGGTAATATTTTATATTCTATCACTGTAGAATTACTGTAGGATACATGGATTATTATTCCGGTAGTGTAGCTCAATAAATTTGGATTTTGTTCACACTTAGGCTCTATCGGAATGCCTTTGGGCTCTTAATGTTCCCTTTGGGAACTTAGGCATATTTTTCCACTATACCAATGGCCCAGACTAGCTTGTGCAACCCAATTTATTACCAGGGCCAAACACAAATTTTGAATCCCCAAACCCCCAAAATTTGCCAAAAAACTTCAAAAAAGAGAAGACCAGTATGGTCCTCCATACTTTTTGTGCAATGCACAACTTGTTGTCAAGGACAACAATAGGCTACAGCCATCTTGTCATTCTGTTGTTTGGCCCATGTCAGATCAACACGTATCCTGACTCCTGTACTATAAAATCTTAAATGTATAATAAAGCCAGACATGATTATGGAGTGGAATGGTGGAATATTTGCAGCATCAACTAGCTGAATAAGGACATTGAGTTTTTGAACGTTCAGGGCTGTAACTTTATTGAAATTAAAAAATATTTCTTGTTCTTCCCGTTTTCGGGATATGCTCCTGATTCGTTCATTCTTTGTTATTAATTACTATGTGTTTGTTCAATGTTCACCCTTCTCCTCTTGAATCCCTTCATTAGATTTTTAAGAACAATTTGCTGTTTCTGGAATTTGTTATTAATTTAAAAATTCTTGTTCTTAAAAATCTTAGGTAAAATTACGGAATGTGGATATTGCGTACACCCTTTGTCGCGTACCGGTTATTCTAGACATTGTCGGACATGTCTGTTTTGCCATTACCCTTCTCTATGGGGAATCTTCTGTGGAAGTTTCTCTATTGTTAAGGGTATTCGATGGATACCGGTGTCTGACCTGGGCCTTCGTTGTGCCTGTGTTGGACTTGTATTACTGTCTCCTATTCAGTTCAATTTTTGCCTCGGGCATGTGTATATTATGAAGTCCTCATGTTCGAAATGTAAGAGGAAAAAGTCCTCTCCTGATTCTCATTCATCATGTTTGGCTTGCACTCGTTGCTCAAAGGATGTTACCTGTGCCACTTGCTGTTCTTGGGATTCCAAGCGATGGAATTCCCTCTCTACTTATGTGTGTGTCGGCGAAGCACCGATTTCGGTGCTTTTGCCTAAGGTTGTTAATCAGAATTCTATTCCCATTTCAGAGGAACAAGAACATGGTATTGGTCATGGTATAACATCAAGTTCTGTGCTGCCGTCGTCTTCAGATACAGAGCGTGTTGACTTACGAGGTATCAGAGAACACTTGGTACCTCGGGCAAGCAGACGGTCAACTAGCTCGACCGGTGTAACGGAGCCTTTCATTAGTGCTTCTGTACCTTTCATTAGTGCTTCCGTAGCGGTCCAGGATAAGGTGGACGGAAGACAGTCCTCTGTTCAGACGACGGCACGTAAGGGGAAGAGGCCAGTCAAACTGAAAGGTGCATCACTAGCGAAGCATTCTTCTGTTTTGGGGTCAAAACAGAATGATTCCACTTTAATTGCCAGTCCCACTATTAAATCGGTAGATAATGCTTCGGAGCCAGTTGTTTCTGGTGTACCTTTCTCTGCCAGTACGGCTGGCAGTAGTCTTGATGCAAGAGCCTCTTCTTCGTCCGCTTCCAGGACTCAGCACAGTAAACTGCATGCTAGCCGGCAGGAACCTTAGGTGGAGAGTCAGAGCCAAGATCTGGCTCTCTCTAAGGCTAGTGTTTCGAGGCAGATGTCTTTTTCTAAAAGACGGACACAGGGCTCCTTGTCAAATCACCTCCTGGAGCCGAAACGGCATAGAACGAGGGTGGACATAGCCTCGAATACGGAATTGCTGGATCAAATTGCCCAGCTAATTGCAGACTCCCAGCAGCATAAAGTGCGGCCGTCATCGATCTCCATTTTGGATGATTCGGACGGTGCTGAATTGGCAGAAAGGAGGGTTTCCTCAAATAATGAGTATGCCGACCAGACCAGGAACCTCTAGATGGTAGTGTTGGAGGGCTTGATGAAGACGAGACCGACACTACATCTTTGGCTGAGCATCATATGGAAACTATGAGGTTCCTACAGGATATTTTGCTTGAATTAATACCGTCTGGTCAGAGTTCTGCACCTTCTAGAGCCAGGCCTCTGTCTTCTTTGGACAAGGAGGTCATCAAGTTGAAGGAAAGTATCCTTCTGTATCCGTCGCAGTCGGTCCAAGCGTTAGATGCTTTCGATTGCATTGACGATGCTATTGCAGGCCTGGCTCTGGCTAGAAAAAGTTCTTTCCTTTCGAAAAGGAAGCTTGACCTACAGTTCAGAGGCAACACCTTCTTAAATACGGTAGGCGAGAAAAAGATTCTGAGAGCTCTTCTGCGATTGGATGATGGTGCAAGGGACTTAGGTATGTCTCTTCAGTCATCGTGTAGCGTCAGTTCATTTGTTCTAGATACCTGCATTGAATCTAGCAGAAGTATTTTGGATGCTGTGTCACACGCAGACCACATTTGCAGGGCATTGGCTGGCAATCTGGAATCTGAGAGCCTACAGGAGTTATCTCCTTTGAGAGTGCTCTCTCGTGCCATTATGTATACCACATACCACTCTGCTCTTTCAGTAGCGAATTTAGAGTTGGTCAGGCGCGATGCTGCCCTAAGATCTACATCATTTATCGATGACAGTGTTAAGAGCTCTCTGAGGGCCGCTCCAGTTTTGGGCTCTTCACTATTTAATGACCAGTTAAAGTCAGTATTTGAAGATGCTTCTAAGAAAGCCACAAGTCAGCTTCTGTTGCGGTCAGCTTCGCAACCTCAGCCTTCCACAAATGGCGATCCTCGGAGAGGTAGATTTTTCTCCAAGAGAGGCTCAGCCCGTGCTGCTTCTAGAGCTAATCTTGGTTGTGGTGGCTCGAAGCAAGGGAGTGACTTTAAAAAGGGGATGACACAGTCGGTTAATAACGAAACGCGTAACCCCACACTGATGTCACAGAGGGGGGCGAGGACTTCACAAGGTTTCTCCTCGTATAAGCCTCGTAAGTCCTACAAATGAAGAGTTCGACCTCTACTGTTCTCCGGTTGGCAGAAGGCTTTCAAAATTTGTAAGCAACTGGAACAATATAACACCGAATCTTTGGATTCGAGACGTTGTAAAAAGTGGTTTACGTCTTTTCTTCTAGAGAAAACCTCCATTGATGCGGATTCCGCGTTTTACGAGCCCTCCACAAAATGTAACAAAGAGAGAGGCTTTGATTTCAGTGGTAGACTCTCTTCTACTAAAGGAGGCAGTAGAGGTTGTAGAGAATCCCAATTCAAAGGGATTCTATAGTCATCTTTTTCTTGTACCGAAACCAGATGGCTTGTTCTGGCGGGTCATAGATCTCAGTTGGATAAACAAGCTAATAATTGCTCCCAAATTTTATATGGAAACAATTCGGTTGGTGAGAAACAGCATCCGAATGAACGATTACGCTGCAAGCATAGACTTAAAGGACTCGTATTTTCACATCTTGATTCATCCGGCATTTCGGAAATAACTCCATTTCGCAGTTCAAGGAAGAGTATATCAGTTAAGAGCAATGTGTTTTGGCCTGAACCTTGCTCCGTGGACGTTCACTCGGGTGATGAATGCAGTGATGAGCCACTTCAGGGCGCACTCAGCTTCGATGACGTCGGCATATCTGGACGACATTCTTCAAAGATATGGAAATTTTTGTGCTCTTCAAAGCGATGTTCAGAGGCTTCTATCACTGCTGCGACACCTAGGTTTTATAATCAATGTCAACAAGTCGGATTTAATGCCGACGACGTCATTTGTTCACTTGGGAATGAGTTTCAATACTCTCAACAATCGGGTCTGTTTGCCTGCAGGAAGAGCAAAATTAGTTTCTCTTTACGCAAAATACTGCATAAACGCGCAAGACATTACTGCAAGAGAGTTTATGTGGCTGTTAGGGGTTTGCGGTGCCGCCGTGGAATTAATTCCGCTAGGTCGTTTGCACACTCGTCCTCTTCAGATTTATCATATTCAAAATTGGATGTAATGCGTGAGTCATTGGACAGTCCGATTGCTTTAACAGTCAGTAAAGCATCATCTTCAAATTTGGGCGGATATCCAGTGGTTATCCCAGGGAATACCACTTCAGATCCAGGATCCGTCATTCATAATCATGGCGGACGCCAGTCAGGAGGGTTGGAGTGCCTCTCTGATTCCAGGCAATCAAGTGTGTCATGGTTTATGGGAGAGTCAGTTTCTAGTGTCCATATAAACTACAAAGAAATGAGGGCAATTTGGTTAGCTCTAAATCATTGGCTCAGTCGAGTAATAAACTCACATGTTCAAATTCTATCGGACAATTCAATGGTAGTAGCCTATATTTGGAATCCGGGAAGGTCTCATTCCGTCTAGCTGTAGAATCTCACCGAAAAGATTCTTCTTTTCTCTCAGGAGAATCAGATTCTGATACCAATTCGCCATATTCCAGGCCGTCTCAATGTAATAGCAGACTCTCTATCGAGAAAGGGCCGCCTGCTACCTTCAGAATGGATGTTGAAAAGGTCTGTCTTCAATCACATTTGCTTCCAGTGGGAACGTCCAATGATCAATCTTTTTGCCACGAGTCTGAACAATCAGTTAAGACTTTTGTGTCTCCATGCCCGGACCCTCAGGCTTATGCAGTAGACGCTCTGTCAATTTCATGGGACGGGATATAGGGTATGCTTACCCTCCAGCTCCCCTCATTCAACAGATTTTGCTAAAGAAAAAACGGTCCTCTTGCAAGATTCTACTGGTAGCATGTCTGTCGGCACACAGACCATGGATAAATCTTCTCAGGAAGCTTCTGTGGGACGTTCCTCAGAAGTTACCGCCTCTCTGGGATTTTCTGATGCAGGGGAAACTCTGTCAGCTTCATCACAATCCGGAAAGCCTCAGCCTTCGCGTTTTTCCATTGTGCAGTCCTTCCTGCATGGAAAACAATTTTCCAGACGAGCAGTGGACGCAATTTCTAACTGTAGGAATACCTCCTCTTCGTTAAATTATGAAGCGAAGTGGAATGTTTTTGTTCATTGGTGTGAAACACAGTCGATTGATTTTTTTAATCCAACTATTCCTCAGTTAGCTAACGTTTTAATTTATCTTTTTGACGAAGTTAAGCTACAGCCAGTCACTATTAAGGTCTATGCTTTCTGACACCTATGCACATCAAGGGAAATTAAACATTGGGTCAGATATATCTTTAAGTAAATTAATGAAGAATTTCTCTGTGAACAGACCTCGTACCTTGAGACTAGTCCCTAAGTGGAATTTAGCTTGGGTTCTTTTGAAACTTCAAGAAGCACCTTTTGAGCCGTTAAATACTGTTGAGTTTAAATTTCTTACTTACAAAATGGCTTTCCTTTTAGCATTTGCATCAGCTAGAAGAGTTAGTGAGCTTCATGCTTTATCTGTTGAAGACATTATCGTAGTGTAGGTAATTCTATTACTCTCACTACGAAAGTGGGTTTCTTAGCTAAGAATCAGGTCTCGGACAGACGACCTAATCCAATTCTTATAAAAGTATTACCGTCTTCAGATGGTCAAAGACCTTTGTTGTGTCCAGTAAGAGCGCTTAGGATTTATAAGCATCGTTCTAGTTTTATTAGAAGAGGTAGGAAGAGGTTATTTCTTTCTCTTCTTCCTAATAGAAGTAATATTTCTGTTCATTCCATATCTTGATGGGTTCAGTTAGATATTCAGACAGCTTATAATGCTTTGTCTGTGAATCAGAGAATAGCTCATAAGATTCCAGCTCACGGAGTTAGAGCTTTGGCTTGTTCTTGGGCTTATGCTAGTCATACTTCTTTGAAGGATTTGATGTAAGCAGCTTACTGGACTGAACAAACAACTTTTACCAATTTGTATCTTCGAGATTTAGAATGAATTTTGGATGATCTCAGATCTTTAGGACCGTTATCGGTAACTCAGAATGTCGTCCATTCTAATTAGGAATTTCATTCAACCTTCTCTTAGGTCTGCTCTAGCACTGTCACCAGTCTGCTACCCTCTTCGTTTTGATGTGTAATTACTTTCAAAACAAGGGGAGGGAGGGATGGTATTCCCGAATGGTCATCTGGCTTTATAGTGAAAAGTATGGGCATACCTCTTTCAGTGATGGTGACCTGGGGTCGGTGCTATGGTAGTTTTAATGTGTAGCTTGATGTGAAGCAATTTTAATGTATTATATGCTTTTAATGTGTCGCTCGATGTGAAGCGTTATTGTATATGTCATGTGTCAAGACGAGCTTTACCATACAATACTCGAACACTTTTAATGATTTATAAAGAGTCTCATTTCTCTGGACTTCTGTATATTTTGGATTCCTTTATCAAATTAGCATAACAGGTTATGCTAGGCCTTAAATAGAGTTATAACTATATTTTCATTGTTTTTCTGTAATAGGAGCAATGAATATCAAGTAATAGGCCTGTCTACCTGTTTTCTATTCTCAGCTAGTCTGGGCCATTGGTATTGTGGAAAAATATGCAAAATTTATACCAATTTTAATATTTTTAGTACTTACCAATGGCCCAGACGGGGATGGCCCTCCCTTGAGTGGACACTCTTTCCTCCTCGCTGAGTTATACTGGTGTACTTATTAACATTTAACAGGCACAACAATAAAGAATGACAAGATGGTGGTAGCCTATTGTCCTTGACAACAAGTTGCGCATTGCGCAAAAAGTATGGAGGACCATACTGGTCTTCTCTTTTTTGGTGTTTTTTGGCAAATTTTGGGTGTTTGGGGATTCAAAATTTGTGTTTCGCCCTGGTAATAAATTGGGTTGCACCAGCTAGTCTGAGCCATTGGTATGTATTAAAAATATTAAAATTGGTATAAATTTTTCCAAAAAATATTTTGAATTTAATTTTGATTGCTATTATTCATGTATCTTAATTATATATTTTGTTGTGGAGTTTGGAGGACTGATATCGACTTTAGTCGATGCACTCCTGCGGACTCTTGTCATTCTTGTCTTCACTGGGATGACTAATGTTGGAGATGGGTGTCGCGGTATGTTGTTGGCAGTGAGGTTCTGAAGCCAGGCCTCTCACCGCGTTATAATTCATTCTAGGTGCAGTGCTCAAGATTGCAAGAGCTAGGACCTTTTTTAAGGGTTTTAATCTCTTGCAAGCAGCTAGCTCGACCGGTGAAGCGGTTACTCTGTCTGTGGGAGCCGTGACACTGGGTAAGTCCGTTATGGTCGAAGGAAGTGCAGATGTAGAACAAGCACTTAAATATAAATAAGCTCACCTAGTGACGATGGAAATGGGGAGGAAGTCGGCAAGTTTCTTGTACTTGGCGAGGTCTAATAGACCGCGAGCGGGAGAGGCGCCTCTCTATCCTAACAACATTTGGCCCCAAATGTTGTTATGAGAAACTTGCACAAGCCAGAGCATATGTCCGCCCACTGCTTGGGTCGCTCTGTCTAGTCTGCAGCCGGGGTCGGCTTCAGTCAAGGCTTCCTCCGTTTCGTTATTTAAGCACACACTGGCGCTGGATATCCGAAGTTGAGTATATCCTCTCTTTGCCTGTGAAGTTGGTCCATCCGGTAGCTAGGCGGACGAGGTCTCGATCACCGGGACGTTCGGAGAAGAGATCCTTCTCCAACACACCGTCCCAGGAGCAGCAAACGGCTAAAAAACAGAAGACTGCTGCTCCTCAGGCCTCGATGACATACTTGCTGTTGCAGATTGCACAGCTGATCGCAGCATCCCAGCAAGTGCAGCCTCCTTCAGACTCAGAACCTAAGATGTCGAATGGTGATGGGTCGATTCTGTCGTCTGTTCATGCAGATACTTAGATTCGCAACTGATTCGCTCGGATGGTGAAAGGGATAAAGAAGAGGATTTGCCTTCTCTTTCGGAACAACACATGGTTGTGATGGATTTCATCTATCAACACTACGTTGAATTTGTTCTGATGGATCAGAATGCTGTGACAACAAGAGAGAAACTGCTGGCGTCGTTGGATGCAGACTTTATATGGACAAAGGTTCTTTCTTTTCCGGTTCAGTCTAGGCAGGTGTCGCAGGCCTCCGGCCGTGTAGACGCCGCCGTATTCAACCTCTTGAGTGCTAGGAATAAGGCGGTTTCTTAAATACATCTTCCATAAACATATCATTTCATGGACCTCGTTCATTTAAAACGGTCGGAGACGATGTTCAGAGAGCTACTCTGCGTTTTGATGAGTAGGCCAGGGATTTAGATGTATCCTTGCCTGCACCATTCACTATTCGCTCAGACACAATTGAAATGGCAATTTTATCAAGAAGAGCGAATTTGGACGCACTGTCTTATGCAGATCACCTTACCAGAGCTATGGTGCAACGTCTCAACGGGAGGGAATTTGAGGACGTTCATACCTCTCTTAGAGTTCTTTCCAGGGCAATTATGTATACCATGTATAACTCTGCCCTAACAGTGGCTAATCTGGAGTTAATCAAAGGTGATGCTGCCCTTGCGTCGTCATCACTTATAGATGACAAGGTGAAAAGCTCTCTCCGGGTTGCTCTGGTCTCCAGACATACTATTTTTGATGACAAGCTTTCATTAGTCTATGAACAGGCTACTAAGAAAACATCAAGTGCTTTGCTATTGAAGTTGGTGTCTCAACAACCCGCTTCAGCAGACAAGAGTAAGGAGGACGTTCCAGATATAAACGTCTAAAGGGAACTCCTCACGAGGGTACAAGAAACCCTCTTACAATTACTCTGGAGGTCGTCAATATAGCAACTCGGGACTATCGGTCAGACGCCCCTAGACCGACGTGACGAGGTTCTTGAAGGGAGGATGTAGTTTCTCCTCCCGTAAGCCTCGCAGGTCATACAGGTGATGTTCAAGACCCCTATTGCTTGCCAGTTGGCGGAAAGTTATCAACTTCGGGAGAAACTGGATAGCAGTCACGGAAGATCAGTGGGTGAGAAGTGTAGTCTCGGACGGCATACGGCTATCATTCTGAGCGAAACCACCACTAACAAGATGTCTGCATTGGACAATTCTTCCGTCGGATCCTTTCAAAAGAGAATCTCTCCAAGCGAAGGTACAGGCTCTCTTATAAAAGGAAGCAATAGAGGTACATCCAGCATTCAGAAAGTACCTGCGGTTTGCCGTCCAAGGAGATGTTTATCAGTTCAGAGCAATGTGCTTCGGTCTGAACCAAGCTCCTTGAGCTTTCACTTGAATAATAATAATGAACTCGGTAATGTCATACTTCTGAGCTCATTCGTCTGTGGTAATATCTGCAGAGATACGGCAACAGAATTATTCACAACAATCTGGTTCATCGGCCGTTACCCAGAGTGAAATTAATAAGTTGTCATGGTTGCTTTTGTCTGTACTCAGATGCAATAACAGCGAGGGAATTCATGCGACTGATGGTGTTGTGCAGAGCTGCTGCGGAGCTTATTCCGATGGGCCGTCTACGCACGTGTCCCCTCCAAATATTCCTTACTTAGAACTGGAGTGTGAACACGCATTCGCTCAAAACCAGTAGTGTTTTAATGGACCTAGTAAAACAAAGGGTTCAGATTCAGTGGTTAACTCAGGTAGTTCCACTTCCACTGCCGGATCCGGCTTTCACGAATATGAGGGATGCGAATCAGATGGGTTGAGGCGTGACCCTAGGTTCCGCAGACTTGAAATGTCAGGGTCTTTGGGACCCTCAGTTCCTAGAGAAGCACATAAACATCAAGAGATGATGTCAATATGGCTAGCTCTTTAACATTGGATTTACATAATAGCGAACATCCATGTTTAGATTTTGTCGGACCATTCGACAGTAGTAGCTTACTTCAGGAACCAAGGCGGCACTCATTCAATTCCATTATGCGAATTAACGGAGAGGATTCTCCTATATGTCATGAATCATCATGTTCATCTTTCTGTCCATCATATACCGGGTCATCTGAATGTACTAGCAGACTCGCTCTCTCGGAAAGGTCACCTGTTGCCATCGGAGTGGATTCTCAACAAGTGAAGATTTGGGCAGATTTGCTACCAATAGGATCGTTCCATGATATATCTGTTTGCGACACACCTGAACAATCAGTTACCGAAGTTCGTGTCGCCATGCCCAGATCATCGAGCATACACAGTAGACGCTTTGTCGATCTCATGGGATGGAATGATAGGATATGTGTATCCTCCATCTCCATTGATTCAGCAGATTTCGTTAAAGAACAGAAACCTTGGATGGATGGATGGATGGATGGATGGATGGATGGATGGATGGATGGATGGATGGATGGATGGTTGCTTGGTTGCTTGGTTGCTTGGTTGCTTGGTTGGTTGGTTGGTTGGTGTAAATTATTTCTATGAAATTCCATGTTGTTTTAATATTTTTGAAGAGTTATATGACTTTGTGACAAAAAGAACTCATCTCAAAAGTGCTTTCACAAGAATGTTTCGAAGACTGGGATTTTTTTTTAAGCTATGATGCATCGTTTGTTAATGGCTTCTGGCAGTTTTGTGTTTAATTCTTTGAAGTTGTTTTTGAAATTTTTTGCAATTTCGACATTGCGTCGATTATAAATCAAAGGAAAATAAATAATTTTATTTGGCAACCCAGAGTACTCTCTATTGAGTCTGTATGGGAGATAGGTCCTTAGCTTACCAATCCAATAGTTTTCACGCTCAAGTCGTTTGTCTGTTGTGGTTTCGTCATCACCCAAAAACGGGATTTGCTCAATGGGTAGAAAACTGAAATGTGACTTAATGTCATGACCCTGGAGGTTAAAGTGATCTGAGACTGCCTTTCCTGAATCTAAACGGATATCTGATAAATGGTTTTGCATTCGGACGCGCAGAGGGTTTTTCGTCTGACCCTCATATTGGATATGGCATAATTTACATGTGATTTAATAAATAAATAATGTTTTCAGAATCACAGTTGAAGCTGTTTCTAACTTGGTAAAACTTACGGGTTTGTTCGCTAAAAAATGTTTTACCGGTATTCATGTAGTTCATACGATGTATGTAACAAATTTTGCATTGACATAGATTTACTGACCCATTTCCCAGAACTGGGCGGTTATGCCAAATTTTTTTGGGGTGCGTTGGTTCAGAGTCCCGAATGGGTGTCTCTATCTCACTGATTGTATCAGATTTAATTTTTTGCAAAAGGCGTTTTGAGTAACTGCTTTTAACAAGTGTTTTGAAAAGAATTGAACATGCGTGATTGAGGTCGCTTCTGTTCGTACAATTTCTATGGAATTGAATAATTTGAGATTTTACCAACCCATTGAATAGTTTGGGTGGGTGGTAAGAAGCTCTATGGAGAAGTTGGTGAGAATCGGTCAGTTTAAAAAAAAGATTTTCGTGTCTAGTACATTGCTATGCCGGAACTGTGGAGAACTTACTCAGTATCACAGTCGCAGAAATTGTTGTACATGGTGCAAATATGAACATGCTCACCCTGCGACAATGGAAAGGAGGAAGCACGGGAAGGAGGAAGCAGACAAGTTCTGAGGTATGCTCATCCAGGTCTTCTGTGATCGCGAGCAAGAGAGAGGCCCCTCTCTCTTATAACAACATCTGGGGTCAGAGGTTGTTGGTAGGAACTTGTGTCTGTTGGAGCTTATGTCCATGCCTTCCTGTCCGGGATGCTCCTTCTAATAGGCTGACGGAGTCGGCTAGTCTTATAGCTTCCTCTACGTTCGAAAAACACACACGACTGCACAAAGTCTGTTGTCGCAAGCTAGCTCGACCGGTGAAGTGGTTACTCAGGCCTCTGATAACTGTGACGCCGGGTGTATCCTCTCTGGGCTAGGAGATGATATAGGGTGGAGCGAGCACTATAATATACAACCAGCGACGGCGGAAGGAAGAAGCCGGCAAGTTCTGAGGTACGCTCGTCCAGGTCACCCAGGACTGCGAGCAAGAGAGAGGCCTCTCTCTTACATCATCATCTGGGGTCAGATGTTGTTGGTAGGAACTTGCGTCAGTCGGAGTATACGTCCATGCCTCCTGTCTGGGACATCCCGTCTAATAGGCAGCTGGGGTCGGCTAGTCTTACGGTACCCCGGCTAGTCTTACGGTTTCCTCTACATAACGGACAAAGTGCTCTTATATTGCACAGGGCTATAAACCGCGATGAGTGGTTTCAGTTCCCTGATGCCAGTGAAGTGGTTAAGATTAAATATGAGGACCGGGACCCCGGGTGTGTCGCATGTGCATTGTATTCAGAGCTAGCAGAAGAGTTGTCATTAATATTAGACAAGGGCTAGGCTTTTGAACTAAGGTTTATGTCCCTTGTCTCTCGCTAGCTCAATCGGCAGATCTATCACAGGTATGTCCATAGCGGTCGAGAGAGAATAAGGGTGTAGCGAGCACTATCCAATCCAATCATGCACACCCTGCATTGACGGAAGAAAGGAGCCGGCAAGTTCTGAGGTACGCTCGGTTAGGTATCCCTGGACCGCGAGCAAGAGGGAGACCCCTCTCTCTCTTTTAACAACATCTGGGGCTGGGTGTTGTTGGTAAGAACTTGCGTCAGTCAGATCTTACGTACATAGCTATTGTCCGGTATGCTTAGTTCAATTCTTAGCCGGGGATGGCTACAGTTTGGCTTCTTTAGCGTTTACCAAGCACTCCCGACTGCACCTTGGCTAAGTGACTGAGGATATCTAGTCTGCATCGTCAAATTGTCCATCTTTTGTGAAGAAAGTCGCACCATCTAGTAGCCAAGGAGATGAGGCTTCATTCATCAGGACGTCCGCAGTAATAGCCATCTTGGTCACACTGTTCCAGGAGCAGCCGGTGGACAAGCAATTCATGACCGCTGCTCCTCAGGCCTACGTAACGGACTTGCGTTTGCAAATTGCACAGCTAATCACAGTATTCCTGCTAAGGCAAAAGCACTCGACGTCAGTCTCAAAACTTGAGCTGTTGAATGGTGCTTGATCGGTCCAATAATCTGCCTGTTCAGATGCCAGTGACCGTGATTCTAACTGATTTAGACAAATGATGAAAGGGATATGGAAGAGGATAACTTTCCCTTTCGGAACAACTCTTGGATGTTATGGATACTATACATTATCGTTTTCCTTGAACTTGTTCCAGTGAATCATAATGCTGCGAGTAATTATGAGAAACCGCTAGCATTCTCAGACGCTGACTTCATTCGGACAAAGAGCAGGATAATAAGATCTCTTTCCGGTTAAGTCTACACGGGTGTCACAGATCTTCGATTGTGTTGACGACACCATATTTAACTTCCTGCGGGAAAAAGTAATATGGTTTCTTATCATCTTCTGTATTTGTAACCGTTTGTGTTTGTTCACATACTTTTAAAAACAACAGGGGAAGATGTGTTGAAAGTTTCTCTGCATTGAATGGCTAAGATCTTAGTTGTGGCCTTACCTTCATCATTTAGCTGTTCGCTCGGACACAATTGAGAAGATAATTTCTTATTCAGAGCGAATTTAGACTCATGGTCTTATGTACTTCAGTTTTAAGTACTATGAACTATGAAGCAACGTCTATATGGAAAGGAATTTTGTGGTTGTTTGTACCTTTTAAAAATTCTTTCCAGACCTATTATATATATATCTCTGTCTTAACAAATGTTAAGTTGGAGTTATTCTGATGTGACGAAGCCTTGCATCTTCATCTTTAACGTTTGATTAGGTGGAAAACTTGCTACAGGTCGCTTTAGTTTCCCAGTCTCTAGTCTTTGATAGGTAAACTTTCATTAATGGAGGATTAAGCCACAAGAAAGCATCAATACTCGACTCTTTAAGTTGGGGTCTAATTGACCAACACCAGCAGAAAGAGAAGGAGAGGTTGTCCTAGACTCAGATCGTCTATAAAGGCTCATAGCAAAGGTATAGGTATCTCTCTTATATATTTCTTTAGGATTGTCTATACAGCCACTTGGATAGGGGGTTTGCGTCTGTTTGAGTTACTGATCAGACACCCCTGAGCCGGTGGCTCGAGGCTCTTATAGAGCTTGGTCCAACCGATTTTGACTGGAACTGGATAATTAAGTTATTTATGATTATCTTTCAGTCGAAAAGCGAGTGTTCGGCAATGTAGCTAGTATAGTCTTTAGATCACTCGTATTGTGAACTAGATAATGTCTCATGGGATTAATGATAGGATACACGTATCCCACAATTCATTTTCATCTGGCTGGTTCATCTGTTGTTTCACAGAGTGAATTAGCCAGCTGTTTGGCTCACTTTTATCTGTTATCTGACGCATTAACAGCGGAAAATGTGATTTCGATGAGTCGCATACGCACACGTCCTCTCCAGTTATTCTTAACTGGAGTGGTAGACGTTTTTCGCTCTAGACCTGTTTTGTTTTAGAGAATCTTTTAACATAAGATCAAGTTTGGGAAAATATTAATGGTTTTCTCAATTATTACGGACGTGAGTTCATATATTGGGCTACATTCCTGAGTCCGATGGTCTCTCTATGCAGGGATCTTGGGACCTTTGGTTCTTGGAAACCACATATTCAGTAATGATGTCTCATTGTTTACATTACATCATTGAATTATTACCGTTCATGTATTTATAGACGCAGATCAGAGTTTATCAGAAGAGAAGAAATGCTTCTTTTGTCATTAATTTCCAATAGAAGGGACGTTTACGGTCATTCTATTGTTAAATAAAGTGAGCCAGCTATTCGTACTGCTTAGGTAAATTTATCTTCCAAACAGCAGTCAGTGCATAAGATTTCAGCGCATGAAGTAAAGCGCTGGCTACATCTTGGGCTTAATAGTTTCCATTATTTGTGTCTCTAGTATTAGGCATTTGAGCGCATACATTTGACTCTCAGCTGTTTTCATGGGAATGAATGATAGGATATGTGTATCCTTCAATTCATTTGTTTCTATTGATTTCATTGAGGTTATGGTGTCTGTTATTGAACATTCGCCAGAAACTTCCCCACGAGAGGGTTTTCCACTTCAAGGGAAGTTTTGATCTTCACGTCATTTTCCGCTCTCAGTGGCATTATGGAGTATGTCAAGACGTGAAAGATCTTTATGGTCACTATATTATTGCTGTCTGGACCAGCAATGATTATTAATGTGGGTGAGGAGGTTTCAGCATATATTCGAATTCCCCCCAAACACACTCACACTGTTGCGTATATATATTTTAATACATACATACTTTGCGTTTGGGTTGTGTTGGATGGTGCCCTCATAAGCATATATGCAGTTTAGTTGCATTACTTTTCATTGTTTATTTTCTGATTTTTAATATACAGGCACTTATTTAATCATCATAATGGTTGCTACTTGGGTTCATAGGTGACTGTATAACCATTTAGTGGGTTTTAGATGATTACAGGCTGGATTTTTATGCACTCGTGCAATATGTGATTACTCTATCACTTTGATGGACCTTTAAATTATTATATATTTCGAGGGCGGTCTGTGTTGGAGCCGGTTAATCATACCTACCTCCATTTCTAGATCCTGGTCTCTATTTTGTCGGTTCTAAAATCGCATATTCTCACGTGTTTATAGTTGTAGATACCAAATAGTACATGTTGGAGAGTGTTCTTATCGGATTCAGTATTACAGAGGCCTCCTGTGAATGATCTTGAAGCGTGTTTTCTCTGCAGAGATTGTTCATCGTGTCTCGCTTTTGTATGTATATGTTATATTATTATTTCACTGATTTCGTCGTACCTGTATACTCCGTCTGCAGTGCATATTTTGTAGCGGATAATGTTATTTACCAAAATCATCACTATATCCTTGGCTTGTGAAGTGGCATTAAGCACCATTTATTATTCATGAATTAATTTTTGAGTGCCTGATCGATATTTTTAGCTCACTGAAGGGAGCTTAACTTATCACTTGCCGTCCGTCGTCGTCCGCCCGGCGTCGTGAACATTTTTCAAACGACTTCTCCTCTGAAACTGCAAGGTCGATTTGCTTGAAACTTGGTATGGATGTTCATTACCATATGTCAATTGAAGTTTGTTCAAATGAAATGGCCACGGTCCTTGGAGGCTCTGTATGGGGCATAACTCTGATAGCACCATATGAATTATAGAAAAATTATTAAAAAATCTTCTTCTCCAGAACCAGTGGGCAGAATCTTTTGATACTTGGTATGCATCATCTTGCTATGGGTCTGATTCAAGTTTGTTCAAATCGGCCCCCTGGATTCATATTTGGGCTCACTATAGAAGCCCAAATTCGAACTTAGTGCATTTCAGGCAAATTCCTTAAAAAATCTTCTTCTCCAGATCCAGCAGGCAGAATCTTTTGATATTTGGTATGCAACATTGTGGGGTGAATCTGATTCAAGTTTGTTCAAACTGGCCCCCTGGATTCATATTTGGGCTCAGTATAGAAGCCCGAATTCGAACTTAGTGCATTTCATGCAAATTTCTTAAAAAATCTTCTTCTCCAGATCCAGCAGGCAGAATCTTTTGATATTTGGTATGCAACATTGTGGGGTGGATCTGATTCAAGTTTGTTCCAATCGGCCTCCTGGATTCATATTTGGGCTCAGTATAGAAGCCCGAATTCGAACTTAGTGCATTTCAGGCAAATTTCTTAAAAAATCTTCTTCTCCAGATCCAGCTGGCAGAATCTTTTGATATTTGGTATGCAACATTGTGGGGTGGATCTGATTCAAGTTTGTTCAAATTGGCCCCCTGGATTTATATTTGGGCTCAGTATAGAAGCCCGAATTCGAACTTAGTGCATTTCAGGCAAATTTCTTAAAAAATCTTCTCCTCCAGATCCAGCAGGCAGAATCTTTTGATATTTGGTATGCAACATTGTGGGGTGGATCTGATTCAAGTTTGTTCAAATCGGCGCCCTGGGTTCATATTTGGGCTCACTATAAAAGCTTGAATTCGAACTTAGTGCATTTCAGGCAAATTTTAAAAAAAATCTTCTTCTCCAGATCCAGCAGGCAGAATCTTTTGATATTTGGTATGCAACATTGTGGGGTGGATCTGATTCAAGTTTGTTCAAATCGGCCCCCTGGGTTCATATTTGGGCTCAGTATAGGAGCCCAATTTGATCTTAGTGCATTTCAGGCAAATTTCTTTAAAAATCTTCTTCTCAAGATCCAGCAGGCAGAATCTTTTGATATTGGGTATGCAGCATGCTTAGGGGGGTGAGATTCAATTTTGTTCAAGCCAAGTCCCTGGGTTCATATTTGGGCTCACTGTGGTAGCCTGAATTATAACTTTGTTCAAAATGAGGAATTTTCTTTAAAAATCTTCTTCTTCAGATCCAGCAGGCAGAATGTTTTGATATTTGGTATGCAGCATCCTTAGAGGGGTGAGATTCAATTTTGTTCAAGCCATGTCCCCAGGTCCATATTTGGCTCACTGTGGGATCCTGATTGATAATTTGGTTCAAAATGAGGAATTTTCTTTAAAAATCTTCTTCTTCAGATCCAGCAGTTGGAATGTTTTGATATTTGGTATGCAGCATTCTTAGGGGGGTGAGATTCAAGTTTGTTCAAGCCATGTCCCTAGGTCCATATTTGGGCTCACTGTGGGAGCTTGAATTGTAACTTAGTTCGAAATGAGGAATTTTCTTAAAAAATCATCTTCTTCAGATCCAGCAGTCAGAATGTTTTGATATGTGGTGTGTAGCATCCTTAGGGGGGTGAGATTCAACTTTGTTAAAGCCAAGTCCCTGGGTCCATATTTGGGCTCCCTGTGGGGGCCCGAATTATAACTTAGTCAATTTGAGGAATTTTTCTTTAAAAATCTTCTTCTTCAGATTCAGCAGTCGGAATGTTTTGATATTTGGCATGCAGCATCCTTAGGGGGTGAGATTCAAGTTTGTTCAAGCCAAGTCCCTGGGTTCATATTTGGGCTCACTGTGGGAGCCTGAATGATAACTTAGTTCAAAATGAGGAATTTTCTTTAAAAGTCTTCTTCTTCAGATCCAGCAAATGAATGCTTTTGATATTTGGTATGCAACATCCTTAGGGGGGTAAGATTCAAGTTTGTTCAAGCCATGGCCCAAGTTCCATAAAATTTGTCTCTCACGACTTCATTCCTTTGTAGTGTTGATGAACCACCACTTTGGCCGGTGAGCGATTAAGGCTCCTTGGTGCCTCTTGTTTTATATCATTTCCGGGTTCTGCTTATTGATTCCAGAGCTCTCCCCTCTTTCTTTTGAAGATATGTTAAAAAAAAAGTGGGAGGGGGATTTTGAGGATTGGGGGGGGGGGGGGGGGGGGCAAAATTTGTGTTTGGCCCAAGATATTTTTGGGATAGCACCGGCTAGTCTGGGCCATTGGTAAGTATAAAAAATATATAAATTACTATTTATTTATTTATTTATTTATTTATTTATTTATTTATTGGTGTTTAAGGTCACATACATATAAATTACTATAAATTTTTTTCACTATAAACTTTTTCATTTTTAGGGGAGAAAATAATAGTGCAAGGTGCTATGTAAGTAATGGAAATCTAGCCCGAAAACCAGGCAACAGACTACCCTTGATGCTGTCCAAGATCATCACAAATAATAACCTACGACTTTGTACATCCAATTTTATAAACAATTCTTGGCTATTTTGAACCACTAAGAATGAAAAAATCCAATATAGTGTAAATCCTTGATGGCATAGAAAATGGCATGCCACCCATCCCGAAGCCAAATCTCCCGCGACTCCCACAACACCTTAATTAATGCGCAAGGGTGGATGACGGACAGTGCAGACCATTCATACCAGAGTTTTTTTTTGTTGTTTTTTTTTAATAAACTGTTGACATAAGTAAATTGATACTACAATGAACACTAAGCGAAAATTTGGATTTTTAAGGTTGGTGTGTTCTGTGGCACAGGGTACGTATTCAAATCTATCTTGTTCACCGCGACAAACATTTTGAATACAACTGTATATCTTACCTCATTGATACACACCATTTCACCTGACCATGTGGCCTCGTGTGTTTCAAGAAAATATTTTGTGAGACAATGACCTACTTACCATCATATTATGGGACAGTATCAACAAGTTTTGATAAGAGGCTGCTTCACCAACTGAAAGATATAGTTAACAGAAAAAGGTATATTTATAGCCCCCGAAAAGTACAGCCACTGTAGTTTTCAATCTAGAAAGCTGTAAAGTCCTGTGTCTACTAATAATTTGTTATCCAATTTTTTACTTTGAATCTGCAAGTCAGAACGAAATTTGACCCCATTTATTGAATAGGAGCGAGTAGAGGCAGGTAATAGTATAAAATACAGGCAAGTCATGGGAATATGTTCCCGAAGTAATAAGAGAAAATGTGAGCTTTGTGAGGCAAATGATGTGCGTCACGGAACATAGGATAATAAATGTTTCCGTTATTCACTAACTTTTGTCTAGTTCCTTGGAGTAAATACAATGCTACATGAAATGTTTTTGAAATGTGTCACCAGTACATTTTTTTTTTTTCATTATTAACAAACTTATGTACAGTTCCTTGGATGAAATACAATAATGCATGGATTGTTTTTAAAATAGGTCAACAATAACAGTAAGTTTAAATCCATAACAACATTAAGCAGATTTAGCCTGAAGCAACATTCTGGGATTTGAAGGCAGATAATTACCGTATGTCATAAGAAATATCCGTATTTATGGGCTGCAATACAGCACATGGTTCAGGGGTGGGGGAATTAGAATAATCAATCTACTACATATTGTAAGATAAGGTGGAGTCCTTCAAATTATAATGTACTCCAGTCCTGTGCTGCAAGTTTACTGCATTATCAAAATGTCAAGCAGCATGTTCTGATGGGGCATAAGTGAACGATCTTATGGTTGATCCAGGTTTGTACCACACAAGTTTGTAATATTCTGGTCAAGTGGTTTCACTGCTTCAGACCAACTGATTATCACCTGTTACAAATAAACCACACGTTGATGGTGAGTGGAGGCCTAATTGAGCAATTCACCGGGTATGATAGGGCAGGTCTGTATCATACTGGTCAGCTCTAGTTTTACTGCTTCAAACCAATGAATTATCACCCATCCATTACAGAAAGGCCACATAACCATTATGGCTGCCCGAGCCCGAAGCCCGAATACCTTTAGCACAGTCTACAGGTCATATTTATGAAGGGATTTCATTGTAACTTGGTAGGTTTGACTTCATATAATGTCTAGATGAGAACATCCTCTTTTGGACACGATTGGGCAACTCTGACAGCTACAGGGGCCCGAAGCCCGAAAATCTTTAGAACAGTCTACAGGTCATAATTATGAAGGGATTTCATTGTAGCTTTGTAGGATGACTCCAAATAATGTCTAGATGAGAACGTCCCCTTTTGGTCATGATCATTCAGCCTTGATGGCTGCCCGAGCCCAAAAACCTTTAGCATAGTCTATAGGTCGTATTTATGGAAGGATTTCATTGTAACTTGTTAGGTTGACTCCATATAATGCCTAGATGATGACATCCCCTTTTGGTCGTGATTGGTCAACTGTGATGGCTACAGGTGCCCAAAGCCTGAAAACCTTTAGCACAGTCTTCAGGTCATATTTCTGAAGGGATTTCATTGTAACCTGGTAGGTACACAGTGAACAGGTGATATTTATGAAGGGATTTCATTGTACCTTGGTAGGATGACTCCAAATAATGTCTAGATGAGAACGTCCCCTTTTGGTCGCGATCATTCAGCCTTGATGGCTGCCCGAGCCCAAAACCACAAAACCATTAGCATAGTCTATAGTTCATATTTATGGAAGGATTTCAGTGTAACCTGTTAGTTTGACTCCATATAATGCCTAGATGACGCCATCCCCTTTTGGTCGAGATTGGTCAACTGTGACGGCTTCAGCAGCCCGAAGCCCGAAAACATTGAGCACAGTCTACATGTCATATTTATGAAAGGATTTCATTGTAACTTTGTAGGATCACTCCAGATGATGCCCAGATGAGAATGTCCCCTTCTGGTGGCGACCATTCAACCATGATGACTGCCCGAGCCCAAAGCCTAAAAACCTTCAGCACAGTCAACAGGTCATATTTATGAAGGGATTTCATTGTAACTTGGTAGGTTGACTTCATATAATGTCTAGATGAGAACGTCCCCTTTGGACGCAATTGGGAAACTGATGGCTGCAGGGGCCCGAAGCCCGAAAATCTTTTATCACAGTCTACAGGCCATATTTATGAAGGGATTTCAATGTAACTTGATAGGATGACTCGTTTTGGAATAATTTCACTGTACCTTGGTAACTTTCGTTGATATACATTAACTGTGAGGGCCACATACATTAACTGTGACGTCATATTAACCCACCCCTCAGCTCTTTAGTACAGTGTACACCTGGTATTATTGTTATCAAAAACATAGCATACAGGGAACAGAAATGAACATATTCCCAATTATCAGAATTCTTGTCTTATTTCATAATCCTTTCATAAAAATTGAACATTATCCTTTTCATCAAACACAAGCTAAAGTGTCATTGACACTTTCATTTTAATAGCCTATTTTAAATTATTTTCTATAATTTATTGAACAGTATCAAAATTTAGGACCTGGCAGTTCTTTTTAGTCAAGTATCTTCTGCCTAAATAGGCAGGTGTTTCTTAAATAAAAATGAATGCTCTGGTTACACAACTTTCTTTTTCATTACTAGACAGTTGTCAGTTTGAGACCTTTGTGTACTTGTTATTCAGAAGTCTTGGGCTTATCATATTTTCAAACTATTCAAGTGAGATAAAAAAATGAATAACTCCTGATATGGGGAACACAGAGCAGATTAACTGTTGTTCCTCAAGCAGAAAGCCACAATCAATTTTTCAAAGAACATTTAGAGTCTGTAAGATGTGTTTTCTAGGAGAAAAATGACTTTTAGGTGGTGATACATTTTGAGAGTTAACTTACTGTAATGGAAATTATACAACATTTTTAGCTTAACTTGATGAAGTCAAGCTGAGCTATCGCCATCACTTCTCGTCCGTCGGTGTATGTATGTACGTACGTCCGGGCATACATACTACGTATGTACGCACGTCCACAGTTTCCTTTGGCACACCTCACAGGTCGCATTTATGATCAGATCGCTTTGAAACTTGGTAAGCTTCTTTGAGGTGACCTCTAGATGGGAGCTATCGATATTTTTATACTGTACCAATGACCCAGACATAGCTGGTGCTAACTCTTAAAATATAGGGCCAAACACAAATTTTGCCCCCCAATCCCCAAAATTTGCATCTAAAACTAAAGAAAACATGTCCTGAAAGGCCCTCCACACTTCGCCCCTACTGCGCATGCGCAGTGTCAAGGACGTTCCGAAATTGGCGCCATTTATCATTCTAAGTTTGGCCCTTCATCAGTTAACATCTGACTGATCTTTGTGCTTTTAAATCTCAGTTTAAATGATGCCAGACACATAAATATTAGTGAAATGGTGATTCTAAGGAGGATAGAAAAGGAGGAGAGGAAAAGAATGTGTGACAGAATTTTATCAGGGCTGTAACTTAAAATTTTTTAATGAAATTATGTTAAGTTACCTATTTTCAAGGCAGCAGCCATTTTGTTGTCATTCTGATTATTTAGTTACACTGTTTTTTCAAGTGTTTTTCCTCTCTCCCTGTCCTTTAAGTTCCCCCTTGCTATTCTCCCATGCTTTTGGCATAGTTTCTGTAATTATTATTACTAAAATTTCTTGGGAGTTTTAGCTGTATAACAGAATGAATTCTGTTCTTTCCCCATGTTTACGTCTTCACCTACGGGTGGTTAGGCGTTGTGTTCTGCATCTACCATCTGATGTTCTGCAGTTTCTTCCCTGGAAGCCTCTGTTTTGCATCAGATGGTGTATTTTTGGTAACTGATTTCGGGCCTGGGTGCCTGGAGTCTTATTTTAGTGTTTTTTACACTCATTGTTTACATTTACAACAGCCCTCTGTGTGAGGGGGGGATTTCTAAATAATAATATCTTTATGTTATTTTAATCATAACTAGATACATTATTATTGTTCGTAAGTGTTAAAAAAATTGTTTAAAATATTTTTAAAATTTTTGTCCACACTTAGGCTTGGGATCCATTGGGGCTCAACGTTACTTTTCAGAAACTTGGGCTGTTCTGAAAAAATATTTTTTCAAAATATTTTGATTTCAATTATTTTTTCTATATTAATGGATCATATTATTATTATGTATTTTGATTGCCAGGGGTTAGTGCGAGTACCAGGACTTGTTTTCTTTTCACATTGAAAGGATATTGATCAATTGCTTTAAGAGGAAGTCTTCCTCTGACCTTATTATCATTCTATATGTGGTCAGTGTACTCGCATTAACTCCTGTTCTGTATCGTATGATTTCGATGACAATATGGGAAGCGTATGTCACGGTATGTTGTTGGGGATTTGGACACTCCGGTCCTTTCCCCGCAGGGTCACTCTACTTTATCAATTTCTATTTCAGACGATCAAGATTAGGGTGATGTATCTGTGATGTCTTCCAACAGTGTGCCTCCGTCGTCACAATTAATGAAGGGCTAGCGGAAAAGTGCTCATGTAATACGCCAATTGCCTAAGAGGACCCTAGTAGGTTCGACGGCCTTTGACGTCCGCTAGCTCGCCCGGTGTAGCGTCCATTCACCGAATGGTTCGGCAGCCGGGTTCGTCCGTTGCGGTCTAGAAGGAATTTTGGGGTGATGCGAGCACTATAAAATTAACTTAATGCACACCCAGTGACGGCGGATCGGAGGGAGAACGGAGGAAGCCTTTTAGTCCGGTTCATAGCTCGTTCCGGTCCATCCGGACGGCAAGCGAGGGAGGCCCCTCTCTCGTTCAACAACATCTGGCCCCAGATGTTGTGGTACAAATGTGTAGTTAGCGGAGCATACGTCCGTCGCTCGGGACGCTCCGTTGTATAGGCAGTCCGCTGAGACTGCTAAGGCTTCCTCTTCTCGTCAGCGCACACGACCGCACCTTGGCTGCGTGACCGCCGATATATTACCAGCTTCGCCGATCAAGGATTCTTCGGCGACCAGGTCACACCATCCGGCAGCCAGGGATTCGAGACCGATGGACTCCGGACGTTCGCATAGGAAAAGTATGCGGGAGCCATCTGATGCGGAGCTGCCCTCGGCGAAGCAGCGATAGACTGCGCCTCCGCAGGTCTCGACGCCGGACATTCTTGTGCACATAGCACAGCTTATCGCAGCATCCCAGCAGCCGACAGAAACGGTGTCGGATCGAGAATTATCCGACAGCGCTGGGTCGGTAGCCGGGGACTCGAGGCCTGCAGACTCCGGATGTTCGCATAGGAAGTGTGCGGGAGTCAACGTACACGGAGCTTCCAGCGGCAATGCATCGTAAGTCCGCTACTGCACAGGCCTCGGGAACGGATGTGCTTTCCTTAATAGCACAGTTTATCGCAGCATCCCAGCATCAACTGAATCTGTCGCATATATTTTATCCGACGATGCTGGGTCGGGACGCTCTGCGGAAGCGGGTACGGACGTCCGAAAGTTTCATCCGGTCCGATGGGATACCGAAAGGGATTCGGTGGATTTCAAGCTTTCCCTTTCGGAACAACATATGCTGCGATGCCGGATAAGAAACTGATAGCGTCGGTGGACTTAGAAATTTTTGGTTCGGTTCAGGGACATCGTCCCTCAGTTCCGACATAGTCCAATAATGTCACACAAACTTTCGAATTATTGAACGACGCTATATATATTATTATTTTATGCTTGCTATCCAAGCATTTCTGGTTTCTTGTTCGAAGAGTTATGGAGATGTCTTTCAAAAGTGTGCCTCTGTCGTCATAGTTAATGAAGAGTTAGCGGCAATAAGTGCTCATGGAATATGTCTATCGCTTACGGAGTGACATTCGCTAGCTCACCCGGTGTAGCGTACATTCATCGAATGGTTCGGCTGCCGGGTTCGTCCGTTGCGGTCTAGGAAGGAGATTTGGGTGATGCGAGCACTTTAATTACTTTAGTACTCACCCAGTGACGGCAGATTGAGGACAGATCGGAGGAAGCCGACAACATAGGGGACCGCATGTTGTGGTTCAGATATTTTACATTCGGAGCATATGTCCGTTGCTCGGGACGCTCCGTTATATTGACAGTCCGAGAGACTGTCTTTAATGCTTCCTCATCCTCACAGCAGGGCACACGACCGCACATTGGCTACGTGACCTCGAGTATCCGATCAGTTTCGGCATTCAGTGATTCCACAGCGAATAGGTCGCGCCATCCGGTAGCCAAGGGACACGAGGCTTATACACTCCGTTCGCTCGCATATTGGAAGTATGCACGGGGTAACGATCTCGGAGCTTCCTGCGGCAATGCATCGTAAGACCGCTGCTCCTCAGGCTTCAGTGACGGACGTGCTATCCGAGTTAGCACAGTTGTTTCGCAGCATCCCAGCAATTGACGGTTTCTCGGTCGAATCAGGAATTATCCGACGGCGCTGGGTCGGTGCGGTCCGCGGTTGCATCAAGCTACGGACGACCGAACGCTTTATAGGGTCCGACAGGATGGTGAAAGGGATTCGAAAGATTTCGAGTTTTCCTTTTAGTAGTATCGGAAGATGCCTTTCATATCTTCTGGCATTTCTTCCAGTGATTATTTTTCGGACTTCATTGCTGCGATCTTGGATAAGAGACTTATAGCGTCATTGGACTCGGATTTTTCGATCGGTACAGGGACTTTGTCCCTGACTTACCGACGCAGTCCAATATTGTCATTACAACATGTGTTTTATTTTTCGACGCTATATATTATATATATATACAAGCCTGCTACTAAGCATGATAGTTTAGTTTCTTGTCCGCGTGGCTCATTTCTGCCATTTTATCTTTTTTACATATAGTTTATTTTGGCAGAGCAGGGCATACCGAGAGTTCATATGCGTCTAGACGGTGTGATTAAAGACTGCATATATTCTTTTCGCCGTTATGTCTTTTCCAATTTCAATGTTGGGAATGACATTATGTATAGTAGACTTAACTTAGACGCTTTATTATACGTAATCCGCCTTACTGAGGCGTTATCATTACGTCTTCAAGAAAAGATTTACGGGATATTATTCTCAATGTAATTTCTTTTGAGGGCAGTAGTTTGTTCACGTATAACTCCGCCCTTCAGTGGCTGATTGGAGTTGGTTAGACGTGATGCAGCCCTAGCTACATCCACGCGTGGATAGTAGGTTAAGAACTCTCTCAGAGTCGCTTCGTTCTCGGAGGAGCTTCTCTTCGACGGCAACTTTCCGGCAATCCATGAATTGCTTGATTTATACATTCTCTTGTCTATCTAGTGTTACAAGAGATTCAGACTGGGGCAAACATTCGGTGGTTGACTCAGAGAGTGCCGCCGCAGTTGCCGGACCCGAGTGTGGCTGTTATGACGGTTGCCAGTCAAACAGATTGGGATATATACTGATCCCTACGGATTCGAAGTGCCAGGGTCTTTGGGTTCCGCAGTCTTTTAACTATTAGTTTAACTTCCGCGGAATAATGTTTTTTAGGCTTGCTTTATGTCATTGCATGAACATTATTCAGAAACGCATGCCCAAATTCCTGTCCTTTAATTCGACAGTAGTGGCATATCTCCGGAACCAGGGAGGCACTCTTTCGTTTCCGTTATTCAATTTAATGCAAAGAATCCGTCTGTTGGTTATACTACACCAAGTTCAGTTTTGGTCCGTCATATTCTGGGTCGTCTGATTGTTTTATCGCACTCCCGTTCTCTTACGGGTCGCTTGTTGCTGTCAGAATGGACTCTCAACAAACAAGTATTTAATCAGATTTGCTATCTATGGGAGCGCCCAATGATGTTTTATTTATGACACAGCTTGCTAATCAATTGCAGACGTATGTGTTGGCTTGTCCAGATCTCTGAGCTAATACTGTTAACGCTCTATTGATCTATAGGACGGAATGATAGGATACGCGTATCCTCCGGCGCTGTTGTTTTAGCAGGTATTGCTAAGATAAACAACCACAATACATTTCTGTTGATAGCATCTCTATCTTCACAGAGATCATGAGTAATTTACTCTCTTGTCTGCTGTGGATCTTAACGTGAAATCTTCCTCTATGTGAGGATCTTTTTTCACTGGGTAAATCGTGTCATCTTTATCACAACCAGCAAGGTCGCAACCTTCATGTATTCCGTTGTGTGGTCCATATTGCATTGTAAGCACTGTACTGGACGAGCTTTGGACGCGATTTCTTACTATAGGAGATCCTCTTCTTCGCTATTCTATGCGACTAAAGTGGAGGCTCTTCCGTCGTGGTGTAGGGATCATTATGTTCATATGGTTGATCCCTCCATACTACTCATTGCTATTTTTTAGTATACTTGTTTCACAAGATCTACTGCAGCCTGTTGTTATTTAGGTTATAGGTTTATGTTACCTCATACCTATGCACTCTACGATAGTTTACATTTGAGTCTTTTGTCTCTTTATCTAAGTCAGTTAGTAACTTTTTGATAAATAGACTTAGAATCTTTAGATTAAATTCCTATACGGATTTTAACTTCGGTTCTTATTTAGCTAAGTAATCATTTGAGCCTCTGGAAACAGTAGTTTTCAAATTCTGACCTTTTAGACAGTAATTCTGTTGGTTTCTCTTTTACTGTAGAGTCAGTGAGTTTCATGCACTATCGATGGATGATTTTCACTTTCATAGTTTCGGAATCAATACTTCCGTTACTATTTAGGTTGGATTGTTGCATAAGAGTTAGGCTCCTATTATCCGGAACCTTTTATTTTAAGGTCCTTCCGTCTTCGTATGGGCATAGGCCTTTACTCTTTCCGGGTACAGTTTATGTATTTATAAACAGATATCTGTTTATTACAAGGGCGTAAGCTTCTTCTGTCTTTGATGTCTAGTAGAAGGACGTTACGCTCCATTTTATTGTTAATGGATTCTATTAACTAGCGTACTGCTTATGGTATATCATTGGCTTAGCAGTTGTGCTTAAGATTTCGGCTCATGAAGTAAGAGTTCTTCTACTTCTTGGGCTTACATTAATAGTGTTGCTATTATAGATTTTTGAAGGCTGCTCATTGCGCTCAGCCATCCATTCATGAATTTTTTCTCAGAAATATCGAGTCCATTTCTGGAGGCCTCTATTGTTAGGTCTATTCTCTACTGCTCAGAATGTCATTCACTTAACAGTTGCTACTATAGCTAGGTAGGCTGTCTGTTTCGGCAGTGTCTCCGTTCGGCTGCCCTCTTCGCTCTGGGCTATTTGACCCAGGGCAAGAAAAAGGGGGGGGGGGAGGGTGTTCCCTTGGGTCACCTGTTTTTTACTATGAAAACAAGGGGATACCTCCTCCGGAGTTAGTAATTCTGAGCTGTTATTGGGATGGTTGTTTAGTGAGAAGTTTAAGTTTATAAAATTCATTCAAGTCTTAGTTTTTAAAGTATAGCTTTTGAATATTGCATATGTCAACGGACATGATTATGCAATTCTCACACACTTTTAGGAGTATAAGAGTCTCTATTCTCTAGACTTATTTTATTATTGGCTTACTTTAAAAATTATTAGTATAAGGATTATTGGATATTAATAGAGTACATGGATGTATGAAGCTCAATTTTTGGAAGGTGTTGTATCTTTCTAATTTATCATAAATAAGAAAGATACATGTAAGGCCTATTACTTCTTTCCCCTACAGGGGATGACTCTATTTTATTTTATTGAGCGTATTCCATTTTGCTCTATGTCCTTGGCCCTCCAGCCTTTTTACTATTCAGCTATGTCTGGGTCATTGGTACAGTATAAAAATGTTAAAAAATTTATAGTAATTTATATATTTTTTATACTTACCAATGACCCAGACGGGGATGGCCCTCCCAGGAGTTGGGAACTCTTGCCTCCCCGCTGAGTACATAGCGCTTACCAGGCACTGGTTATTAGAATGATAAATGGCGCCAATTTCGGAACGTCCTTGACACTGCGCATGCGCAGTAGGGGCGAAGTGTGGAGGGCCTTTCAGGACATGTTTTCTTTAGTTTTAGATGCAAATTTTGGGGATTGGGGGGCAAAATTTGTGTTTGGCCCTATATTTTAAGAGTTAGCACCAGCTATGTCTGGGTCATTGGTAAGTATAAAAAATATATAAATTACTATAAATTTTTTAACTTTTTTCAATTTCCATAAAAAAATGTTGCCGAGGCCATCGCTCTTAGAACTTAGTTTAGTCAGACCTCAATATTTCCCTTTGGCACACCCTACAAGGCACATTTATGATCGGATTGCTTTGAAACCTGGCATGCTTATTTGGGGGTGACCTCTAGATGGGTGCTATCGATTTTCTTCCATTTCAGTCAAAAAATGTTGCCGCTGGCAACGACCTTTGAACTTAGTTTAGTCAGGCATCAATATAATCCTTTGGCACGCCATACAGGGCACATTTTTGATCAGATCGGTTTGAAACTTGGTATGCTTGTTTGGGGTTACCTCTAGATGGGAGCTATCGATTTTCTTCTATATCTGCCAAGAAATGTTGCCGCTGGTAACGACTATTGATGAACTAAGTGCAGTTATGCTTCAAAATTTCCCTTTGGCACACCCTGCAGGGCACATTTATTATTGGATCACTTTGAAACTTGGTATGCTTGTTTGGGGTGATGTCTAGATGGGAGCTATCGATTTTCTTCCATTTCCATCGAAAAATGTTGCCACTGGCAACGTTCTTCGAACTTAGTTTAGTCACTCCCCAATATTTCCATTTGACACACCCTACAAGGCACATTTATGATCGGATTGCTTTGAAATCTGGCATGCTTGTTTGGAGTGACCTCTAGATGGGAGCTATTGATTTTCTTCCATTTCCATCAAAAAATGTTGCCGCTGGCAACGATCTTTGAACTTAGTTTAGTCAGGCATCAATATATTCCTTTGGCATACCCTACAGGGCACATTTATGATCAGATCGGTTTGAAACTTGGTATGCTTGTTTGGGGTTACCTCTAGATGGGAGCTGTCGATTTTCTTCGATTTCTGTCAAAAAATTTTGCCACTGGCAATGACCTTCGATGACCTTGGTGCAGTTATGCATCAATATTTCCCTTTGGTATATCCTGCAGGACACATTTATTATTGGATCACTTTGAAACTTGGTATGCTTGTTTGGGGTGACATCTAGATGGGAGCTATTGATTTTATTCCATTTCCATCAAAAAATGTTTCCGCTGGCAACGTTCTTGGAACTTAGTTATGTCAGACCCCAATATTTCCCTTTGTCACACCCTACAGGGCACATTTATGATCGAATTGTTTTGAAACCTGTCATGCTTGTTTGGGATGACCTCAATATGGGTGCTATCGATTTTCTTCCATTTCCGTCAAAAAATGTTGCCGCTGGCAACAACCTTTGAACTTAGTTTAGTCAGGCATCAACATATTCCTTTCGCACACCCTACATTTATGATGAGAATGGTTTGAAACTTGGTATGTTTGTTTGGGGTTACCTGTAGATGGGAGCTATCGATTTCCTTCAATTTCTGTAAAAAAATGTTGCCGCTGGCTATGACCTTCAGTGAACTTCATGCAGTTATGCATCAATATTTCCTTTTGGGGCAGCCTTACAGGGCACATTTATGATCAGATCAGTTTGAAACTTTGTATGCTTGCTTGGGGTTACCTCTAGATTGGAGCTATCGATTTTCTTCGATTTCTGTCAAAAAATTTTGCCACTGGCAATGACCTTCGATGACCTTGGTGCAGTTATGCATCAATATTTCCCTTTGGTATACCCTGCAGGGCACATTTATTATTGGATCACTTTGAAACTTGGTATGCTTGTTTGGGGTGAGATCTAGATGGTAGCTATTGATTTTCTTCCATTTCCATCAAAAACTGTTGCCGCTGGCAACGTTCTTGGAACTTAGTTATGCCAACCCCAATATTTCCCTTTGTCACACCCTACAGGGCACATTTATGATCGAATTGTTTTGAAACCTGGCATGCTTGTTTGGGATGACCTCTAGATGGGAGCTATCGATTTTCTTCCATTTCCGCCAAAAAATGTTGCCGCTGGCAATGACCTTTGAACTTAGTTTAGTCAGGCATCAACATATTCCTTTCGCACGCCCTACATTTATGGCTATGACCTTCAATGAACTTCATGCAGTTATGCATCAAAATTTCCTTTTGGGGCAGCCTGCAGTGCACATTTTTGACTGGATCGCTTTGAAACTTGGTGTGCTTGTTTGGGGTATCCTCTCGATGGGAGCTATCGATTTTCTTCCATTTCTGTCAAAAATAGTTGCCATTGGCAACGACCTCTGATGAACTTAGTAAAAACTTATTGCAGTTAAGCATCAATATTTCCCTCTGACACACCCTGCAGGGCACTTCTATGATTGGATCGCTTGCAAACTTGGTGTGCTTGTGTGGGATGACTATCTATATGGGTGCTGTCGATTTTCTTCCATTTCTGTCAAAAAATGTTGCCACTGACCTTTGAACTTACTTTAGTCAGACCTCAATATTTCCCTTTGACACACCCTTCAGGGCACATTTATGATCAGATCACTTTGAAACTTGGTATGTTTGTTCGGGGTGACCTCTGGATGTGAGCTATTACTTTTTTTCATTTCCATAAAATGGTATTGTCATTATCACCAGCCCTTGAATTTACTGCATCTGTGCAACAACTTATCCCTTTTGCACTCTCAGCAGGGTATATTTTTATACAACAACCAATGGCCCAGACTTAGCTGGTACTAACTCAAAAATATCCAGGGCCAAACACAAATTTTGCCCCCCCACCCCCAATCCCCCAAATTTGCATGCAAAACTGAAAAAATTATGTCCTATGTGGTCCTCCATACTTTTGTGAACTGCGCATGTGCAGTTTCCAGGAAGACACCGAAATTGGCGCCAACCATCATTCTTTATTTGGCCCTCTGTCAGATAACAACAAACTGACTTCTGTGCTTTTAAATCTCGATTTTAATGATGCCAGACACAAATCAATGGTAAATTTGGTGGATCCAAGGACACAGTAGGATGATGGAAGGAAGAAACGGTTTGAAACGTTCAGGGCTGTAACTTTATAATTTTCACAAAAATTATTTGATGTTTCCCAATTTTGGGACATGGGCTTGATGTCATCATTCTTGCTAATGAGTTTGCCACTGTTTGTTAAGTGTTCTTTCCCTATCCTTCCTTGAAGCCCCCCCAGTTAAACTACCATGCTTTTTGGCTTGTTTTATTGAAAGTTTTTTTATAAATTTCTTGGGAGTTTAACGTGTTACACAGAATGTTTATTCTGTATATCCCCATGGTTACGTCCTCACCCTAGAGGTGTTTAGGCGTTTTTGGTCATGCATCAAACATCCGAGGTATTGTTACATGCCCGTTTAAAAAACGGTCGTATTAAGTTATCATTCAGTCTGTCTGTCTGTCCATCTCTCTGTCCGTCTGTCTGTCTGTCCATAAGCAATTTGGTTTCCGTTCATTTAAAGTCGAATGCCTTGACGGATCGACATCAAACTTTCAGAAGTTGTTTTTAGCATTAAAATACAGGTCAAGTTCGATATTGGTGTCTCAGTCCATCTGCTGCAGAGATATGGCCCTTTGAAACCCAATTTTTCTAAAAAAATTGGTTTCCGTTCATTTAAAGCTGAAAGCCTTGATGGATTGACACCAAATTTTTCTGATGTTGTTTTTAGCAATGAAATACAGGTCAAGTTCAATATTGGTGTTTCTCAGTCCATCCACTGCAGAGTTATGGCTTTTTGAAAACACAATCTTTCGAAAAAAATTGGTTTCCCTTCATTTAAAGTCGAACGCCTTGACGGATTGACATCAAACTTTCAGATGTTGTTTGTAGCAATAAAATACAGGTCAAGTTCGATATTGGTGTTTCTCAGTCCATCCGCTGCAGAGTTATGGCCCTTTGAAAACACAATTTTTGAAAAAAAAGGTTTCCGTTCATTTAAAGCCGAACGCCTTGGCGGATTGACACCAAATTTTTCAGATGTTGATTTTATACACCCGTTTGAAAAACGGGACGTATTATGTGAATGGTCTCTCCACCCGTCTGTCTGTCCGTCCATGGACACATTTCATTTCCGGACGATAACTTTAGTTGTAATGGTTTAGGCCGAGTTAACTTTGGCATGTGGATTTAGTATGACAAAATACAGGATGGGTTCGATTTCCGTTTCTAGCAGCCCATTTGCAGTAGAGTTATGGCCCTTTATTTATGGGAATTTAGCCCAACTTTTCGTTTCCGGACGATAACTTTAGTTTGCCTTGACCGATTTATTTCAAATTTTCAGTTTTTTGTTTTGGACCACAAAATACAGCTCAAGTTCACTTTTGACCACAATTGCATATACCTTTCCAGAGTTATTCCCCTTGAATGATTGCAAATTTGTTGATTTTGTGGTTTCCGGATGATAACTTTAGTTTGCCTTGACCGATTTTTTTCAAATTCTCAGATTTTGTTTTTGACCACAAAGCACAGCTAAAGTTCACCTTTGGCCATAATCGCATGTACCGTTCCATAGTTATTCCCCTTGAATGATTGCAAATTTGTGAATTATGTGGTTTCCGGATGATAACTTTAGTTTGCCTTGACTAATTTGTTTCAAATTCTCAGATTTTGTTTATGACCACAAAGCACAGCTCAAGTTCACTTTCGGCCTAAATCGCATGTACCTTTCCGCAGTTATTATACCCCACGCAACGAAGTTGCTGGGGTATAATGTTTTTGACTGGTCTGTCCGTCAGTCCGTCAGTCCTACTTGTTTTCCGGACTTTTTTTCTACACGCTTCCAGATATTGAGCTGATTTTTGGTATGTGAGTCTAACATGGTGGCCTACAGATCAAGTTTGCATTTTTTCCGCTCCGCTGATTTTTACCGAAATTACGGCCCTTGGACTCTGAAAAATTCATCAAAATTACAGTTTTCCGGACTTTTTTTCTACACGCTTCCAGATATTGAGCTGATTTTTGGTATGTGAGTCTAACATGGTAGCCTACAGATCAAGTTTGCATTTTTTCCGCTCCACTGATTTTTACCGAAATTACGGCCCTTGGACTCTGAAAAATTCATCAAAATTACAGTTTTCCAGACTTTTTGTTCTCCACACTTCCAGATATTGAGCTGATTTTTGGTATGTGAGTCTAACATGGTGGTCTACAGATCAAGTTTGCATTTTTTTCCGCTCCACTGATTTTTACCGAAATTACGGCCCTTGGACTCTGAAAAATTCATCAAAATTACAGTTTTCCGGACTTTTTTTCTACACGCTTCCAGATATTGAGCTGATTTTTGGTATGTGAGTCTAACATGGTGGCCTACAGATCAAGTTTGCATTTTTTTCCGCTCCACTGATTTTTACCAAAATTATGGCCCTTGGACTCTGAAAAATTCATCAAAATTACAGTTTTCCGGACTTTTTTTCTACACGCTTCCAGATATTGAGCTGATTTTTGGTATGTTAGTCTAACATGGTGGCCTACAGATCAAGTTTGCATTTTGTTCCGCTCCACTGAATTTTACAAAAATTACTGCCCTTGAACTTTGAAAAGTTCATCAAAATTACAGTTTTCCACACTTTTTTTCTACACGCTTCCAGATATTGAGCCGTTTTGGGGTATGTTAGTCTAACATGGTGGCCTACAGATCAAGTTTGCATTTTGTTCCGCTCCACTGATTTTTACCGAAATTACAGCCCTTGAACTTTGAAAAGTTCATCAAAATTACAGTTTTGCAGACTTTTTTCCTACACGCTTCCAGATATTGAGCTGATTTTTGGTATGTTAGTCTAACATGGTGGCCTACAGAACAAGTTTGCGTTTTGTTCCGCTCCACTGATTTTTACTGAAATTACAACCCTTAGACTCTGAAAAATGCATTAAAATTACAGGTTTCCGGACTTTTTTTCTACATGCTTCCAGATATTCAGCTGATGTTTGGTATGTTAGTCTGACATGGTGGCCTACAGATCAAGTTTGCATTTTGTTCCGCTCCACTGATTTTTACCGAAATTACGGCCCTTGAACTTTGAAAAGTTCATCAAAATTACAGTTTTCCGGACTTTTTTCCTACACGTTTCCAGATATTGAGCTGATTTTTGATTTGTTAGTCTAACATGGTGGCCTACAGAACAAGTTTGGGTTTTGTTCCACTCCACTGATTTTTACCAAAATTACGGCCCCATAGACTTTGAAAAGTTCATCAAAATTACAGTTTTCCAGGCTTTTTCTCTGCTTGAATTCTTTGAATACCGTTGAAACTACAGAACACTGTTTTCTGCAGTATTTCTAGAATCTATGTTTATTTTTAAAAAATGATTAGAGCTTGAAATATCGGGGCGCGTGGGGTATGTGAGCGTGCTCTCTAAGGTTCTTTCATTCCTTTTGAATTTGTGCATTTTGTGTTTTCCGGATTATAACTTTTGTATGGCCTAACTGATTTTTTATACACTTGTTGAAAAACCGTCGAATTATGGAATCAGTCTGTCTGTCTGTCCATTTGTCCATCCGTCGGTCTGTCAGTTCGTCAACATTTGGTTTCCAGATGATAACTTTAGTATTTCTTTTTCGATTGACTCCTGAACTTGGTATGTGGTTTAATCAAAACAAAAGACAGGTCAAGTTCGAATATGGGGTCAGTTCGAACTTCGAAGTTCCCCTGAATTATGGACCTTGTTGGACATAGAATGCATCAAATATTTGGTTTCCGGATGATAACTTTTATTATTTGTTTTCCGATTGGTTCCAAACTTGGTATGTTGTTTAATTACAACAAAATACAGGTCAAGTTCGAATATGGGGTTGGTCCAAACAATTTTCATCCTCACCCCCATCCTTACCCCAACCCTTCAAAAATACAAAACGGGCGTATATTGTCCCGCTACGTGGTGCTCTTGTTTTTTCTTCTGATGAAGATCTTGCTTTACATCGGATAGTTCAAAATCTGTTTCTGACTCCGTTTTATTCAGTGCCTGGGGTCTTGTTTCCGGTTTTCATTCTGACGTTGTTTACATTGACAATGCTCTATTTATATATGTAGTTTCCTATTTATTAATCATGGTTGGACTATTGTAAGGTACATTATATATTCCAGTAGTGTAGCATTTAATTTTTGGATAATAAAAAAAAATTTGTCCACACTTAGGCTCTATCAGGATACAATTGGGCTCATTAGGCTCAATCGGGATACAATTGGGCTCATCATTCCCTTTGGGGACTTGGGCTCCTGTCAAAAATTTTTCGAAAATTTTTTTGAAAATTATTTTTCGATTTATAGTTTTGAATGTTATTAGCTCACCGAAGGGAGCTTAACTTATCACTTGCCGTCTGTCGTCGTCGTCATCTGTCGTGAACTTTACATTATCGACTTCTCCTCCCAAACTACTGGACCAAATTGAACAAAAATTGGTGTGCCTGTTCTTTATCATATGCCAATTCAGGTTTGTTCAAATAAACTTGCCGTGCCCACAGGGGGGCACCACAAGGGGGTACCACAAGGGACATTACTCTGATAGCACCCATAGGTTCAAGTTTGTTCAAATCAAGTCCTTGGGTTTATATTTGGGCTCCCTATGGGAGCCTGAATTTTAACTTAGGGCAATTTGAGGAAATTTCTTTAAAAATCTTCTTCAGATTCACCAGTCAGAATCCTTTCATATTTGGTATACAACATCTCTAGGTGGGTCAGATTCCAATTATACAACATCTTGAGGTGGGTCAGTTTCAGGTTTCTTCAAATTTGTTACCTGGGTAAATATTTGGGCTCCCTATAAGGAATTTTTTTTTAAAATCTCCTTCTTTAGACCCTGAAATCAGAATGTTTTCATATTTTGTATACAACATCTCTAGGAGGGTCAGATTCAAGTTGTCCAAATCTGGTCCCTGGGTTGATATTTGGGCTTCCTGTGGGAGCCCAAATTTTAACTTAGCAATATGAGGAAATTTCTTTTAAAATCTTCTTCTTCAGATCCACCAATCAGAATCCTTTAATATTTGGTATACAACATCTCTAGGTGGGTCAGATTCCAATCTGTTCAAATCGAGTCCCTGGCTTAATATTTTGGCTCCCTATTTGAGCCCAAAGTTGAACTTAATGCAATCTGAGGACATTTCTTTAAAAAACCTTTTTCTTCAGATCCGCCAGTCAGAATTCTTTCATATTTGGTATATAACATCTCAAGGGGGAACAGATTCAAGTTTGTTCAATTTGAGTCCTGGCTTATTATTTGGCCCCTCTATGGGCAGGGGTGGGGGTGGTGGCAGAGTGAGCATGTTAGGTTCAGGTTTGTTGAAATCCATTCCTTAGTGTTTTTCCATAAAATTTGCCTTTCATGACTTCATTCCTTTGTAGTGCTGATGAGCCATGTCTAGCTGAATGTGACCCCAAATACTTCTTTGAACCACTTTGGCAGGTGAGCGATAAAGGCCCCTTGTTATTATGTATCTTTTTCATATATTTTTTGGGAGTTGGTGTGAGTACAGTCGACTTTAATTTGATTCAAAATGAAAGCTTATTGCTCAAATTACAAGGTGAGGAAGCCTTCCTCTGATTTACATAATGGTTGTCTTGCTTGTAGTCAGTGTACTCACACTAATTCTTACTCAAAATGTGGCAGATGGGATGACAAACATTGGAGACGGGTGTCATGGTACGTTGTTAGCGGAGAGAGGCCAATGTCGGTCCTCTCGCCACCAAGTCAATCTAGTTTCTCAGTTTCTGTTGCTGTCGTCGCATTTAGATGTTCAAACAGAGCTAGCAGCAAAAGTGCTCATGAATATTAGGCAGGGCAAAAAACTACACAGCAGTGGTTTCAGCTCCCTGTCGCCAGCTAGCTCAACCGGTGAAGCGGTTACTCCGTCCGTAGGTACCGTGATGCTGGGTGTGTCCGTTTCGGTCGAAAAAAGTGGATTGGGTAGAGCAAGCACTTTAAAATATAAACAGGCTCACCCTGCGACGACAGAGAAGAAGAAGAAGCCGGCAAGTTCAGTGGGAAGCTCGGCGAGGTCTGAAACAACTGCGAACGAGAGAGCCCCCTCTCTTTCCCAACAACATCTGGGGCCAGATGTGGAGGTTCGGAACTTGCATAGGTCGGAGCATACGTCCACACCTCTTGTCCGGGACTCTCCGTTCAGTTCACAGCCGGCATCGGATACAGTTACGGCTTCTTCATCAGCGTCTTCCAAGCACACACGACCACACCTTGGCTATGTGACTTCTGATATCCAGCCTGCATCGCTGAGAAGGGACCACTCATCGTCAAAGAAGTCTGACTCTCCGGTAGCTAAGGAGACAAGGCCTTATTTATCAGGATGTCCGGAGAAAAGAGCCGTCTCAGAATCATCGTCCAGCCAGCAGCCAAGAAACAGAAGGCCGCTGCTCCTCAGGCCTCCATCAGGGATTTGCTGTCGCTGATTGCGCAGCTCATCGCAGCATCCCAGCTGTCAGATGGTGCTCGGTCGGTCCAGTCATCTGCGCGTTCAGATGCTGCTGATCGTGAGTCTCAACTGATTCAGTCGGATGGTGAAAGGGATATGGAGGAGGATTGCCCTTCCCTTTCGGAACAATTCATGGTTGCGATGATTTTGATTCATCAGTATTACCCTGAGTTCATTCCAGCGAATCAGAATGCTTCAACTACTTGGAAGAAAAAGCTGGCGTTGTTGGACGCTAACTTTATCCGGACAAAGGAGGAGGTCCTGTCCTTTCCGGTACAGTCTGGACAGGCGTCGCAGGCCTTCAGCCATTTAGACGACGCCATATTCAATCTTTCCAGTGGGAAGAAGAAAGGCAGTTTCCTGCCGTCATCTTCCGTACGTTTACCGTTTCTTGGACCACGTTCATTTAAAACGGTCGGGGGAGAGTTCCTCTGCGTTTGGATGAGCAGGCTGAGGACCTAGACATGTCCTTACCTTAGTCATTCACTATCGGCTTGGACACAATTGAGACGGCAATTTCTTGAAATAGAGCGAATTTAGACGCTATGTCGTACACAGATCACCTTACAAGAGCTATGGTGCACCGTCTCAACGGAAAGGAATTTGAGGACGTTCGTACCTCTTTAAGAGTTCTTTCCAGGGCTGTTCTGTTTACCACGTATAACTCCGCCTTAACAGTGGGTAATTTGGAGTTAATCAGATGTGATGGAGCCCTTGCGTCGTCATATTTAATAGATGACAAGGTGAAAAACTCTCTACGAGTCGGTCATAAATTCTTTGATGGTAAACTTTCATTGGTCTATGACCGAGCTACAAAGAAAGCGTCAAACACTCTGCTTCTTAAGTCGGCGTCTAATCGACCCACAGCAGCAGAAAAGAGTAAAGGAGGAGGTCTTGGACAAAAATCGTCTAAAGGGGACTCCTTGCAAAGGTATAAGAAATACTCTTATACTTACTCTAGGGATTGTCAATATAGCGACTCGGGAAGGGGGGCATAAGTCTGGCCGAGACAACCGGTCAAATGCCCCTAAGCCGGCGGGTCAAGGCTCATTGTGAGGGGGACGTGGTTTCTGCTCCTGTAAGCCTCGCAGGTCCTGCAGGTGATGGTCAGCTTGACAGTTGGCGGAAGGTTATCAAGATTTGCGACAAACTGGATTACTATTATGGAAGACCAGTGGGTGAAAAGTGTGGTCTCAGATGGCCTACGGCTATCCGAGCAAAACCGCCACTAACACGATGTCCACTATAGACAAAACTTCCATTAAATCCTTGCAAAAGAGAGTCTCTCCTATTGGAGGTAAAGTCTCTCTTGGCAAAGGAAGCAATAGAGGTCATCAAGATTCTCTAGGTCTCTAAAGTCACCTGTTCCTCGTTCCGAAGCTAGACGGCTCGTTCGACCGTTAATAGACTTGAGCTGGATAAACAAACTTATCGTAGCTCCAAAGTTCTATATGGAGACCAATCAGTCGGTAAGGGTGAGCAATCGAGTGAACGACTATGTGGCAAGCATAGATCTAAAGGATGCATACTTTCATTTCCTGGTACATCCGGCATTCAGAAAGTACATACGGTTCGCTGTTCAAGGGATAGTATATCAGTTCCGAGCGATTTGTTTCGGTCTGAATCTAGCGCCCTGGGTGTTCACTCGAATAATGAACTCGGTAATGTCTCGCTTCCGAGCTCATTCGTCTACAGTAACGTCAGCTTACTTGGAGGACATTCTTCAGATATATGGCAACATAACTACTCTTCAGAATGATGTTCAGAGTCTGCTTCTTTTGCCCCGATGTCTCGGCTTCATCGTAAACGAGAAGTCGGATCTAGCTCCGTCCAAGTCATTCATCGTAAACGAGAAGTCGGATCTAGCTCCGTCCAAGTCATTCATTCACTTGGGAATGAGCTTCGAGACTCACAACAATCAGGTTCGTCTGCCATTACTAAGAGTGAAATTAGTCAGTTGTTATGCGCACTTTTGTCTACACTCAGACGTATTAACAGCGAGGGAATTTATTCGACTGATGGGGTTGTGCGGAGCGGCTGCAGATCTTATTCCGATGGGTCGCTTGCGCACACGTCCCCTCCAGATATTCTTGACCCAGAACTGGAGTGTGAAGACACATTCACTCAAGACCAGTATTGTTTTAACGGACCTGGTAAAACAAAAAGTCCAGATTTGGGCAGATATTCAGTGGTTAACTCAGGGAGTTCCACTGCAGCTGCTTGATCCGGCTTTCACGATTATGATGGATGCGAGTCAAACAGGTTGGGGTGCAACCCTGAGCCCGACAGACTCGAAGTGCCAGGATTTTTGGGACCCTTGGCTCTTGGAGAAACACATAAACATCAAAGAAATGATGTAAATATGGTTAGCGCTACAACAGTGGATTCACATTATAGCAGACGTGCATGTTCAGATATTGTCAGACAATTCGACAATGGTGGAGTACATCAGGAGCCAGGAAGGCACGCATTGATTCCGTTATGCGAACTAACAGAAAAATTCTTCTGTATGTCTTGAAGCATCAAGTTCATCTATCGGTCCGTCATATACTGAGTCATCTGAACATATTAGCAGACTCACTATCTCGGAAAGGTCGCTGTTGCAAGCGAGTATTCAGACAGAATTGCTACCAGTGGGATCGATCTATGATAGATTTGTTTACGACACACCTCAACAATCAGTTGCAGACTTACGTGTCGCCATGCCCAGATCATTGAGCATATGCAGTAGACGCTCTCTCAATTTTGGGGGACAGATTGATAGGATACGCATATCCGCCAACTCCTGGATACTGTGCATGCGCAGTTCACAAAAGTATGGAGGACCACATAGGACATAATTTTTTTGGTTTTGCATGCAAATTTTGGGGATTGCGGGGGCAAAATTTGTGTTTAGCCCTGAATATTTTTGAGTTAGCACCAGCTAAGTCTGGGCCATTGGTAAGTATAAAAAATATACAAATTACTTTGAATTTATAATATTTATGAATTTCCATATAAAACCCTAAAAACATTGCCACATGCAGTGACCTTCAAACTTAGTGCATTTGGGCATTAACTTCTTCCTTTGGCATGCCTCAGAGGGCACATTCATTATCAGGCTGTTTTGAAACTTTGTATGCTTATGCAGGCTGTCAAAGATAGGAGCTATTGATTTTCTTTTCATTTCATCAAAAACTGTTAGCAACAATCGTTGAATTTATTGCATTTGTGCATCAACATTCTTCTTTGACATGGCCTACAGGCCACATTTATCATAGGATTGTTTTTGAACTTGGTGTGGTCATTAGGCAAGACCTTTAGAGCTATTGATAAACATTCATTTCTGTGAAAAAAGTAGCCATTTGCAATAACCTCTGAACTTACTGCATTTGTGTATCAACATTCTTCCTTTAGCCAGTCTTACAGTTTACATTAAAAAATGCATGGAGTACTCTGATGTTGTGCACACACAATGCTGTTATGTTGAAATTTCACCAAATAACATTGGTACCAATGATCTTCAGTTTTGCCATTTCACTTATAACTTACCAAGTTCAAGTTTGTCAAGTTGAGCTACAGTGTCATTGCCACTTTCATTTGATTATATCTCTTGTCATTTTATGACCTGTGCTGCTCAATCTAGGATTGGTTTGTCAAGGAGGCTTCCCACCCATTCATATTCAGCTTTCAAAAACAAACTGATTGCCTTCATTCACAAGAATTTTGAGTTATGACATTTCAGAATCAGCACTCCTTGCTTTTCAAAAAATGCTTTGAAGAAATGGCATTTAGGAACTATATGAACATTTCAGACCAAAAACACAATTCACCTGGATCAGTTGCTTTTATTCTTGTACATCTTATGTAATTGGACCTGTAGATTCTGTATTTGTAAAAAGAGTTTAGCACCAAAATGGGGGATACAACCTTTTCGAAGCCCACTGATGGTATAGTTTGGAATAGTCTTCAGAATTGTCTAAAAAGTCCATGAAAATGGAATGAAAGTCCTTGAATTTACTTCGCCCTTAAGACAATGAACCCTGTGCCTGTTATTTTGTAGTTATTCAAAGCTGCTTTCAACATTGTACAGTTTTGGTGTAGTGAAAATTTTTTTAAAAAAATTGGCTAGAAATGAAACAGATAGCTCAGTTTTATTTAAAAAAAAAAATTTTTTTTAGGAGGAGCACAAGTTGAACTTGATTCATCAAGTCTGACTTTAATGCAGAAGTGATGAAATTATCAGTTATAATTAACAAGAATTTCTTATAAATCATGGTTTGGTACAAATAAAAAACCTGTAAAAGGCAAACACTTTTAATTTTCAAGATACTACATTTTTGGTTTTAGAAGTCTATTTTGAATTGCAGATCTGGATATTCTCTGGAACTTCCAACAGCAAGTTGCACGGATACAGAGAGATGCTGTTTGGTGGCTGCATACTGTCGTTCCAAAGTTTATTGAAGTAAAAGCTGGAGACTATGTTCATTGGTAAATTATTATCTCATTAGCCTAAGTAATCATCATACAGTGCACTTTAGCTTTTATTGACATGAGTATTTCTTTGCATTCCACCAGACAACATGCTATCTCCATTATCATCTTTGGCATGGAAATGTGACAGGTTAGAGAATGAATTTTAGCTAAACCAGATTGACCAGCCAAAAGTGCATGGTGCACAATCCTGGTGTCTATTCTAATAAGTTACATACCCTAATGCTCATCTCCTGCCAAAAGGAAGCAATCAGTTCGACATTTTCTAGAAATACATCTTTATTTTTGGAAAATGGATGTTAGTTCAGAAGAGGTTATTCAAGACTTAAAATCTCTTACGTTTTCATTGAAGAATATTTCTGGTTCCTGATGGTCCTTATAGACTGGTAATAGAGCTTAGCTGCAATATTAAGCTCATAATTTCTCCATAGTTATCAATGGAGACTTCATGGTCTATAAGGAGTAGTATCCATTTTATTAGCCTGACTGTTTACAGTCAGGGCTATAGTCATGACTTTTGTCTGTCCATCCATCCACCAGTCTGTCTTGTCTGTCCATCTGTTAACATTTAGAGTTTTGATTAAACTTTGTGGTTAAAGTTTTTTAGTGAAGGTTATAGTTTTTTTTTTCATTTTAATTGATATTAATTACTATTGATTGTATCATTCTCATTATGTTTCATGTTATTTTGGGAAATATTTAACCCTTTTTGCAGTCAATTTAACTTAGAACTTCCATGTTCAAGTTTTTGAAGGTCACTGTTTCTCATTTGGGACAATGTCTACTGTTTACTTAAGCTTTCTACAGTGATTTTAATTAAGATTGGCATGATTTTAACCCCTTTTAAACATGTTTTCAGACTTAGTTTCTTTGTAATTGTAATTAGGCTTTTACCACATAGTTTGTTACTTTAATTCTTGCATGGTCAGTACAACTTAATGATTGCATTTACATCAATGATTTCTTTTATCGGTTTTAGGAAATATTTAACCCTTTTTTTACAGTCAATTTTACTTAGTATTCACAGCTTAAAGTTTTGAATTAATGTTTTGCTTTTGAAGATTGTACCTTTCATTCTTCAAACACTGTGTTACAAAGTCATTGTTTTTCATTTGGGGCAAGGCCTACTGAAGCTGTATACAGGGGCTTCAAATAGTATTGGCATTAATTTAACCCCTTTCAAAACGGTTTTTGAACTTTGTTTCTTTAAATTTGAAATTAGGCTTCTACCACATACTTTGTTTCTTTTTGTTCTTGCTTGATCAATACAACTTTAGTAATTGCATTTACAGACATGATTTTTTTTACTTGTATGCGGCTTTCTTTTTCATTGCCTGAGCTTCATGGTTTGAAATATTATGAAATGCCTTCTGCAGCATACTACTGTTGTTTTACAAAAAAGCAATACAGATGGAAAGGAAATGGAAGTGAGGGACTTTGATGTTGTCTCCAAAACTTCGGAGAAGATGGGTGGAATCAGTCCATCCCTCCCTCCTCCCCATGTTATCCAGAATATAAATCCAGTTCTAATTATACGATTATCTTCAAATTTGATATTACATATTTTTCCACTATACCAATGGCCCAGACTAGCTGGTGCAACCCAATTTATTACCAGGGCCAAACACAAATTTTGAATACCCAACCCCCCGAAATTTGCCACAAAACTCCAAAAAACAGAAGACCAGTATGGTATACTTTTGCGCAATGCGCAACTTGTTGTCAAGGACAACAATAGGCTACCGCCATCTTGTCATTCTGTTGTTTGGCTCATGTCAGATCAACACGTATCCTGACATTTGTGCTATAAAATCCTAAAGTATAATGAAGCCAGACACGATTATGGAGTGGAATGGTGGAATATTTGCTGCAGAAACTAGCTGAATAAGGACATTTGAGTTTTTGAACGTTCAGGGCTATAACTTGATTGAAATTAAATAATATTTCTTGTTCTTCCCGTTATCGGGATATGCACCTGATTCGTTCATTCTTTGTTACTCATTATGTGTTTGTTCAATGTTCACCCTTTTCCTCTTGAATCCCTTCATTAGATTTTTAAGTACAATTTGCTGTTTGCGAATTTGTTATTAAATTAAAATTCTTCTTCCTAAAAATCTTAAGATAATTTACGGAATGTGGATTATTCGTACCTCCTTTGTCGCGTACCGGTTATTCTCGACATAGTCGGGCATGTCTGTTTGTCATTACCCTTCTCTGTGGGGAATCTTCTGTGGAAGTTTCTCTATTGTTAAGGGTATTTTTGGGATACCGGTTGTCTGACCTGGGCCTTCGTTGTGCCTGTGTTTGACTTGGGTTACCGGCTCCTATTCAGTTTAGATTTTTTGCCTTGGGCGTGTGTATACTATGAAGTCCTCATGTTCTAAATGTAAGAGGAAGAAGTCCTCTCTTGATTCTCATTCATAATGTTTGGCTTGCAACTTGCTCTTCTTGGGATTCCAAGCGTTGGAATTCCCTCTCTACTTATGTATGTGTCGGCAAAGCACCGATTTCGGTGCTTTCGCCTAAGGTAACTAATCAGAATTCTGTTTCCATTTCAGAGGAACAAGAACATGGTATAGGTCATGGTATAACATCAAGTTCTGTGCTGCCGTCGTCTTCAGATACAGAGCATGTTGACTTATGAGGTATTGCAGAATACTCGGTACCTCAGGCAAGCAGATGGTTAACTAGCTCGACCGGTGTAACAGAGCCTTTCATTAGCGCTTCCGTTCCAGGAAAATCCGTAGCGGTGCAGGATAAGGAAGATGGAAGACAGTCCTCTGTTCAGACGATGGCACATAAGGGGAAGAGGCCAGTCAAGCTGAAAGGTGCATCAGTAGCGAAGCATTCTTCTGTTTTGGGGTCAAAACAGAATGATTCGACGATATTGCCAGTTCCTCTTGTAGTCTGGTAGATAATGCTTTAGAGCCAGTTGTTTCTGAAGTACCTTTCTCTGCCAGTACGGCTGGCAGTAGTTTTGATATAAGAGCCTCTTCTTCGTCCGCTTGCAGGACTCAGCACAGTAGACTGCATCCTAGCCGGCAAGATCCAGAGGTAGAGAGTCAGAGCCAGGATCTGACTCTCTCTAAGGCTAGCATTTCAAGGCAAACGTCTTTTTCAAAAAGACGGACACAGGGCTCTGTGTCAGATCACCTTCCGGAGCCAAAAAGGCGTAGAATGGGGGTGGACATAGCCTCGAATACGGAATTGCTGGAGCAAATTGCCCAGCTAATTGCAGACTCCCAGCAGCATAAAGTGCGGCCGTCATCGATCTCTGCTTTGGATGATTCGGACGGTGCTGGATCGGCAGAAAGAAGGGTTTCCTCTAGCTGGTAGTGTTAAGGAGCTTGATGAAGACGAGACTGACACTACATCTTTGGCAGAGCAACATATGGAAACTATGAGGTTCCTGCAGGATTTTTTACCTGAATTAATTCCTTCTGCTCCCTCTAGAGCCAGGCATCTGTCTTCTTTAGACTGGGAGGTCATTAAGTCAAAGGAAAGTATCCTTCTGTATCCGTCTCAATCAGTCCAAGCGTTAGATGCATTTGATTGTGTAGACGAAGCTATTGCAGACCAGGCTCAGGCTAGAAAAAGTTCTTTCCTTTCGGAAAGGAAGCTTGACCTACCGTTTAGAGGCAATACCTTCTTAAATACGGTAGGCAAGAATAAGATTCCAAGAGCTCCTCTGCAATTGGATGACGGTGCAAGGGACTTAGGTATGTCTCTTCCGTCATCATGTAGCGTCAGTTCTTTTGTTATAGATGCTTGCATTGAATCTAGTAGAAGTATTTTGGACGCTATGTCATATGCAGATCACATTGCAGGGCGTTGGCCGGCAATTTGGAATCTGAGAGCCTACAGGAGTTGTTATCTCCTTTGAGAGTGCTCTCTCGCGCCGTCATGTATACAACATCCCACACTGCTCTTTCAGTAGCGAATTTAGAGTTGGTCAGGCATGATGCTGCCCTTAAATCTACGTCATTTATTGATGACAGTGTTAAGAGCTCTCTAAGGGCCGCTCCAGTTTTGGGCTCTTCATTATTCAATGATCAGTTAAAAGCTGTATTTGAAGATGCTTCTAAGAAAGCCATAAGTCAGCTTTTGTTGCGCTCAGCTTCGCAACCTCAGCCTTCCACAAGTGGTACTCCTCGGAGAGGTAAACTTTTCTCCAAGAGAGGCTCAGCCTGTGCTGCTTCTATAGCTAATCGTGGGCGTGGTGGCTCGAAATAGGGGAGCGATTTCAAAAAGGGGACGAAGCAGTCGGTAAATAATGAAACGCGTAACCCCACTCCCGACGTCACAGAGGGGTGCGAGAGCTTCACAAGGTTTCTCCTCATATAATCCCTGTAAGTCCTACAAATGAAGTGTTCGACCTCTACTGTTCTCCGGTTGGCGGAAGGCTTTCAAAATTCGCAAGCAACTGGAACAAAATAACATAGGATCTTTGGTTTCGAGACATTGTAAAAAATGGTCTATGTCTTTCATTCCGGAGAAAACCTCCATTAACGCGGATTCCGCGTTTTGTGAGTCTTCCACAAAATGTAACAAAGAGAGAGGCTTCGAATTCAGTGGTAGATTCTCTTCTACAAAAGGAGGCAGTAGAGGTTGTAGAGAATCCCAATTCAAAGGGATTCTACAGTCATCTTTTTCTTGTACCAAAGCCAGATGGCTCGTTCTGGCCAGTCATCATTCTCAGTTGGATAAACAAGCTAACAATTGCTCCAAAATTTTATATGGAGACAATTCGGTCGGTGAGATGCAGCATCCGAGTGATGATTCATCCGGCTTTTCGGAAATACCTCCGATTCGCAGTTCACGGGAAAGTATACCAGTTCAGAGCAGTGTGTTTTGGCTTGAACCTTGCTCCATGGGCGATCACTTGGGTGATGAATGCGGTGATGAGCCACTTCAGGGCACACTCGGCTTCGATGACGTTGGCATCTCTGGACGACATTCTTCAAAGATACGGAAATTTTCATGCTCTTCAAAGCAACGTTCAGAGTCTGCTATCACTGCTACAATGCCTAGGTTTTATAATCATTGTCGACAAGTCAGATTTAATGCTGACAACGTCGTTTGTTCACCTGGGAATGCGTTTCGATACTCTCAACAATTGGGTCTGTTTGCCGGTTGCAAGAGGAAAATTAGTTTCTCTTTACGCAAAATACTGCATAAATGCGCAAGTCATTACTACAAGAGATTTTATGCGGCTGTCAGGACTTTGCGGCGCCACTGCAGAATTAATTCCACTAGGTCGTTTGCACACTCGTCCACTTCAAATTTTTCTAATTCAAAATTGGAGCGAAAAGTGTCAGTCGTTGGGCAGTCGGATTGCTTTAACACAGTCAGTAAAGCATCATCTTCAAATTTGGGCAGATATCCAGTGGTTATCCCAGGGAATTCCGCTTCAGATTCAGGAGCCGTCGTTCATAATCATGATGGATGCCAATCAGGAGGGTTGGGGTGCTTCTCTGATTCTGGGCAATCAAGTGTGTCACGGTTCATGGGAGTCAGTTTCTTGTGTCCCATATGAACTACAAAGAAATGAGGGTAGTTTGGTTAGCAGTAAATCATTGGCTCAGTCGAGTAATAAACTCACATGTTCAAATTCTATCGGACAATGCAACGGTACTAGCCTATATTCGGAATCAGGGAGGTACTCATTCTGTCCAGCTGTTGAATCTCACCGAAAAGATTCTTTTTTTCTCTCAGGAAAATCATATTCTGATATCGATTTGTCATATTCCGGGCCGTCTCAATGTAATAGCAGACTCTCTATCGAGAAAGGGTCGCCTGCTGCCTTCAGAATGGATGTTGAAAAAAATCTGTCTTTAATCAGATTTGCTTCCAGTGGGAACGTCCAATGATCAATCTTTTTGCCACGAGTCTTAACAATCAGTTACAGACTTTTGTGTCTCCATGCCCAGACCCTCAGGCTTATGCAGTAGACGCTCTGTCAATTTCATGGAACGGGAAATAGGGTATGCTTACCCTCCAGATCCCCTCATTCAACAGATCTTGCTAAAGATAAAACAGTCTTCTTGAAACATTCTACTGGTAGCATGTCTGTCGGCTCACAGACCGTGGATAAATCTTCTCCGGGAGCTTCTTTGGGACGTTCCGTGGAAGTTACCACCTCTCCGGGATCTTTTGACTCAGGGGAAACTCCGTCAGCTTCAACACAACCGGAAAGCCTCAAGCTTCACGTTTTTCCATTGTGCGGTCCTTCCGGCACGGAAAACAGTTTTCCAGACAAGCAGTTGATGCAATTTCTAACTGCAGGAGGGCCTCCTCTTCGTTAAATTATGAAGCGAAGTGGAAGGTTTTTGTTCGTTGGTGTGAATCACAATTGATTGATTTTTTTAACTCAACTATTCCTCAGTTAGCTAGCTTTTTTATTTATCTTTTTGATGAAGTTAAGCAACAGCCAGTCACTATTAAGGGCTATATGTCTATGCTTTCTGACACCTATTCACATCAAGGGAAATTAAATATTGGGTCAGATGTACCTTTAAGTAAATTAATGAGGAATTTCTCTGTGAACAGACCTCGTACCTTGAGACTAGTCCCTAAGTGGAATTTAGCTTGGGTTCTTCTGAAACTTCAGGAAGCACCTTTTGAGCCATTAAATACTGTTGAGTTTAAATTTCTTGCTTATAAAACGGCTTTCCTTTAGCATTTGCGTCAGCTAGAAGAGTTAGTGAGCTTCATGCTTTATCTGTTGAAGACTCTCATTATTGTAGTGTAGGTAATTCTATTACTCTCACTACGAAAGTGGGATTCTTAGATAAGAATCAGGTTCCGGACAAACGGCCTAACCCAATTCTTATTAAAGCATTACCGTCTTCAGATGGTCAAAGACCTTTGTTGTGTCCAGTAAGAGTGCTTAGGATTTATAAGCATCGTTCTAGTTTTATTAGAAGAGGTAGGAAGAGGTTATTTCTTTCTCTTCTTCCTAATAGAAGTGATATTTCTGTTCATTCCATATCTAGATGGATTCAGTTAGCTATTCGGACAGCTTATAATGCTTTGTCTTTGAATCAGAGAATAGCTTATAAGATTTCAGCTCACAAAATTATAGCTTTAGCTTCTTCTTGGGCTTATGCTAGTAGTACTTCTTTGAAGGATTTGATGCAAGGAGCTTACTGTACTCAACAGACGACTTTTACCAAATTTTATCTTCGAGATTTAGAATGAATTTCGGATGATCTCAGATCTTTAGGACCGTTATTGGTAGCTCAGAATGTCATCCATTCTAATTAGGAATTTCATTCAACCTTCTGTTTGGTCTGCTCTGGCACTGTCACCAGTCTGCTACCCTCTTTGTTTTGATGTGTAGTTACTTTCAAAACAAGGGGGGGGGGGGGGATAGATAGATAGATAGATAATTCTTTATTCACGGTATGCAAAAATGGTTTACAGTACAATTCACATAATCTTGTGTTACAGAAATAGGCACACCGTAGGGAATGACGTAGCCAGATTGGGGGGGATGGTATTTCCAAATGGTCATCTGGCTTTATAGTGAAAAGCATGGACATACCTCCTTCAGTGATAGTATCCTGGGGTCGGTGCTATGGTAGTTTTAATGTGTAGCTTGATATAAAGCAATTTTCAATGTATTATATGCTTTTAATGTGTAGCTCGATGTGAAGCGTTATTGTATATGTCATATGTCAAGACGAGCTTTACTATACAATACTCGGACACTTTTAATGATTTATAAAGAGTCTCATTTCTCTGGACTTCTTTATATTTTGCTTCCTTTATCAAATTAGCATAATGGGTTATGCTAAGCCTTAAATAGAATTACACCTATATTTTCACTGTTTTTCTGAAATAGGAGCAATGAATATCAAGTACTAGGCCCGCCTACCTGTTTACTATTCTCAGCTAGTCTGGGCCATTGGTATAGTGAAAAAATATGAAAAATTTATACCAATTTTAATATTTTTAGTACTTACCAATGGCCCAGATGGGGATGGCCCTCCCTGGAGTGGACACACCTTCCTTCCCGCTGAGTTTTACTGTACTTATTAACTTTTAACAGGCACAACAATAAAGAATGACAAGATGGCAGTAGCCTATTGTTGTCCTTGACAACAAGTTAAGCATTGCGCAAAAGTATGGAGCACCATACTGATCTTTTCTTTTTTGGAGTTTTTTGGCAAATTTTGGGGGTGTGGGGATTCAAAATTTGTGTTTGGTCCTGGTAATAAATTGGGTTGCACCTGCTAGTCTGGGCCATTGGTAAGTAATATAAAAATATTAAAATTGCTATAAATTTTTCATTTTTTCAACAAGAAAACACAGGTGCACTTCGAATATGAAGTGTAGTCTTTTAAAATTTATTTATTTCTTATATATTGGAGTGAATTTCAGTTTTCTTAGGTAAAAAGCTTTATACTAAATATCAAGCTCAAAATCTTTTAATTAAAAAAATCCTCATAATCTCAGGCATATGAAGTATCTAATGTGCTTACTCAACTGTACTTAGGATGAGTTTATCTTGATGATCAGAACAAATTATGATGGCGTCCCTTTAATTAGAATTTTTCTCATCTATATTTTATGCTAAGAGAATGATGTTATATTTTTTTTCTAACTTTTCTCCTGTTTTCTCGTTTAGATGAAATTTAATGAATTTGCAACCATTATCTCCAAGTATCAGCATTATGACACATTATTTTTGCTTGTAGTTTACCCATCTCAGATGAAACTCTACTGAGGACAGTAGCAGTGGCACCTCATTGTTGGATTCTAATTATGATATTTTGTTATTGAATAGTTCCTATAATTACTTGTCACTGAGAAAGACATTGGAAATAGATGAAATCATTTTTTCATTCTTTTTAGCAGGAATTCAGATGGAGATAATAAAGATATTTAGTATATTTTGCTATTTCCTAATCAACAGAGCTATGCAACTGATGATCTAACTACAAATTTTGTTGACATTCTCAGAAAACACAGAATTTTATGCTTTTTTTCAGCAAGATGAAAAAAAAACAGAACATTTTTCTTGTCACTTTTTACCAAAATTATATTTTTCTACTGCACCAATGGCCCAGACTTAGCCGGTGCAATCTCATAACTTTTAAGGTCCAAACACAAATTTTTAACCCCCCAACCCCCCAAATTTGCATATAGATCCAGAAATTTGAAGCTGTATACAGTCCTCTTAACCTTTATACACTGTGCATGCTCCGCAAGAAGGAAGCAATGCCAATTGGCGCCAGTCATCATTCTTTTTGTTTGGCCCTATGTCAGTAACATCTACCTGACTTATGTGCTATAAAACTTATATTTTTATACTGTACCAATGACCCAGACATAGCTGGTGCTAACTCTTAAAATATAGGGCCAAACACAAATTTTGCCCCCCAATCCCCAAAATTTGCATCTAAAACTAAAGAAAACATGTCCTGAGAGGCCCTCCACACTTCGCCCCTACTGCGCATGCGCAGTGTCAAGGACGTTCCGAAATTGGCGCCATTTATCATTCTAAGTTTGGCCCTTCATCAGTTAACATCTGACTGATCTTTGTGCTTTTAAATCTCAGTTTAAATGATGCCAGACACATAAATATTAGTGAAATGGTGATTCTAAGGAGGATAGAAAAGGAGGAGAGGAAAAGAATGTGTGACAGAATATTATCAGGGCTGTAACTTAAAATTTTTTAATGAAATTATGTTAAGTTACCTATTTTCAAGGCAGCAGCCATTTTGTTGTCATTCTGATTATTTAGTTACACTGTTTTTTCAAGTGTTTTTCCTCTCTCCCTGTCCTTTAAGTTCCCCCTTGCTATTCTCCCATGCTTTTGGCATAATTTCTGTAATTATTATTACTAAAATTTCTTGGGAGTTTAGCTGAATAACAGAATGAATTCTGTTCTTTCCCCATGTTTACGTCTTCACCTACGGGTGGTTAGGCGTTGTGTTCTGCATCTACCATCTGATGTTCTGCAGTTTCTTCCCTGGAAGTCTCTGTTTTGCATCAGATGGTGTATTTTTGGTAACTGATTTCGGGCCTGGGTGCCTGGAGTCTTATTTTAGTGTTTTTACACTCATTGTTTACATTTACAACAGCCCTCTGTGTGAGGGGGGGATTTCTAAATATTAATATCTTTATGTTATTTCAATCATAACTAGATACATTATTATTGTTCGTAAGTGTTGAATAAATTGTTTAAAATATTTTTAAAATTTTTGTCCACACTTAGGCTTGGGATCCATTGGGGCTCAACGTTACTTTTCAGAAACTTGGGCTGTTCTGAAAAAATATTTTTTCAAAATATTTTGATTTCAATTATTTTTTCTATATTAATGGATCATATTATTATTATGTATTTTGATTGCCAGGGGTTAGTGCGAGTACCAGGACTTGTTTTCTTTTCACATTGAAAGGATATTGATCAATTGTTTTAAGAGGAAGTCTTCCTCTGACCTTATTATCATTCTATATGTGGTCAGTGTACTCGCATTAACTCCGGTTCTGTATCGTATGATGTCGATGACAATATGGGAAGCGTATGTCACGGTATGTTGTTGGGGATTTGGACACTCCGGTCCTTTCCCCGCAGGGTCACTCTACTTTATCAATTTCTATTTCAGACGATCAAGATTAGGGTGATGTATCTGTGATGTCTTCCAACAGTGTGCCTCCGTCGTCACAATTAATGAAGGGCTAGCGGAAAAGTGCTCATGTAATACGCCAATTGCCTAAGAGGACCCTAGTAGGTTCGACGGCCTTTGACGTCCGCTAGCTCGCCCGGTGTAGCGTCCATTCACCGAATGGTTCGGCAGCCGGGTTCGTCCGTTGCGGTCTAGAAGGAATTTTGGGGTGATGCGAGCACTATAAAATTAACTTAATGCACACCCAGTGACGGCGGATCGGAGGGAGAACGGAGGAAGCCTTTTAGTCCGGTTCATAGCTCGTTCCGGTCCATCCGGACGGCAAGCGAGAGAGGCCCCTCTCTCGTTCAACAACATCTGGCCCCAGATGTTGTGGTACAAATGTGTCGTTAGCGGAGCATACGTCCGTCGCTCGGGACGCTCCGTTGTATAGGCAGTCCGCTGAGACTGCTAAGGCTTCCTCTTCTCGTCAGCGCACACGACCGCACCTTGGCTGCGTGACCGCCGATATATTACCAGCTTCGCCGATCAAGGATTCTTCGGCGACCAGGTCACACCATCCGGCAGCCAGGGATTCGAGACCGATGGACTCCGGACGTTCGCATAGGAAAAGTATGCGGGAGCCATCTGATGCGGAGCTGCCCTCGGCGAAGCAGCGATAGACTGCGCCTCCGCAGGTCTCGACGCCGGACATTCTTGTGCACATAGCACAGCTTATCGCAGCATCCCAGCAGCCGACAGAAACGGTGTCGGATCGAGAATTATCCGACAGCGCTGGGTCGGTAGCCGGGGACCCGAGGCCTGCAGACTCCGGACGTTCGCATAGGAAGTATGCGGGAGTCAACGTACACGGAGCTTCCAGCGGCAATGCATCGTAAGTCCGCTACTGCACAGGCCTCGGGAACGGACGTGCTTTCCTTAATAGCACAGTTTATCGCAGCATCCCAGCATCAACTGAATCTGTCGCATATATTTTATCCGACGATGCTGGGTCGGGACGCTCCGCGGAAGCGGGTACGGACGTCCTAAAGTTTCATCCAGTCCGACGGGATACCGAAAGGGATTCGGTGGATTTCAAGCTTTCCCTTTCGGAACAACATATGCTGCGATGCCGGATAAGAAACTGATAGCGTCGGTGGACTTAGAAATTTTTGGTTCGGTTCAGGGACATCGTCCCTCAGTTCCGACATAGTCCAATAATGTCACACAAACTTTCGAATTATTGAACGACGCTATATATATTATTATTTTATGCTTGCTATCCAAGCATTTCTGGTTTCTTGTTCGAAGAATTATGGAGATGTCTTTCTAAAGTGTGCCTCTGTCGTCATAGTTAATGAAGAGTTAGCGGCAATAAGTGCTCATGGAATATGTCTATCGCTTACGGAGTGACATTCGCTAGCTCACCCGGTGTAGCGTACATTCATCGAATGGTTCGGCTGCCGGGTTCGTCCGTTGCGGTCTAGGAAGAAGATTTGGGTGATGCGAGCACTTTAATTACTTTAGTACTCACCCAGTGACGGCAGATTGAGGACAGATCGGAGGAAGCCAACAACATAGGGGACCGCATGTTGTGGTTCAGATATTTTACATTCGGAGCATATGTCCGTTGCTCGGGACGCTCCGTTATATTGACAGTCCGAGAGACTGTCTTTAATGCTTCCTCATCCTCACAGCAGGGCACACGACCGCACATTGGCTACGTGACCTCGAGTATCCGATCAGTTTCGGTATTCAGTGATTCCACAGCGAATAGGTCGCGCCATCCGGTAGCCAAGGGACACGAGGCCTATACACTCCGTTCGCTCGCATATTGGAAGTATGCACGCGGTAACGATCTCGGAGCTTCCTGCGGCAATGCATCGTAAGACCGCTGCTCCTCAGGCCTCAGTGACGGACGTGCTATCCGAGTTAGCACAGTTGTTTCGCAGCATCCCAGCAATTGACGGTTTCTCGGTCGAATCAGGAATTATCCGACGGCGCTGGGTCGGTGCGGTCCGCGGTTGCATCAAGCTACGGACGACCGAACGCTTTATAGGGTCCGACAGGATGGCGAAAGGGATTCGAAAGATTTCGAGTTTTCCCTTTAGTAGTATCGGAAGATGCCTTTCATATCTTCTGGTGTTTCTTCCAGTGATTATTTTTCGGACTTCATTGCTGCGATCTTGGATAAGAGACTTATAGCGTCATTGGACTCGGATTTTTCGATCGGTACAGGGACTTTGTCCCTGACTTACCGACGCAGTCCAATATTGTAATTACAACATGTGTTTTATTTTTCGACGCTATATATTTATATATATATACAAGCCTGCTACTAAGCATGATAGTTTAGTTTCTTGTCCGCGTGGCTCATTTCTGCCATTTTATCTTTTTTACATATAGTTTATTTTGGCAGAGCAGGGCATACCGAGAGTTCATATGCGTCTAGACGGTGTGATTAAAGACTGCATATATTCTTTTTCACCGTTTATGTCTTTTCCAATTTCAATGTTGGGAACGACATTATGTATAGTAGACTTAACTTTGACGCTTTATTATACGTAATCCGCCTTACTGAGGCGTTATCATTACGTCTTCAAGAAAAGATTTACGGGATATTATTCTCAATGTAATTTCTTTTGAGGGCAGTAGTTTGTTCACGTATAACTCCGCCCTTCAGTGGCTGATTGGAGTTGGTTAGACGTGAGGCAGCCCTAGCTATATCCACGCGTGGATAGTAGGTTAAGAACTCTCTCAGAGTCGCTTCGTTCTCGGAGGAGCTTCTCTTCGACGGCAACTTCCGGCAATCCATGAATTGCTTGATTTATACATTCTCTTGTCTATCTAGTGTTACAAGAGATTCAGACTGGGGCAAACATTCGGTGGTTGACTCAGAGAGTGCCGCCGCAGTTGCCGGACCCGAGTGTGGCTGTTATGACGGTTGCCAGTCAAACAGATTGGGATATATACTGATCCCTACGGATTCGAAGTGCCAGGGTCTTTGGGTTCCGCAGTCTTTTAGCTATCAGTTAACTTCCGCGGAATAATGTTTTTTAGGCTTGCTTTATGTCATTGCATGAACATTTTTCAGAAACGCATGCCCAAATTCCTGTCCTTTAATTCGACAGTAGTGGCGTATCTCCGGAACCAGGGAGGCACTCTTTCGTTTCCGTTATTCAATTTAATGGAAAGAATCCGTCTGTTGGTTATAGTACACCAAGTTCAGTTTTGGTCCGTCATATTCCGGGTCGTCTGATTGTTTTATCGGACTCCCGTTCTCTTACGGGTCGCTTGTTGCTGTCAGAATGGACTCTCAACAAACAAGTATTCAATCAGATTTGCTATCTTTGGGAGCGCCCAATGATGTTTTATTTATGACACAGCTGGCTAATCAATTGCAGACGTATGTGTTGGCTTGTCCAGATCTCTGAGCTAATACTGTTAACGCTCTATTGATCTATAGGACGGAATGATAGGATACGCGTATCCTCCGGCGCTGTTGTTTTTAGCAGGTATTGCTAAGATAAACAACCACAATACATTTCTGTTGATAGCATCTCTATCTTCACAGAGATCATGAGTAATTTACTCTCTTGTCTACTGTGGATCTTAACGTGAAATCTTCCTCTATGTGAGGATCTTTTTTCACTGGGTAAATCGTGTCATCTTTATCACAACCAGCAAGGTCGCAACCTTCATGTATTCCGTTGTGTGGTCCGTATTGCATTGTAAGCACTGTACTGGACGAGCTTTGGACGCGATTTCTTACTATAGGAGATCCTCTTCTTCGCTATTCTATGCGACTCGAGTGGAGGCTCTTCCGTCGTGGTGTAGGGATCATTATGTTCATATGGTTGATCCCTCCATACTACTCATTGCTATTTTTTAGTATACTTGTTTCACAAGATCTACTGCAGCCTGTTGTTATTTAGGTTATAGGTTTATGTTACCTCATACCTATGCACTCTACGATAGTTTACAATTGAGTCTTTTGTCTCTTTATCTAAGTCAATTAGTAACTTTTTGATAAATAGACTTAGAATCTTTAGATTAAATTCCTATACGGATTTTAACTTCAGGTTCTTATTTAGTTAAGTAATCATTTGAGCCTCTGGAAACAGTAGTTTTCAAATTCTGACCTTTTAGACAGTAATTCTGTTGGTTTCTCTTTTACTGTAGAGTCAGTGAGTTTCATGCACTATCGATGGATGATTTTCACTTTCATAGTTTCGGAATCAATACTTCCGTTACTATTTAGGTTGGATTGTTGCATAAGAGTTAGGCTCCTATTATCCGGAACCTATTATTTTAAGGTCCTTCCGTCTTCGTATGGGCATAGGCCTTTACTCTTTCCGGGTACAGTTTATGTATTTATAAACAGATATCTGTTTATTACAAGGGCGTAAGCTTCTTCTGTCTTTGATGTCTAGTAGAAGGACGTTACGCTCCATTTTATTGTTAATGGATTCTATTAACTAGCGTACTGCTTATGGTATATCATTGGCTTAGCAGTTGTGCTTAAGATTTCGGCTCATGAAGTAAGAGTTCTTCTACTTCTTGGGCTTACATTAATAGTGTTGCTATTATAGATTTTTGAAGGCTGCTCATTGCGCTCAGCCATCCATTCATGAATTTTATCTCAGAAATATCGAGTCCATTTCTGGAGGCCTCTATTGTTAGGTCTATTATCTACTGCTCAGAATGTCATTCACTTAACAGTTGCTACTATAGCTAGGTAGGCTGTCTGTTTCGGCAGTGTCTCCGTTCGGCTGCCCTCTTCGCTCTGGGCTATTTGACCCAGGGCAAGAAAAAGGGGGGGGGGGGGGGTGTTCCCTTGGGTCACCTGTTTTTACTATGAAAACAAGGGGATACCTCCTCCGGAGTTAGTAATTCTGAGCTGTTATTGGGATGGTTGTTTAGTGAGAAGTTTAAGTTTATAAAATTCATTCAAGTCTTAGTTTTTAAAGTATAGCTTTTGAATATTGCATATGTCAACGGACATGATTATGCAATTCTCACACACTTTTAGGAGTATAAGAGTCTCTATTCTCTAGACTTACTTTATTATTGGCTTACTTTAAAAATTATTAGTATAAGGATTATTGGATATTAATAGAGTACATGGATGTATGAAGCTCAATTTTTGGAAGGTGTTGTATCTTTCTAATTTATCATAAATAAGAAAGATACATGTAAGGCCTATTACTTCTTTTCCCTACAGGGGATGACTCTATTTTATTTTATTGAGCGTATTCCATTTTGCTCTATGTCCTTGGCCCTCCAGCCTTTTTACTATTCAGCTATGTCTGGGTCATTGGTACAGTATAAAAATGTTAAAAAATTTATAGTAATTTATATATTTTTTATACTTACCAATGACCCAGACGGGGATGGCCCTCCCAGGAGTTGGGAACTCTTGCCTCCCCGCTGAGTACATAGCGCTTACCAGGCACTGGTTATTAGAATGATAAATGGCGCCAATTTCGGAACGTCCTTGACACTGCGCATGCGCAGTAGGGGCGAAGTGTGGAGGGCCTCTCAGGACATGTTTTCTTTAGTTTTAGATGCAAATTTTGGGGATTGGGGGGCAAAATTTGTGTTTGGCCCTATATTTTAAGAGTTAGCACCAGCTATGTCTGGGTCATTGGTAAGTATAAAAAATATATAAATTACTATAAATTTTTTAACTTTCTGAAGATGCCAGACTCAGATCACTGAATACATTGGTAGATTCAATGGTTTTACAGGATGTTGCAGGAGAACAGTGGTGTTTTGGAGTGTTCAGGGCTGTAACTTTTAATTTTTTATTGATCAAAATTATGTTTCCCATTTTTGGGATATATGCCTGATACGTTCTTATGATATCACTAGTATTGTTTAGCGTTCTCCCCTGTCCTTCCATTAACCCTCTTGTTAAGTTCCCAAGTGTCTTTCACATTTTTTAAGAGATTTATTTTTCAAAATTTCTTGGGAATTCATCGGAATATTAGTTCCGCGTACCCCCTTATTTACGTTCAGGTCGGGTCGACCTCTGGGGACATCTTAGTCTTTCATCTTCTACCGGCTGCATTGTTTTATCGTCCTGGGAAGATTTACTTTTGCAGTTGGTAGTTTTATACACCAGTTACTGACTTAAGGCCATTTTTTTTATGTGCCTGTCTTGTTAGTTCTGGTTTGTTTTCTGATGTTTACTTTTTCTCAACGTTTTGGTAAGTACTGTGACGGTTTACTGTTATACAGTTATAATTTTAGTGTGTTACATTACATGTTAGGCCCTATCCCGATGTTCTTGTCCTAGTTGTAGTGTGGTATATCCACACTAAGGTTCTATCAGGGTGCCCTTGGGCGCATTAGGTTCCCTTAGGGTACTTGGGCTGTCTCTACATTTTTAGAATATTTTATTTTTCTATTGTGTTGTTATACACTATAATGTATAGTGTAGTTTTTAGCTCAACTTTGGCGAAGCCAAATTTGAACTTATGCCATGGCCAGTCGTCTGCCGTCCGTCTGTCCGTCAACAATTCAATACGGCTCGGGCTAGAGGCTGTATTTATGAATCGATCTTTACAAAACTTCTTGGATACCTTTGTTATGACCATGGGACGAGAAAGAGTGTTTTGGGGTCCGATCCGAAATTCAAGTTTGCCGCTGGTGGCCATTTTGTACAGACTTAGGTGAAATCAGTCTTTCGTGCAGAACTTCCATATGAAAGCGCTGATTTGAATAATTTTTTGTATGAATGTTTAGTACCATGGGATACATCACATATAATACGGGTTTTTTCTCGTGCATAAATTATGCAAATTAGACTAACTTTGATGTATTTAGTGTTACTTTCAGCACTGTGAGTGCAAATGCCAATACGGCTCGGGCTAGAGGCCGTATTTATAAACCGATCTTTTCAAAACTTCTTGGGTACCTTTGGTATCATCGTGGGACGAGAACGAGTGTTTTTGGGTGCGGTCCGAAATTCAAGATGGCCAATGGCAGCCATTTTGTACAAAATTAGGTGCAATCAGATTTTTGCACAGAACTTCCATATGAAAGCGCTGATTTGAAAAATTTTTTGTGTGAATGTTTAGTACCATGGGATACATCACATATAATACGGGGTTTTTTCTCGTGCAGAAATTATACAAATTAGATGAACTTTGATTTTTTCAGTGCTACTTACGCACAGTAAGTACACATGTCATTACGGCTCGGGCTAGAGGCTGTATTTATGAACCAATCTTTACGAAACTTCTTGGGTACCTTTGTTATCACCGTGGGATGAGAACGATTGTTTTTGGGTGTGGTCCGAAATTCAAGATGGCCACCAGCAGCCATTTTGTACCAAAATTAGTGCAATCAGTCTTTTGTACAGAACTTCTGTATGAAAGTTCTGATTTGAATAAATTTTTGTATGAATGTTTAGTAAAATGGAATACATCACATACAGTACGGGGTTTTTTCTAATGCAGAAATTATGCAAATTAGATGAATTTTGATTTATTTAGTGCTACTTATACACTGTAAATGCACATGTCAATACGAGTCGGGCTAGAGGCTGCATTTATCAACCGATCTTCACGAAACTTCTTGGGTACCTTTGTTATCACCTTGGGACGAGAACGAGTGTTTCTGAGTGCGGTCCAAAATTCAAGATGGCTGCCAGTGGCCATTTTGTACTGAAATTAGGTCCAATCAGTTTTTGTCACAACTTCTATACAGCTCGTAGTTATGAACTGATCTTCACAAAACTTCTTGGGTACCTTTGTTTTCACCTTGGGACAGGAATGAGTGTGTTTTGGGGTGCCTTTAGTATCACTGTGCTATGGGAACAAATATTTTGGGGTTCAGTCAGACCCACTTTGGGACTCAAAGATTTCTTTTCTAGTTTAGCATCTGTCACCCACCTTTACAATACTTTACCTATACATTTGTTACAGGCAACGGTCAGTATTTATGTACAGACCGTTACAAAACTTTATATGTACCTTTGTTATCAGGTCATTACCTAGATGTTTGTCATTGCTATGTCACATACTATACATGTACATGTCTTGACAAGTTGAGCTACAGTGTCATTGACACTTTCATTTATACATTTTAGGGAGTGTTGAGGACTTACATTTTTTCCTATTTTTAGTCGAGTTTTGACGAAGTCAAACTCGACTTACAGTTTGATGAAGTGGCAGGCGTAAACAGTTGGTTTCCGGGCAATAACTTTAGTTCTATTTGATGCACCTTTACCAAAATTATACCAGGTTACCCTATAGGAAAGGAAGACACCTATCGATTTCAGAGTCTCGCGCCCCAAGGTTAAGGTCACTGTTACTATAAATAGAATATTTTGTGACAAATTGGTTTCCGGGCAATAACTTTAGTTCTATTTGACGCACCGTTACCAAACTTATACCAGAGGTTACCCTATAGGAAGGGAAGACACCTATTGATTTCGGAGTCTGGAACTCCAAGGTCAAGGTCACTTTTACTATAAATAGAATATTTTATGACAAATTGGTTTCCGGGCAATAACTTTAGTTCTATTCGACGCACATTTACCAAACTTATACCAGAGGTTACCCTATGGAAAGGGAAGACACCTATTGATTTCGGAGTCTGGGACTCCAAGGTCAAGGTCACTGTTACTATAAATAGAATATTTTGTGACAAATTGGTTTCCAGGCAATAACTTTAGTTCTATTCCGTGTATCTTCACCAAACTTACACCACAGGTTACCCAATAGGAAGGGAAGACACCTTTCGATTTCGGAGTCTGGGGCCCCAAGGTCAAGGTCACTGTTAATATCAATAGAATATTTTGTGACAAATTGGTTTCCGGGCAATAACTTTAGTTCTATTTGACGCACCTTTACCAAACTTATACCAGAGGTTACCTTATAGGAAGGGAAGACACCTATTGATTTCGGAGTCTGGGACTCCAAGGTCAAGGTCACTGTTACTATAAATAGCCTATTTCTTCAGAATTTAATGTCAAAACTCGACTTCTGGATCTGTGATCCTCTTGCTGGATTTTCTTGTATGTCATAGTGACTTACGGTGAAAAATCATACTTCGTGTGGGTCCATTAGGTCCTCTTCTGATCTGCAGGCCTGCTGAGCTTGTAGCCATTGCACATTTTCTAATTCTTGTGCAAGGCGTGAATATTGAATAGACGTTCTAGATGGGTGTCGACATACATTGTGGGCTTTGAAGTTCCGATACGGAACTCGCTGCGGGATAATTATTTCTTTTTAGTTTCTTGTTTTTAAAGGAACAAGAATATGGTTGTGATTCATTGACACCTATCCATTCTGTGCAGCCGTCATTGCGCTCATATGAGCAAACAGAGCTAGCTGTAAGGTGCTCTTGATTATAAGCAGGGGGTAAAGCCAGTTTAGAGCCTTTACTGCTCTGCCGGCAGCTATCTCGACTGGTGAAGTGGTTCTCCAGCTAGTGGGAGCCGGGACACTGGGTAGGTCCATTGAGGTCGAGGAGAGTGTAGAAGTGGGTTGAGCGAGCACCTCAAAATATAAAGCTCACCCTGCAACGACGGCATGGAAGGGATGAAAACTGGTCCATTATTCTTTGGGATGCTCGGGTTCGAGCTGGAGAGCCCTCTCCCTCGTGATAGCAGTCGGCATCGACTGTTGCAAGTGTAGTTAGTCCAGGCCTTTGGCTTTCTCCTCTTTTGTCACACAGGCAAAGCATAGTAGACTGCAAGCTAGCTTTCCAACTTCTGATGTTCTGCATTTCCATGGATCTAGTCCTTCCCTCCCAGCCAAAGTCAGATTTTCCAAAGCTAGTCCATCGTGGCTTCTTCAGTTGGGACATGCACCAATAAGACCTGGGTTCAGGTATTCGTCCCGAGAGCAACAGGTGGCGAAGTATCTTAGATAGCTGCTCATACAAGCCTTGATATCGGACCTTTGGCAGCATGCTGATTCACATATTGTCTGTACAGCTGTATCTGCACACATGTGAGTAAATCGAGTAGTCACAGGGTGCTCATATATAGCAGAGAGTAAGGCCTTTAGTCCTGACAGCGGCTAACTCGTTCAGTGATGCGGTTTTCCATTAGTGAAATCAGTATCACCGGGTTGGTCCATTATGGTCGAGATATGTGTTAAGGTAGAGTGAGCACCTCAAACAATAAAGCTCACCAGGGGATGAGGCCAATTGGTGTCTGTTGAGATGCTCATCGTAATGAGTAGGAGAGTCCTCTCTGTCCCAATAGCAGTCAGGGTCAACTGCTTAGGCTTCAGCGAAGCACAATGTATCGGTGTGTTCATTCGAGTGAACAGGAGAACTTTCTCCTCCCAGACAGCAGCCAGGGCTGGCTGATAGTTCCGCTTCCCCCCTTCTGTCATAAGGACTAGTCGATCGCAAGCTAGCTTCTGACTTCACTTGTTTCTGCAATTCCAAGTATCCAGTTCCATATGTCGCTACTGAAGTTGGGTAATCAATTGCTAGCTCATCGAGGCATATTCAGTCGGGAGATGCTCCGATATGATCTGGAGTCAGGTCATCGTTCTATCAAATGCAGATAGCAAAGCTACTGTAGTTTACTCCAATTTTTTGCTTCGAGGACAGACCTGCTGCTGTAATTGTAAAGCTTATTGCATCATCACATCAGCCGTAGCAGCTAACATCATAAGTCTCCTTTGATTGAGCTTTCTGAGGCCGCAGATTACTCTCAGATCCGGTCTTCATGGATAGGAAGATCGCTAGCTGCGTTAGCTAGGATGAGACCTTTTGTCTTTTTTGGAATAGGGCTGTTAGAAGTAAAAAGTATGTTTTTTCCCTCTTAATGTTGTATTCTTAGGTGCCAGAGGCATTTAGTCCTATTGTTGATTCCATAGTAGCTTTACGTCAATTTAGAGCAGTCTTTTTTAGCTCACCTTGACAAAGTCAAGCTGAGCTAATCTCATCGCTCTCCATCTGTCGTCCTTCCATCGTCCATCAACACCATGTTTTGGTCTTCTTCTCCAAAGCCACTGGGCCAATTCAAGTGAAAGTTTGTGTGAGTGATGGTCCCAAAGGGGCATTACATTTTTGTCAACTCAACATACCCAGCCCCCATAGAGAGGGAGTGGAGGAAAATGCTCCAAAATATTTTTAAAATCTTCTCATGAACCAGTGTGTACAATCACTTGATATTTGCTATGTAGCTTCCTTTTAAGGTGTAGAATCAAGTTTGTTCAAACGAAGTTCATGAAGCAATATTTGGCTTTGTAATGGGAGGGGTAAGATTTTTGGCCTTGCCCAAAATTTCTTTTTTCTGAACCGATGGTCATGTTTGAACCAAATTTGGTATGTGGTATTATTGGGTCATAAGTACTTGACTCATGCAGAAAAAAAAAAAAAATTGGCATCCCCCATGGGACCCCTGGGAGCTAAAAATAGAAATATTTTCAAATACCCATATTTTTATATTGTACCAATGACCCAGACATAGCTGGTGCTAATTCTCAAAAATCTAGGGCCAAACACAAATTTTGCCCCCCAATCCCCAAAATTTGCATCTAAAACCGAAAAAATCATGTCCTAAATGGTCCTCCATACTTTTCCTCCACTGCGCATGCGCAGTGTCAAGGAGGTCTCGAAATTGGCGCCAATTATCATTCTTTGTTTGGCCCTTCATCAGTTCACATCTGACTGATATTTGTGCTTGTAAAATCTCAGTTTAAATGATGCCAGACACATAAATATTAGAGAAATGGTGGATCTAAAGAGGAAATAGAAGGAGGAGAGGAAAAATGAGTGGCAGGAAATAATCAGGGCTGTAACTTAAAAATTTTTTACGAAATTATGTTATGTTGCCTAATTTCGAGGCATGGGCCTATTGTTGTGATTCTTGCTATAAAGTTACACTGCTTGTTCAGTGTTTCCTCTCTCCCTTTCCTTTAAGTCCCCCCTTGCTATTCTCCCATGCTTTTGGCATATTTTTTGTAATATTATTACTGAAATTTCTTGGGAGTTTTAGCTGGGTAACAGAATGAATTCTGTTCTTTTCCCCATGTTTACGTCCTCACCCATGGGTGTTTAGGCATAGTGTTCTGCATCTACCATGTGATGTTTTGCAGTTTCTTCCCTGGAAGTCTCTGTTTTGCATCAGATAGTGTGTTATTGGTAACTGATTTTGGGCCATGTTTATCAGTGCCTGGAGGCATGTTTCTGGTGTTTATACACTTCTTGTTTATATTGACAACAGTTTCTGTTGAGAGGGATTTTCTTGTCTTTGTATTAGCTTAATCATAACAAGATACATTATTATTATACGTAAGTGTTGCATTAATTTTTTTGTAGTATTTTAAAAAATTTTGTCCACACTTAGGCCTTTTGGGATCCATTGGGGCTCAACGTTACTTTCACAAATTTGGGCTTTTCTGAAAAAATATTTTTTCAAAAAATTTTTTTGATTTCAATTATTTTTTCTATGTTAATGGATCATGTTATTATGTATCTTTGTTTTCAGGGGTTGGTGCGAGTACTAGGACTTTTTGTGTTCTTTTCACAATGAAAGGATATTGTTCAAATTGTAATAAGAGGAAATCTTCCTCTGACTTTCATAATCATTGTATTAATTGTAGTCAGTGTACTGGCACTAACTCCTGTTCAGTATGTGTCAATTGGGAAGACAAACATTGGAAACGTGTGTCACGATATGTTGTTGGCGGGGAAAAGGCCATGCCGGCCCTTTCTCCGCAGGGTCACTCTAGTTTATCATTCTCTATTTCAGAGGAACAAGAACAGGGTGATGTTTCCGTGATGTCTTCTAAAAGTGTGCCTCCGTCGTCACAGCAAAAGTGCTCATGGAAATACGTCAATTGCCTAAGAGGTCCCTAGTAGGATCGACGGTATTGGCGTCCGCTAGCTCGCCCGGTGTAGCGACCATTCAACGAATGGCTCGGCAGCCGGGTTTGTCCGTTGCGGTCCAGGAAGGAGATTTGGGTGATGCGAGCACTATAATAAGACAAAGTGCACACCGGTGTCCGGTTCCTAGCTCATCCAGGTCCATCCGGGCTGCGAGCGAGAGAGGTCCCTCTCTCGAGCAACAACATCTGGGACCAGATGTTGTGGTACAAAACGTTTCGCATTCGGAGCATACGTCCGCCGCTCGGGACGCTCCGTTATATAGACAGTCCGGAGAGACTGTCGATAAGGCTTCCTCATCCTCACGGCAGCGCACACGACTGCACCTTGGCTACGTGACCACAAATATCCAGCCAGCTTCGCCGATCAGGGATTCCACGGCGACCAGGTCACGCCATCCGGTAGCCAGGGACACGAGGCCTGTAGACTCCGGACATTCGCATAAAAGAAGTATGCAGGAGTCAACGTACACTGAGCTTCCAGCGGCAAAGCAACGTAAAACCGCTACTCCACAGGCCTCAGTGATGGACGTGCTATCCCAAATAGCACAACTTATCGCAGCATCCCAGCAAACGACAGAATCTCTGTCGGATCAGGAATTAGCCGACGACGCTGGGTCGGTACGCTCCGCCGAAGCATCGGGTATGGACGACCGAGAACTTCATGGGGTCCGACAGGATGGCGAAAGGGATTCGGAGGATTTGGAGCTTTCCCTTTTGGAACAACATAAAGCTGCCGTAGATTTTATCCGGCATTATCTTCCAGAGGTTGTTCCGTCGGACTAGAATGCTGCGATGCCGGATAAGAGACTGATAGCGTCATTGGACACAGAATTTTTTGATCAGTTCAGGGACATCGTCCCTGAGTTTCCGACACAGTCCAATAAGGTCACAAGAACATTCGAATTATTGAACAACGCCATTTATAAGCTTGCTACCAAAACGGGCAAGTCTGGTTTCTTATCTGCAAATGCCCTAAATCTGCCTTTCATCAATTCAAGGAATAAATTCGAAACGGCAGAACAGGGCATACCGAGAATTCCTCTGCGTCTAGACGACGAGGCTGAAGACTTGGAATTGTCTATACCGTCGTCTATGTCAATTCCAACCACGACGTTGGAAACGACAATAATGTCTAACAGAGTTAACTTAGACGCTTTATCATACGCAGATCACCTTACTAAGGCGTTATCATTCAAGGGAAAGAATACCAGGATATACAATCCTCATTAAGACTTCTTTCAAGGGCAGTAGCTTATTCCACGTATAACTCCGCCCTTTCTGTGGCAAATCTGGAGTTAGATGTGACGCAGCCCTAGCTACATCCACGTGCATGGATGGTAAGGTGAAGAACTCTCTCTGAGTCGCTTCGGTCTCCGGAGAGCTTCTCTTCGACGGCAAGCTTTCAGCAATCTATGATAAGATAACTAAGAAAGCTTCGGATTCTCTGCTTTTTAAATCCGCTTCCAAAAAGCCGGATACAGCAGAAAAGAGTAAGACAGGCACTTCTGGGACAAGTACGCCCAAGAGAAGTTCCTTTTGAGGTTCCTATGCGTCCTCTAGGTCTTATTCTAGAGACGGTCAAGGCAGCGACTCTCGTGGGGGACGTTCTTCTGGCCGAGATTACTGGTCAGACATCCCTAGGTCAACGGGGCGAGGTGCGGGTTGTGGAGGACGTAGTTTCTCCTTCCGCAAGCCTCGCAGGTCCAGGAGGTGATGGTTTGAACCTCTATCGTGTTCCGGTAGGCGGAAGATTATCGAGTTTTATAAACGATTGTGCATCAATTACGGACGACCCCTGGGTTCGAGGAGTAACTTCGGAAGGACTAAGAATATCCTTCAAACGAAAGCCTCCATTAACTCGAAGTCCAAAATGGACTCAGCTTCCGTCAAATCCGCAGAAAAGAAATGCTCTTTTATCAGAAGTACAGTCTCTTCTGAAGAAGAACGCAGTAGAGGTTGTAGAAGACCAGGAATCACCGGGTTTCTACAGCCATCTGTTTCTGGTTCCGAAACCAGACGGCTCGTTCCGTCCAGTCATAGATCTGAGCTGGATAAACAAGCTGATCGTTGCTCCGAAGTTCTATATGGAGACAATTCGATCAGTCAGAGCGAGTATTCGGGTGAACGACTATGCTACAAGCATAGATCTCAAGGATGCGTACTTTCACGTCATGGTACATCCGACATTCAGAAAGTATCTATGCTTCGCAGTCCTAGAAGTTGTATATCAGTTCCGAGCGATGTGCTTCGGTTTGAACCTAGCGCCCTGGGCTTTCACTCGAATAATGAACTCGGTAATGATACATTTCCGAGCTCATTCGTCTGTGGTAACGTCGGCCTACCTGGATGACATTCTTCAGAGGTACGGCAACGAGTTAACGCTTCAGAACGATGTGCAGAATCTGCTTCTATTACTCCGACGTCTCGGTTTTATAATAAACGAGGAGAAGTCGGATCTGGTGCCGTCCAAGTCATTCACTCATCTGGGAATGAGCTTTGAGACGCACAAAAATCTTGTTCGTCTGCCGTTAACCAGAGCGAAATTAATCAGTTGTTACGCTCGCTATTGTTTTCACTCAGACAAAGTCACAGCGAGAGAGTTCATGAGACTGTTAGGTCTGTGCGGAGCCGCTGCGGATCTCATACCGATGGGGCGGTTACGCACTCGTCCTCTCCAAATTTTCTTGACTCAGAATTGGAGTGTAAAGATTCATTCGCGCGATATAGACGTTCTCTTGTCAAATCAAGTGAAACAAGAGATTCAGACTTGGGCAAACATTCAGTGGTTGACTCAGGGAGTCCCACTGCAGTTGCCGGATCCGAGTTTTACGATTATGATGGATGCCAGTCAAACAGGTTGGGGTGCAACATTGATCCCAACGGATTCGAAGTGCCAGGGTCTTTGGGATCCACAGTTCCTAGGCAAGTACATAAACATCAAGGAAATGATGTCAATTTGGCTTGCACTACGTCATTGCATGAACATTATTCAGAAAGCACATGTCCAAATTCTGTCCGACAATACGACAGTAGTAGCATATATTCGGAACCAGGGAGGCACTCATTCCGTTCCGTTATTCAATTTAACGGAAAGAATCCTTCTGTTTGTTCTAGAACACCAAGTTCTACTTTCGGTCCGTCATATTCCGGGTCGTCTGAATGTATTAGCAGACTCCCTTTCACGGAAGGGTCGCTTGTTGCCGTCAGAATGGACTCTCAACAAACAGGTATTCAATCAGATTTGCTACCAATGGGAGCGGCCAATGATAGACTTATTTGCGACACAACTCAACAATCAGTTGCAGACGTATGTGTCTCCATATCCGGATCCCCGAGCATATGCAGTAGACGCTCTATCGATCTCGTGGGACGGAATGATAGGATATGCGTATCCTCCAGCGCCATTCATTCAGCAGATATTGCTAAAGATAAAACAATCTCAATGCAAAATTCTGTTAGTAGCATCTCTGTCTCCACAGAGACCGTGGATAAATCTACTCAGGTGTCTGCTGTGGGACTTACCGTGAAAACTTCCTCCACGAGAGGATCTTCTTTCGCAAGGGAAATCGCGTCAACTACATCACAACCCGCAAGGTCTCAACCTTCACGTATTTCCGTTGTGCGGTCCTTCTTGCACGGCAAGCATTTTACAGGACGAGCAGTGGACGCAATTTCTAACTGTAGGAGGACCTCCTCTTCGCTAAACTATGCGGCTAAGTGGAAGGTCTTTTGTCGTTGGTGTAGGGATCATTCTGTTGATATTTTTGATCCCTCCATTCCAGACATTGCAAACTTTCTAGTATACTTGTTTGACGAGATCAAACTGCAGCCTGTTACTATTAAAGGTTATAGGTCTATGTTATCTGATACCTATGCATACCATGATAGTTTACAAATTGGATCTAATGTCTCTTTATCTAAATCAGTTAGAAATTCTCGATAAATAGACCTAGAACCCTTAGATTAATTCCTAAATGGAATTTAGCTTGGGTTCTTCTTAAACTGAAAGAAAAGCCATTTGAGCCTCTTGAGACAGTAGATTTCAAATTCTTGTCTTATAAGACAGCATTTCTCTTAGCTTTCTCTTCTGCTAGAAGAGTCAGTGAGCTTCATGCACTATCTGTGGACGATTCTCACTATCATAGTGTCGGAAACACTATTACCTTTACTACTAATGTTGGATTTTTGGCTAAGAATCAGGCTCCTAATAAATATCCAGAACCTATTGTTATTAAGGCCCTTCCATCTTCAGAAGGGCATAGGCCTTTTCTCTGTCCGGTTAGAGCTTTACGTATTTATAAACGAAGATCTCAGTTTATCAGAAAGGGACGAAAACGCTTCTTTCTGTCTCTGATGCTTAATAGAAAGGACATTACGGTCCATTCTATTGCTAGATGGATTCAATTAACTATCCGTACTGCTTATTATAATCTATCTTCAACTCAGCAGTCTGTGCTTAAGATTTTGGCTCATGAAGTAAGAGCTCTTTCTACATCTTGGGCTTACGCAAATAGTGTTGCTATTACAGATTTAATGAAGGCTGCATATTGGTCTCAGCCATCCACATTCACGAATTTTTATCTCAGAAATATTGAGTCCATTTCTGGAGACCTGCATTGTTTAGGTCCGTTATCTGTTGCTCAGAATGTCGTCCACTAAACAGTTGCAACTATAGTTATGCAGGCTTTCTGTTCCGGCAGTGACTCCGTCCTGCTGCCCTCTTCGCTCTGGGCTATTTGACCCAGGGCAAGGGGAAGGGGGTGGGGGGGGAGTGGGGAGGGTGTTCCCTTAGGTCACCTGCTTTATAGTGAAAAGCAAGGGGATACCTCCTCCGGAGTCAGTAATTCTGAGTCGTTACCGGGATGGTTTTAAAGTGTAAAGTTAATGTTTAAAATTCATTCATGTCATATTTTTAAAGTGTAGCTTGGTGTGAAGCATTTGTATATGTCATGTGTCAAACGGGCGTTAATATACAATCCTCGTACACTTTTAAAGAGTATAAAGAGTCTCAATTCTCTGGAGTGACTTTATTTATTGGCTTACTTTAAAAATAATTAGTATAAAGGGTTATACTGGATGTTCATAGAGAACATGAATGTTATTATGCTCAATTATGGAGGGTGTTGTGTCTTTTTAATTTATCATAAATAAGAAAGATACATGTAAAGCCTAATACTCCTTTTCTCCTCGAGGGGATGACTCTATTATATATAGTTGAGCTTATTGGATTTTCCTCTATGTCCTAGGCCCTCCAGCCTTTTTACTATTCAGCTATGTCTTGGTCATTGGTACAGTATAAAAATGTTAAAAAATTTATAGTAATTTATATATTTTTTATATTTACCAATGACCCAGACGGGGATGGCCCTCCCAGGAGTTGGGAACTCATACCTCCCCGCTGAGTACATAGCGCTGACCAGGCACTGCATGTAAGAATGATAATTGGCGCCAATTTCGAGACCTCCTTGACACTGCAAATGCTCAGTGGAGGAAAAGTATGGAGGACCATTTAGGACATGATTTTTTCAGTTTTAGATGCAAATTTTGGGGATTGGGGGGCAAAATTTGTGTTTGGCCCTAGATTTTTGAGAATTAGCACCAGCTATGTCTGGGTCATTGGTAAGTATAAAAACTATATAAGTTACTATAAATTTTTAACATTTCCCAAACCACACGGAACAGAGAGCTGTTGTTTGTGTTATTTGGTATGAAGCATCCTTAGGACTAGTAGAACTAAATGGTAAAAAACATTTGCCATTGGTTATGTTAGGGTGTTCTGAAATGAGCATCGAAAAAATGCTGAGTCGGCATGTTTGCAGAAATTTTAAAAAATCTTTTCTCCAGAACCTAGATCATCAGAATCTTTTGATATTCGGTATACAGCATCCATTGGGGGTGGGGTGGAGGTTGGGGGGGGGGGGGATGCAGATACAAGTTTGTTAAAATATAGCCCATTGGTTCATATTTGGGCTCAATACAGGAGGCCTAATTTTTAACGTAGGGTAATATGGGGCTTCAAAACCACCAGTCAGAATCTTTTAATGTTTGGTATACATCATTGTTATGAGGGTCAGATTCAAGATTGTTCAAACCAAGTCCCTAGATTAATGTTTGGGCTTCCTAAATTTGAACTGTGTTCAATATGGGGATAATTTTAAAAAATCTTCTTCAGATCCACCAGTCAGAATGCTTTCATATTTGGTATGCAACATCTCTAGGGGGGTCAGATTCTAGTTTGTTCAAATCAGACCCCTAGGTATATATTTGGGCTTGCTATGCATGGTAGCCCAAATTTTTACTCAGTGCGATATGAAGAAATTTCTTTAAAACTCTTCTTCAGATCCACCAGTCAGAATGCTTTCATATTTGGTATACAATATCTCTAGGGGGGTCAGATTCAAGTTTGTTCAATTCGAGTGCCTGGGTTAATATTTGGGCTCCATGTTGGAACCTGAAATTTAACTTAGTACAATATGAGGGAATTTCTTCAAAAATCTTCTTCTTCAGATCCACTAGTCAGAATGCTTTCATATTTGGTATACAACATCTCTAGGGGTATCAGATTCAAGTTTGTTCAAATCGGATCCATAGGTTAATATTTGGGCTTGCTATGGTAGGCCAAATTTTAACTTGTGCAGTATGAAGAAATTTCTTTAAAATTTCTCTTCTTCAGATCCAACAGTCAGAATGCTTTCATATTTGGTACACAGCATCTCTAGGGAAGTCAGATTCGACTGGATTAATATTTGGGCTCCCAATGGGAGCCGGAATTGGCCATGTTGCTGAAGAATTAAAAATTTTGTATTCAGTACCCTCGAGAGGTGTCTAACTAAGATTAATCCACATAGGTTGTATCAAGGGGCTTCATAGGGGAGTTCTACATTTTACATTATGATCAACCGAAGAAAAGGCATGATGCCTGGATTATTTTTGTCACTCCTGAGGGACTCAAGGGTTGATAGTGTATCCTATGGAGATGGATTGCTTAATGTAGACTCATTCTTGGACTCTGTTTATATTGTGTTCTGTTCAAGATGAGCGCTTCAGACCCTGTGGGGCCTCTTGTTCTATAACATTAGCGGCTAATGTCTTAAGTCTCTGTTTAGTGAGCTTTCCAAGGCTGCAGGTGTCTGTCTTTACTGATATGAAGACTTATAAGCTGCGTTATGTTTTTTCCTTCTCGGTGTTGTATTCATAGGCATCAGAGGCATTTAGTCCTATTGTTGACACCATAGTAGCCTTATGTGAATTAAGAGCAGTCTTTTTCTATACCATTAGTGGCTAACATCATAAGTCTCTGTTAGTGATCTTTCCAAGGCTGTTGGTTACACCCAAATATTTGTCTTCATGGAGATGAAGACTTCTAAGCTGCGGTAGCTAGGCTGAGACCGCTGTCTTTTGGGAATAGGACTGTTAGATGGAAAGAATTTGTTTTTTCCTTCTTGGTGTTTTATTCTTAGGTATCAGAGACATTTAGTCCAATTGTTGACACCATAGTAGCCTAGTGAGAATTATGAGCGGTGTTTTTCTCTACCATTGGCTACTGTTGTCGTAAGTCTCCATTTAGTGAGATTATGAGGCACAGTTTACACCCAGATATTTGTCTTCATGGATAAGAAGACCTTGAGCTGCATCAGCTAGGCTGAGACCACTGTCCTCCTGAACAAGGTACCGTTATAAGGAAAGAGGTTGTTCTTTCCTGAATGGTGTTTTTTATACCACTCACTTGAAAAGTGGGTGCTATATAGTGTTCACTATGTCCGTCTGTATGTCCATCCGTTACGCTTTAAGGGGGGGGGGGGGGAGGGGGTGTACACATCTGCTATCTGCAACTCCTCCTAAACCAGTGAACAGATTTCAGTGAAACTCGCAGACCTTCTTTTACATACATTGAAGATGTGCACCTTCTATTTTCTTTTCAGATATTTTCATTTTTACAGTTTCCCATATTGAAAAATGAACTTTGTCAAATTCAATTGATATTCTGTACAGATCTGCTATCCGCAACTCCTCTCAAACCATTGAACAGATTTCATTGAAACTTTCAGACATTCTTTTACATACATTGCAGATGTGCACCTCCTATTTTCTTTTCAGATATTTTCATATTTACAGTTCCCCATATTCAAAAATGGACTTTGTCAATTCAGGTTTTAGTAGGGAGGGGTATAGATCTGCTATCCGCTACTCCTCTTAAACCATTGAACAAACTCCATTGGAACTCTCAGACCTTCTTTTATATATATTAAAGATGTGCACCTCCTATTTTTCTTTCAGATATTTTCATATTTCGATGTCCGTCCGTCCATCCGTTATGCTTTCGGGATGAACACATCTGCTATCCGCAACTCCTCTTAAACCAGTGAACGGATTCCTTTGAAACTTTCAGACACTCTTTTACATACATTGAAGATGTGCACCTCCTATTTTATTTTCAGATATTTTCATTTCTACAGTTTCCCATTTTGAAAAATGAACTTTGTCAAATTCAATTGACATTCTGTACAGATCTGCTATCCACAACTCCTTAAGCTTAAACCAGTTAACAGATTTCATTGAAACTTTCAGACGTTCTTTTACATATATTGAAGATGTGCACCTCCTGTTTTGTTTTCAGATATTTTTATTTTTAGGGTTTTCCATATTTAAACATGGGCTTTGTCAATTCAAGCTTGCGTGGGAGGAGGGGAGGGGGGGAGGGTTGTGGACATTTTCTATCCGCGACCTCTTTTAAACAAGTGAATGGATTTCAATGAAACTTTCTTTTACATACAGTGAAGATGTGTACCTTCTATTTTGTTTTCAGATATTTTCATTTTTACTGTTTCACATATTGAAAAATGGGCTTTGTCAATTCAAGTTTCGGGGTAGAGGTGTGTGTGAGGGGGTGGGGGGGGGGGGGTGGTTGTCAGTGTTTGTGCTCTCTACATTAAACACACTTTTACTGCTGTAAAATGTTTTTTGGTGGGAGTGGGTGGTATCATTCAGTGAGCAGTGCTCACAGTTTTTCTAGTTGTGTTAGTTGTCTGAGGCATTTAGCCCTATTGATGATGCCATATTAGCCTAGTTAGCAATTATGAGAGTTCTTTCTTGTGCCTGTCGTTACTTCCGTTTTTGGAGAATACGTTTCCAGCAAACAATCAGGATGAGGCACAAGGAGTTCATCTAGTTTTTCGTTGCCCGCTTCATTTTATGACCAATCTAGCGTCGTGGATGATGATTCCACTCGGAGGATTATGGATATTATGTCTGGTGTATTCTTTAGGGCCCTGACATCCTGTCTTGATTTCAAGGGATATATCGCCAGGTGTTTTCCTTGCAATAGTGCCTTGTTCATCACGTTCCTCTCCACCCTTTAGTGGCAATGTGGAGTTGGTCAGACATGATGGAGCCCTACGGTCTTATACTATTCTAGATGACTTGGACAAGAACTCTAGGAGTCACGCCAGGTCAGAAAACTGGTCATGCTTGGTTGTTTGACCAGTTATTTTGTTATGATAAGCTTCTATTCCCTGTTAATGCTCTTTTATTGAGAATAGCAGCAGGAGCATAACAATTACGCTGTTGGTTGGCTTAGAAGCGTGTGAGTTCTCACAAATAACTTTCCGTTGGACAAGTTTAAGGTTGTAACATATTTATATCACCGGTTCTTGTCCGATCTCCATATTAACAATGTTCAGCCCAGTCAGTACTTTGATGTTTTACTGCCTGGATATTCTGGATGTGGTACACATTTTAGAAGCTTTCGATTTTTTTATAAGAGATCCGTTAAGGAAGTTGCAGCTTTATCTTCATCTTGAGTCTTGAACAGATGATTCCATTTAGCTCTAGATCCCTTAGGAAGGCGACATATTGGTCACAACAGATTAAATTTTGCTTGTAACCGGGAGCCTTTAAAGCAATTATATTTACTTCAGTCCGCCTTTTATTACTCAGAGGGGAATCCTATATTAGGTTTTTTTTCTGATATTCTTCAGTACCGCTTTATCACTGATTCCAGGCCACTTTCCTCTTTGTCTGTGGGCATTAGTCTCTAACTCTTGGACACACTTTTCCTAATTTTAAGCGTCTTATTCTGGACTAGCCTTAAAATTGGGGCTCTTTACACCAGTTAGCATAATCGTTTATGCTAAGTAATAAGGATTCATTTGGCTATTGCTCCTTTTATTTCTTATTGGTGGTATGGCCTTCTGTATTGTTGTATAGAGAAGGATATATGTAATTCCTCATATTTTAATCTCCTGTTCACATTTGTGAGTCTTCCTGCAGGCTTAGGAGCTGAAATTTAGCATGCTCTTTCTTCAAGTCCTAGGCCCTCCAGCCTTTTTACTATTCAGCTAAGTCTGTGCCATTGGTTCAGTAGAAAAATATGAAAAATTTATAGTAATTTGTATATTTTTTTTTACACTTACCAATGTCCCAGATGGGGATGGCCTTCCCGTGAGTGGGCACTCACTCCCTCCCACTGGATTTTCTACTTTATCAGGCACATAATTTGGTAAGAATGATGACTGGTGCCACTTTGTGTTGCTTCCTGCTTGCAGCGCATGTGCAGTGTATAAAGGTATGGAGGACCGTACAGGACTTTAAATTTCTGGATTTATATGCAAATTGTGGGGGTTGGGGGGGGGGGGGTGTGTCAAAATTTGTGTTTGGCCCTTAAAAGTTATGAGATTGCACCAGCTAAGTCTGGGACATTGGTAAGTATAAATAATATACAAATTACTATAAATTTTTCATATTTTTATACTGTACCAATGACCCAGACTTAGCTGGTGCTAACTCCACAAAAACCAGGGCCAAACACAAATTTTGCCCCCCAATCCCCAAAATTTGCATCCAAAACAAAAAGAAATCATGTCCTAAAGGACCTCCATAGTACGACTCTACTGCGCATGCGCAGTGACGCAGTCGTCCCGAAATTGGCGCCAAATATCATTCTCTGTTTGGCCCTTCATCAGTCAACATCTCACTGATCTTTGTGCTTGTAAATCTCAGTTTAAAGGATGCCAGACACGTAATTCTTGGAGAAAATGTGATTCTAAGGAGGATAGAAGGAGGAGAGGAAAAAAGAAGTGGCAAAAAATAATCAGGGCTGTACTTAAAAATTTTTGTTGAAATTATGTTAAGTTGCCTATTTTCGAGGCAAACGCCTCTTGTTGTCATTCTTGCTAATTGTTGCACTGCTTATTCAGTGTTTCCTCTCCCCTAACCTTCTTAAGTCCCCCCTTGCAATTCTCCCATGCTTTTGGCATATTTTTGAGAAGTTTCATTTCTAAAAATTCCCTGGGAGAGTTGCTTGGTTACAGAATGTTTTCTGTTATTTTCCCCATAGTTACGTTTTCACCCATGGGTGTATAACGTTTGTGTTCTGCATCTTCCATCTGATGTTCTGCAGATTCTCCCCTGGGAGTCTCTATTTTGCATCAGATAGAGTGTAATTGATGACTGATTCCGGGCCAGTTTTTTCAGTGCCTGGAGTCATGTTTTCTTCTGTGTTTACACTGTTTGTTTTCATTGGCAACAGCCTTTTTTGAGGGGGGCTGTTTGCCTTTGAGGTAGTTTATCTCATTATAAGATACATTTATATTATCCGAAAGTGTCTCATTAATTATTTTATATAATTTTAAAATTTTTGACCACACTTTGCCATCGGATCCATCGGGGCTCAACGTTACTTTTCAGCAACTTGGGCTTCTCTGAAAAAATATTTTTTCAAAATTATTTTGTTTTGCAATTGTTTTTTCATTTATTAATGGATCATGTTATTATGTATCTTTGTGTCAGGGGTTTTTGCGAGTAACTAGGACTTATTGTTGTTCTTTCACAATGAAGGGAACTTGTTCAAATTGTAATAGGAAGAAATCTTCCTCTGACTTTCATGATTATTGCATTAATTGTAGTCAGTGTTCTCGCATTAATCCCTGTCCTGTATGTGAACATTGGGATGAGAAACATTGGAAACGTGTGTCACGATATGTTGTTTCTGGAGAAAGAGCGATGCCGGCTCTTTCTCCACAAGGTCACTCTACTCTCTCAGTTTCTATTTCAGAGGAACCAGAACAGGGTGATGTTTCCATGTTATCTTCTTTCAAGTGTGCGTCCGTCGTCACAAATAAATACAGAGCTAGCGGCAAAAGTGCTCATGGAGATTAGACAAATGTCGTCCGCTAGCTCGCCCGGTGTAGCGTCCATTCACCGAATGGTTCGGCAGCCGGGTTCGTCCGATGCGGTCCAAGAGGAAATTTTGGGTGATGCGAGCACTATAAAAATAATAGATGCACACCCAGTGACGGCGGATAGTGAACGAGAACGGAGGAAGCCTTTTAGTCCGGTTCCTAGCTCGTCCAGGTCCAGCCGGGCCGCGAGCGAGAGAGGCCCCTCTCTCGTACATCAACATCTGGGACCAGATGTTGTGGTACAAAATGTGTCTTTAGCGGAGCATACGTCCGTCGCTCGGGACGCTCCGTTGTATAAGCAGTCCGCAGAGACTGTTAAGGCTTCCTCTTCTCGCCGGCGCACACGACCGCACCTTGGCTGCGTGACCTCCGATATTTTGCCAGCTTCGCCGATGAAGGATTCTTCGGCGACCAGGTCACACCATCCGGCAGCCAGGGATTCGAGACCGATGGACTCCGCCGTTCGCATAGGAAAAGTATGCGGGAGCCATCTGATGCGGAGCTGCCCTCGGCAAAGCAGCGAAAGACCGCTCCTCCGCAGGTCTCGACGTCGGACATTCTAGTGCAGATAGCACAGCTTATCGCAGCATCCCAGCAGCCGACAGAGACGGTGTCGGATCGAGAATTATCCGACGGCGCTGGGTCGGTACGCTCTGCCGAAGCATCGGGGCGGACGACCGGGAACATCGGGAGGTCCGACCGGATGGTGAAAGGGATACGGATGAATTGGAGCTATCCCTTTCGGAACAACACAAAGCTGCCGTGGACTTCATCCGGCACTTTCTTCCTCAAGTTGTTCCGTCGGGCCAGACTGCTGCGCTTCCGGACAGGAGAATTATAGCGTCATTGGACTCTGATTTTTTCGAGCGGTTCAGGGACATCGCTCCCGAGTTTCCGTCGCAGTCCAATAATGTTGCAAGAACATTTGAATTATTGAACGACGCTATTTTTAAACTTGCTTCCAGGACGGGGAAAGCAGGCTTCTTGTCCGCAAATACTCTCAACCTGCCTTTCATTAATGCAAGGAATAAATTCGACACGGCAGGTCAGGGTATACCGAGAGTTCCTCTGCGTATGGACGACGAGGCGGAAGACTTAGAGCTATCATTACCGTCGTCAGCTTCTATTCCAACCGCAGTGTTGGAAACAGCTATTGCGTCTAACAGAGCCAATTTAGATGCCTTATCTTACGCAGATCACCTTACGAAGGCGTTATCACTGCGTCTTCAAGGGGAAGAGTTTCAGGATATACAATCCTCCTTAAGACTTCTTTCAAGGGCAGTAGCTTATTCCACGTGTAACTCCGCCCTTTCAGTGGCAAATCTGGAGTTGGTTAGACGTGACGCAGCCCTGTCTACATCCACACTAGTGGATTCTAAGGTGAAGAACTCTCTTAGAGTCGCTTCGGTCTCAGGAGATCTTCTCTTTGACGGCAAGCTTTCCGCTATTTATGATAATATTAAAAAGAAAGCTAGTGATTCTCTGTTGTTTAGATCCGCTCCTAAAAGGTCGGATACAGCAGACACGAATAAGGCGGGCACTTCTGGGTCTTATCCGCCCAAGAGAGGTTCCTATAGAGGTTCCGGTGCGTCCTCTAGCTCTTATTCGAGAGACCGTCAGGATAGCGACTCTCGTTCGGGACGTCCTTCAGGCCGGGACAATCGGTCGGACGCCCCGAGGTCGACGAGGCGAGGTGCGGGTCGTGGAAGACGTGGTTTCTCCTACCGCAGGCCTCGCAGATCCAGGAGGTGATGGCTCAAACCTCTATCGCGTTCCGGTTGGCGGAAGGTTGTCGAGTTTTTCTCAAGAGTGGGCGTCGATTACGGACGACCCGTGGGTGAGAGGAGTGACTTCGGAAGGTCTAAAGATATCCTTCAAACGAAAGCCTCCATTAACTCGAAGTCCAAAGTGGACTCATCTTCCGTCAAACCCTCAGAAAAGAGACGCTCTGCTATCAGAGGTGCAGTCTCTTTTAATGAAGAACGCGGTAGAGGTCGTAGAAAACCAGGAATCGCTGGGATTCTACAGCCATCTGTTTCTGGTTCCGAAACCAGACGGCTCGTTCCGTCCAGTCATAGATTTGAGCTGGATAAACAAGCTGATCGTCGCTCCGAAGTTTTATATGGAGACGATTCGATCGGTCAGAGCGAGTATTCGGGTGAACGATTATGCAACGAGCATAGATCTCAAAGATGCGTACTTTCACGTCATGGTACATCCGACATTCCGAAAGTATCTACGCTTCGCAGTCCTAGGAGTGGTGTATCAGTTCCGGGCCATGTGCTTCGGATTGAATCTAGCACCCTGGGCTTTCACTCGGGTAATGAACTCGGTAATGATCTACTTCCGAGCTCATTCGTCTGCGGTAACGTCGGCCTACCTGGACGACATTCTTCAGAGGTACGGCAACGAGTTAACGCTTCAGAACGATGTTCAGAATCTTCTTCTATTGCTCCGACGTCTCGGTTTCATAGTAAACGAGGAGAAGTCGGATCTGGTGCCGTCCAAGTCATTCACTCATCTGGGAATGAGCTTCGAGACGCACAACAATCTCGTTCGTCTGCCGTTAACCAGAGCGAAATTAGTCAGTTGTTACGCTCGCTATTGTCTGAATACAGACAAAGTCACGGCGAGAGAATTTATGAGACTGATAGGTCTGTGCGGAGCCGCCGCGGATCTCATTCCGATGGGACGGCTACGCACACGGCCTCTTCAAATTTTCCTGACTCAGAATTGGAGTGTGAAAATTCATTCGCTCGATGTAGACGTTCTCTTGTCAGATCAAGTGAAACAAGAGATTCAGACTTGGGCAAACATTCAGTGGTTAACTCAAGGAGTTCCGCTGCAGTTGCCGGATCCGAGTTTTACCATTATGACGGATGCCAGTCAAACAGGTTGGGGTGCATCATTAATCCCAACGGATTCGAGATGCCAGGGTCTTTGGGATCCGCAATTCCTGTGCAAGCACATAAACATCAAGGAAATGATGTCAATTTGGCTTGCGTTACGTCACTGGATGGACATTATTCACGATGCTCATGTCCAAATCCTATCCGACAATACGACAGTAGTGGCGTATATACGGAATCAGGGAGGCACTCATTCAGTTCCGTTGTTCAATCTAACGGAAAGAATCCTTCTGTTTGCGTTGGAACATCACGTTCTTCTTTCGGTCCGTCACATACCGGGTCGTCTGAATGTGCTAGCAGACTCCCTTTCACGAAAGGGTCGCTTGTTGCCGTCGGAGTGGACTCTCAACAAACAAGTATTCAATCAGATTTGCTATCAATGGGAACGGCCAATGATAGACTTATTTGCGACACATCTCAACAATCAGTTGCAGACGTATGTGTCCCCGTGTCCGGATCCAAGAGCATTTGCAGTAGACGCTCTATCGATCCCTTGGGACGGAATGATAGGATATGCGTATCCTCCAGCGCCGTTAATTCAACAAGTATTGCTAAAGATAAAACAATCTCAATGCAAGATTCTGTTGGTAGCATCTCTGTCGCCACAGAGACCGTGGATAAATCTACTCAGGTGTCTGTTGTGGGACCTACCGCGGAAGCTCCCTCCACGAGAGGATCTTCTTTGGCAGGGGAAATCGCGCCAACTACATCACAACCCGCAAGGTCTCAACCTTCACGTTTTTCCGTTGTGCGGTCCTTCTTGCATGGCAAGCACTTTACAGGACGAGCAGTGGACGCGATTTCTAACTGTAGGAGGACCTCCTCTTCGCTAAACTATGCGGCTAAGTGGAAGGTTTTCCGTCGTTGGTGTAGGGATCATTCTGTTGATATATTTGATCCCTCTATACCAGACATTGCTAACTTTCTAGTATACTTGTTTGACGAAATCAAACTGCAACCTGTTACTATAAAGGGTTATAGATCTATGTTATCTGATACCTATGCACATCATGATAGTTTACAAATTGGATCTAATGTCTCTTTATCGAAATTGGTTAGAAACTTTTCGATAAATAGACCCAGAACTCTTAGATTAATTCCTAAGTGGAATTTAGCTTGGGTTCTCCTTAAATTGAAGGAAAAGCCATTTGAACCTCTTGGGACAGTAGATTTCAAATTCTTATCTTATAAGACAGCTTTTCTCTTAGCTTTCTCTTCTGCCAGAAGAGTCAGTGAGCTTCATGCACTATCGGTGGATGATTCTCATTATCGTAGTGTTGGGAACACTATCACCTTCACTACTAATGTCGGTTTTTTAGCTAAGAATCAGGCTCCTAATAAATATCCGGAACCTATTGTTATTAAGGCTCTTCCGTCTTCAGACGGGCGTAGGCCTTTACTCTGTCCTGTTAGAGCACTACGTATCTATAAACAGAGATCTCAGTTCATCAGAAAGGGACGGAAACGTTTCTTTCTGTCTTTGATGCCTAATAGAAAGGACATTTCAGTCCATTCTATTGCTAGTTGGATTCAGTTAACTATCCGTACTGCGTATGAAGATTTATCTTCTTCTCAGCAGTCTGTGCTTAAGATTTCTGCTCATGAAGTAAGAGCTCTTTCTACTTCCTGGGCTTATGCTAATAGTGTTGCTATTACAGATTTAATGAAGGCTGCTTATTGGTCTCAGCCATCCACATTTACTAATTTTTATCTCAGAAATATTGAGTCCATTTCTGGAGACCTGCATTGTTTAGGTCCGTTATCTGTTGCTCAGAATGTCGTCCACTAAACAGTTGCAACTATAGTTATGCAGGCTTTCTGTTCCGGCAGTGACTCCGTCCGGCTGCCCTCTTCGCTCTGGGCTATTTGACCCAGGGCAAGGGGAAGGGGGGGGGGGGGGGGGGGGCGGGTGTTCCCTTAGGTCACCTGCTTTATAGTGAAAAGCAAGGGAATGCCTCCTCCAAGACAGTATTTCTGAGTCGCTTCCGGGATGGTTTTAAAGTGTAATATTAATATTTAATTTCATTCATGTCTTATTTTTAAAGTGTAGCTCGGTGTGAAGCATTTGTATATGTCAAGTGTCAAACGGGCTTTAATATACAATACTCGGACACTTTTAAATGATTATAAAGAGTCTCAATTCTCTGGACTACTTTATTTATTGGCTTGCTTTAAAAATAATTAGTATAAAGGTTATACTGGATGTTAATAGAGAACATGAATGTTATTGTGCTCAATTATTAAGGGTAGTGTATCTTTCTAATTTAAATATTAAATAAGAAAGATACATGTAAAGCCTAATACTCCTTTTCTCCTTAAGGGGTTACCTCTTTATTTTATAATTGAGCTTATTGGATTTTCCTCTATGTCCTAGGCCCTCCAGCCTGTTTACTATTCAGCTAAGTCTGGGTCATTGGTACAGTATAAAAATGTTAAAAAATTTTATAGTAATTTATATATTTTTTATACTTACCAATGACCCAGACGGGGATGGCCCTCCCTGAGTTGGGAACTCTTGCCTCCCCGCTGAGTACATAGCGCTGACCAGGCACTGCCAGTAAGAATGATATTTGGCGCCAATTTCGGGACGACTGCGTCACTGCGCATGCGCAGTAGAGTCGTACTATGGAGGTCCTTTAGGACATGATTTCTTTTTGTTTTGGATGCAAATTTTGGGGATTGGGGGGCAAAATTTGTGTTTGGCCCTGGTTTTTGTGGAGTTAGCACCAGCTAAGTCTGGGTCATTGGTAAGTATAAAAAATATATAAATTACTATAAAATTTTTTAACTTTTCAGTAGTATTATAATAGAAGATTTTAGAAAGAGAATGTTTTATGTACTGCATCTTTAACCCTTTACCTAGCACAAGTTGAAGCCAACAGTACAAATTATTTTTCTGAAACATCAGATTTTTTCATTTTTTACTTCTAACCATTGCTTATTAGTCCTTATTGGAACAAACTCATCAAGCTTGTTCCATTAATAGGTCATGAGGTATGTTTTGGGGTAGAAAAATAAAAAAAATAATTTGAATACCAATTTTTGTATATCACAAGTGCAGATATGGCAGATTCATTAGGTAATTGGTTAACAAAAAATATCACAGACTATTTTTTGTGTCTAAGCATTATCATTGCTGGGACAATCAGGCTCTTTGCATGACATCACTCTAGTTGATTTTGGCACAAGCATTGTCCTAAAGGATCTGTTCCTCATGTAATGATTCATCTTGTCAAACAGAAGGTACCTTAGGTTTGCTGTTAACAAGATATGTTAGCAATTCAGGGCTATATGTTTTTGGTTTTAATGTAGTGCCTTGAGTGTTACCCACCATATCATAAGCTATTGTTGGGCCTGCTTAACAGTCATGACTTTAGCACATTTTGATGACATTCTTCTGAGATTTTGCAACAGAAATGATCTTTTACAGGATGTGAACAGTCTACTAGACATTCTTCAAATCTCGAGGCTTCATAGTGAATCTCGTCAAATTGGTTCTGATTCCTTCAACAACATTCACTCATCTTGGGATACATTTCCAGGCTCAGCTCAATTTGGTAGGCATACCTCAAGCAAGGGCTTAAATCATGGTAACCTTCCTGTGACTCATCATTCAATCTCAATCAGTTACTGTTCGCCAATTAATGTGTCTCCTGTGTCTGTGCAGATCACCGACAGGTTCAATTCCTCTAGGTCGCTTGTTTATCCAGGCATTCCAGTTTTTCTGTTACACATTTGGTCATCGGGAGTTGACTCATTAGAGAAAAATATTTCTCTGTCTTGTAAAATCAAGTAACATGTTTTGATTTGGACATACCTGGAGTGGATAATGCAAGGTGTGCCATTAGACTCTCCTCTACCATCTTCAATATTGTTGACAGATGCAAGCAATCACTTTTCGAATTGGTGAAAACTTTTCTCTTGCACACCATCAAACATCTGTTTGAAGCCAACCCCTACATTATGTTGTAATTAGTATAGTGGGGCCCACTTAATTGGATATTCAATTCACTGAATAAAACTTGTTAATTGAATCTAATCTTCAAACACAAAACATTTACCACACCTTCAATACAAATTTCCCCTGATAATTGCATATAGGGTATAGTGTAAACTCCTGTTAATTAAATACAAAAATCTATCAAAGACTTACTCTGAAAACCACTGAATTCCCCATTTTTATAGACCCACTTAGCCTCCACATATCCATTGTAAGTATTTAATCTATTTTGTCTTGTTTGATAGAGCTCAATTTTATAAGAGAATAAATGCCCAGTTTATCACTATAATGCAGAAAAATAACAAATTCCTGTTAATTGAATACTCCTGTTAACTGAATATTTTGCTCTGGCAAAGTGGCTATTCAATTAACAGGATTCCACTCTATAGGATATGTATACTAGGCTAGCATGCACTATCACACACATCCATATCGAGTTGAATCAAGATCAATGAAAGAATTTCTAATCAAACTGAATATTGAAACTTAACCATGTCCTACTGCCTAATAACAATTTCAAATCAAACTGAGTAGTGAAACAACCATGTCCTGCTGCCTAATAACAATGCCATTCTTCTGATTGAGATCAGTGAAAGAATTTCAAATCAAACTGAATATTGAAACTTAACCATGTCCTACTGTGTAATAACAATCAAACACCATTCTTTGAATGAATAATATATAATCTGATGTATGAGTGAAACAATTTTAAGTAGACTGTAACATTTATACCACAGTAAAACCATTTCACGTGAATATTGAATATCTTTGTCACTGAAAATTATTCAGTAAACAGGAATATTTCCATAACCAGAATTTGGTCATATACTTACACTCTGGTGATACATTGTATATTTAATTATACCATGATTGCTGTGCATATTCAATGTTATGTGATACAATACAGACATTGGGAAATGTGTTAAATACACCACACGTGGAATCTGAATTACATGTAAGAATATCATGTAAGAATGCATCTGATTGGAGGTTACACATCTGAGTGACATTTTTACATGAATGAAATACTTTGACACAAAACAGTGTCAAGTAAGAAAGTTATCAGACCACTGAAGGTGATATTTTTCTTTAAAATTTAGAACCCAACTTTGGGAGAATTCATTTGACAGGAATCATTTACTCTTAGTGGAGTTTTTCCTGTATTTTACACGCGTCTTTATTGCTCATGAAGTACAAGAAAAACTGCACCTCAGATCATTGATTTCAGTCCTTTGTATTCCACCCTTGTGTTCTGTCTTATTATAACTGTGAGCCCTGTCAAACATCATATAATGCCTTAAATGCTCACATTGGAAGTTTAAGGAACAAAATTTTATTACATGCCTGTTCTATGAAATCCCCATCTACAGCAACACTAAACCATGTGGAAAGTGAAAATCACACGTATGGAACGGAAATCGCTTTTTTTTAAATAGAAGCGAAATTTCACTGGACTTTTCTACAAATTGTGCGATGCAATTACATTTTGAATCGCTAGCGATAGCTAAAAATAGTAACACGGGTTCCCCTCACAAATTTGGTTTGCGATAAAATGTGTCCTTTTTGTTGATATTTCGTCTCCTGAGTTTCAATGTGTTCTATGTTTATACTGGCACATAGAACACATTGGAACTCACGGTACGAGTTATCAAATGAATTGCTGAGTGTCCTTCTGATAATTGCTTTTATAGACGTGAAGGTGTGTAATAAACCCAGAATGACACATGCATGTGAATGGGTTAATCGATATGGCACTTGTGCCATATCGATTAACCCATTTACATGCATGTGTCGTTCTGTGTATATCTGTGATGAAGAGAACATTTATAATCTTCTTTGTGAATTTCCCCAGTGAGAAACCTGGGAAGTAGAAGAGTGCATGTTTTCTGCTGTCAACAAGTTCTGTTTCTTGGTAAAATAGGAGCCAGTAATTAGTGACTGGTGGATGTCCTCTGAAGTGGGTTACATTGGTATAAACTATTGGCTAAACTTGGCTTTCTACATTTGTTTCAATCAAGATGTGGCCATAGATGCTGAAAGTGATATTAAACAGCAAGAAATAAATGAATAGATAGTTAAATTTCCAATTGATGACAAATACGCTGTGAAGATGATCATTCTGTTAAGCAGTAATTGATTGAGTGGTAAAGCAGTGGCTCAGTGGTTAGAGCATTTGACTTTAAAACAAAAGGTTGAAGGTTCAGTCCTAAGCAGCTTTAACTATGATGTATCCTTGGGTAAGGCACTTAATCCTGATTGCTGTTGTGGAGGCAAGGTGGCACTGTGAACTGAGGCATACTGCATGTGGATTGTGCACTTGCCTTCAACTGCTGCTGCTGGTGCAGAGTTGGTAAGTTGGAGAGTCTGACAGTTGCTTGCTGCTGCTCAGTAGTTCACTCCAGTTTCCCCCATCCATAAAACACTGTCCGACCAGATGTGACCCTGGCTGTTGAAGTATTGTAAAACCTCAGTAAAACAAATATTTCATTGAGTGAGATTGTATACACTATTGGGATTTTTTTTTTCCAGTTTACACAAAGTTTTGTTTATGGAAAGTGCAGAACATTATCACAATAAAGACAACTGGCCACCAGAACAAGACAGAGTGTAAGTTTCTCCTTTCTCTTCCAGTAGATGTTATTCTGCTATTACATTAATCAGCAGCAAATAGTCCTTTACAGTAATGTCATCCCAATATGCCAAACATGAAATGTCCGAAGTCATGACATCGTAACATTGTGAGTTAATTTTGGAAATTGAATTGAATCATTTTTCTCTGTTTTTAGCTTAACTTGACAAAGTCAAGATAAGCTATTGCCATCACGCGTGCGGAAGTCTGTTAGTCTGTGAGTCTGTTCACATTTTACTTTAGCACAGGCTACACCCTGCAGTTTGATCGTCACGAAATTTCATAAGCAGGTTTGGGGTCATGTCTAGATGAGAACGTCCCCTTTTGATCGCGATCGGTCATTCGGTATGGCTGCCCGAGCCCAAAACCCGAAAACCATTAGCACAGTCTACAGGTCGTATTTATGAAGGGATTTCATTGTAACTTGGTAGGATGCCTCTGTATAATGCCTAGATGAGAACGTCCCCTTTTGGACATGATCTGTCAACCGTGATGGCTGTCCAAGCCCGAAACCCAAAAACTTTTAGCACAGTCTGCAGGTCATGTTTAATATGGAGGGATTTCATTGTAACTTGGTAGGATGACTCCTTATGATGTCCAGATGAGAATTTCCCCATTTGGGTGTGATCTGCCAACTGTGACGACTGCCCAAGCCCAAAACCCGAAAACCTTTAGCACAGTATACAGGTCATATTTATTGAGGAATTTCATTGTAACTTGGTGGGTTGACTTCATATAATGTCTAGATGAGAACGTCCCCTTTTGGACGTGATTGGGCAACTGTGAGGGCTACAGGGGCCCAAAAACCTTTAGCACAGTCTACAGGTCATATTTATGAAGGGATTTCATTGTAACTGGGTAGGATGACTCCAAATAATGTCTAGATGAGAACGTCCCATTTTGATCGCGATCATTCAGCTTTGATGGGTGCCCGAGCCCAAAAACCTTTAGCATAGGCAAATGGTCACATTTATGGAAGGATTTCATTGTAACCTGTTAGGTTGACTCCATATAATGCCTAGATGATGACATCCCCTTTTGGTCGTGATTGGTCAACTGTGATGCTACAGGTGCCCGAAGCCCGAAAACCTTGAGCACAGTCTACAGGTCATATTTATGAAAGGACTTCATTGTAACTTCATAGGATCACTCCAGATGATGCCCAGATGAGATTGTCCCCTTTGGTTGCGATCATTTAACCATGATGGCTGCCCGAGCCCGAAGCCCGAAAACCTTTAGCACAGTCTACATGTCATATTTATGAAGGGATTTCATTGTAACTTGGTAGGTTGATTCATATAATGTCTAGTTGAGAACGTCCCCTTTTGGACACGATTGGGCAACTGTGACGGCTACAGGGGCCCGAAGCCCGAAAACCTTTAGAACAGTCTACAGGTCATAATTATGAAGGGATTTCATTGTAGCTTGGTAGGATGACTCCAAATAATGTCTAGATGAGAATATCCCCTTTTGGTCACGATCATTCAGCCTTCATGGCTGCCCGAGCCCAAAGACCTTTAGCATAGTCTATAGGTTGTATTTATGGAAGGATTTCATTGTAACTTGTTAGGTTGATGCCATATAATGCCTAGATGATGACATCCCCTTCTGGTCGTAATTGGTCAACTGTGATGGCTACAGGTGCCCGAAGCTCGAAAATCTTGAGAACAGTCTACAGGTCATATTTATGAAGGGATTTCATTGTAACTTCGTAGGATCACTCCAGATGATGCCCAGATGAGAATGTCCCCTTTTGGTTGCGATCATTCAACCATTATGGCTGCCCGAGCCCGAAGCCCGAATACCTTTAGCACAGTCTACAGGTCATATTTATGAAGGGATTTCATTGTAACTTCGTAGGATCACTCCTGGTGATGCCCAGATGAGAATGTTCTTTTTTGGTTGCGATCATTCAACCATGATGGCTTCAAGAGCCCAAAGCCCAAAAACCTTTAGTACAGTCTTCAGTTCATATTTATGAAGGGATTTCATTGTAACTTGGTAGGTTGACTTCATATAATGTCTAGATGAGAACAGCCCCTTTTGGACACCATTAGGCAACTGTAACGGCTACAGGGGCCTGAAGCCCGAAAACCTTTAGCACAGTCTACAGGTGATATTTATGAAGAGATTTCATTGTACCTTGGTAGGATGACTCCAAATAATGTCTAGATGAGAACGTCCTCTTTTGGTCGTGATCATTCAGCCTTGATGGCTGCCCGAGCCCAAAACCCCAAAACCTTTAGCATAGTCTATAGGTCATATTTATGGAAGGATTTCTTTGTAACCTGTTAGTTTGACTCCATATAATGCCTAGATGATGACATCCCCTTTTGGTCAGGATTGGTCAAATGTGACGGCTTCAGGGGTCTGAAGCCCGAAAACCTTGAGCACAGTCTACAGGTCATATTTATGAAGGGATTTCATTGTAACTTCGTAGGATCTCTCCAGATGATGGCCAGATGAGAATGTCCCCTTTTGGTTGCGATCGTTCAATCATGATGGCTGCCCGAGCCCAAAGCCCAAAAACATTTAGCACAGTCTACAGGTCATATTTAAGAAGGGATTTCATTGTAACTTGGTAGGTTGACTTCATATAATGTCTAGATGAGAACGTCCCCTTTGGACGCAATTGGGAAACTGACGGCTACAGGGGCCAGAAGCCCAAAAACCTTTAGCACAGTCTACAGGCCATATTTATGAAGGGATTTCAGTGTAACTTGATCGGATGACTCGTTTTGGAATAATTTCACTGTAACTTGGTAACTTTCGTTGATATACATTAACTGTGAGGGCCACATACATTAACTGTGAGGTCATATTAACCCACCCCTCAGCTCTTTAGTACAGTGTACACCTGATATTATTTTTATCAAAAACATAGCATACAAGGAACAGAAATGAACATATTCCCAATTATCACAATTCTTGTCTTATTTCATAATCCTTTCATCAACATTGAACATTATCCTTTTCATCAAACACAACACACAAGTTAAGCTACAGTGTCATTGACACTTTCATTTAAGTCAGTACAGGTATATGATAAAATGAAAATTCTGCAATAACAGAAACTCAAATTTGTCACAATTTGCTTTGAAATTTCTGAACACAGTCCACTAAAATCAATCTCAGCCAGATTGATTTTAGTGAACTTTGTTCAGAAATTTCAAATCAAATTGTAACCCATCAGACATCCTCTGTATATGCATCAAGCTCATTTTTATCGCAGGTAATGTGATTTCTTTTTTCTCATAGATCGAGGGGTAAAAGTTGACAACGCTCTGCTTATATATGTAGTTTCCTATTTATTAATCATGTTAGGACTATTGTAAGATACATTATATATTCCGGTAGTGTAGCATTAATTTTTGGATAATAAAAAAAAAATTTGTCCTCACTTAGGCTCTATTGGGATCCATTTGGGCTCATCGTTCCCTTTAGGGCCTTGGGCTCATGTCAAAATTTTTTCGAAAATTTTTTTATTGTGAATTATTTTTCGAATTATTGTTTTGAATAATATTATTATGTATCTTTTTCAGATATTTATTGGGAGTTGGTGCGAGTACTGTTGACTTTAATTTTATTCAAAATGAAAGCTTATTGCTCAAATTGCAACTCGAGGAAGTCTTCCTCTGATTCACATGATAATTGTATCTCTTGTAGTCAGTGTACTCGCACTAATTCGTGTTCAACTTGTGTCAGTTGGGATGACAAATGTTGGAGACAGGTGTCATGGTATGTTTTCGGCGAGAGGCCAATGCTGGTCCTCTTGCCAAAGAGTCACTCTAGTTTTTCAGTTTCTATTTCAGAGGAACAAGAACATGGTGATGTTTACGTGATGTTTACGTGACAGTGTCCTTCCGTCGTTGCATTTAGATAGTCGATCAGAGCTAGCAGCTAAAGTGCTTTTAAATATTAGACAGGGCAATAAACATCACACCCGTGGTTTCAGAACCCTGTCGCCAGCTAGCTCGACCGGTGAAGCAGTTACTCCATCCATGGGTACCGTGATCCCGGGTATGTCCGTTGTGGTCGACAAGAGTAAAATGGGTAGAGCGAGCACTATAAAATACAAACAGGCTCACCCTGCGATGACGGAGAGGAAGAAGCTGGCAAGCTCAGCGGTAAGCTCGACGAGGTCTGATAGGACCACGAGCGAGAGAGTCCCCTCACTTTCACAACAACATCTGGGGCCAGATGTTGTGGTTCGGAACTTTGCGTCAGTCGGAGCATATGTCCGTGCCTCTCGTCGCTCTGTTCAGTTCACAGCCGGGGTCGGCTACAGTTACGACTTCTTCTTCAGCGTCTACCAAGCACACACGACTGCACCTTGGCTACGTGACTTCTGATATCCAGCCTGCATCACCGAGAAAGGACCACTCTTCGTCAAAGAAGTCACACCATCCGGTAGCCAAGGAGATGAGGCTCATTCCTCGGGACGTCCACAGAAAAGAGCCATCTCGGACACACTGTCCCAGAAGACTGCTGCTCCTCAGGTCTCCGTAATGGACTTGCTGTCGCTGACCACAGCATCCCTTCAAGTACAGGAGCAACCTATGGCAGTCTCGGAACCCGAGCTGTCAGATGATCCTAGGTCAGTCCAGTCATCTGCGTGTTCAGATGCCGATGACCGTGAGTCTTATCTGATTCAGTCGGATGGTAAAAGGGATTTGGAAGAAAATGACCCTTCCCTTTCGGAACAACACATGGTGGCGAGTTTCTCTGCATTTGGATGAGTAGGCCGAGGACCTAGACATGTCCTTACCTCCGTAATTCACAATTCACTTGACACAGTTGAGATGGCAATTTCTTCTAACAGAGCGAATTTACACGCTATGTCTTACGCAGATCACCTTACGAGAGCTATGGCGCAACGTCTCAATGGGAAGGAATTTGAGGACGTTCGTACCTGTTTGAGAATTCTTTCCAGGGCTATTATGTTTACCACATATAACTCTGCCTTAACAGTGGCTAATTTGGAGTTAATTGGACGTGATGGAGCTCTTGCATCGTCATCCTTAATATATGACAGGGGGAAAAACTCTCTTCGAGTCGCTCTGGTATCCGTTCATGATATCTTTGACGACAAGCTTCTTTAATCTACGACCAAGCTACAAAGAAAGCGTCACACACTCTGCTACTTAAATCAGCGTCTAATAAACCCGCAACAGCAGAGAAGAGTAAAGGAGGAGGTTCAGGACAAAAATCACCCAAAGGGAACTCCTCGCGAGGATATAAGAGACCCTCACACTCTAGAGATCGTCAATATAGCGACTCAGGAAGGGGGCGTGGGTCTGACCGAGGCAACCGGTCAGACGCTCCCAAGCCGGCGGGTCGAGGCTCTTCACGTACAGGATGTGGTTTCTCCTTCCGTAGGCTTCGCATGTCCTACAGGTGATGGTCAGGACTTCTATTGTGTTCCAGTTGGCGGAAGGTTATCAAGATTCATGAGAAACTGGATAACTATTACGGAAGACCAGTGGGTGAAAAGTGTGATCTCGGACGGCCTACGGCTATCTTTCTGAGAAAAATCACCGCTAACACGAAGTCCGCTTTGGACACAACTTCCGTCAAATCCTATAAAAAGAGAGTCTCTCCTTTCGGAGGTAAAGTCACGCTTGGAAAAGGAAGCAATAGAGGTCATAGAGAGCCACGAGTCTCTAAGTTTCTACAGTCACCTGTTCCTCGTACCAAAGCCAGACGGCTTGTTTCGACCGGTAATAGACTTGAGCTGTATAAACAAGCTTATCGTAGCTCCAAAGTTCTATATGGACCATCCGTTCGGTAAGGGTGAGCATACGAGTGAACGACTATGCGGCAAGCATGGATCTAAAGGATGCGTACTTTCATGTCCTGGCACATCCGGCATTCAGAAAGTACCTACGGTTTGCCATTCAAGGGATAGTATATCGGTTCTGAGCAGTGTGCTTCGGTCTGGGCATTCACTCAAATAATGAACTCGGTAATGTCATACTTCCGGGCTTATTCGTCTGCGGTAACATCGGCTTACTTGGATGACATTCTTCAGAGATACGGCAACAAAACTACTCTTCAGAATGATGTTCAGAGTCTGCTATTATTGACGTCTCGGTTTCATCATAAGCGAGAAGAAGTCGGATCTAGCTCCGTCCAAGTTGTTCATTCACTTGGGAATGAGCTTCGAGACTCACAACAATCTGGTTCATCTGCCGTAACCCAGAGCGAAATTAGTCGGTTGTTATGCTCGCGTTTGTCTACACTCAGATGCATTAACAGCGAGGGAATTTATGCGACTGATGGGGTTGTGCGGAGTGGCTGCGGATCTTATTCTGATGGGTCGCTTGCACACACGTCCACTCCAGATATTCTTTACTCAGAACTGGAGTGTGAAGACGCATTCACTCGAGACCAGTATTGTTTTAACTGACCTGGTCAAACAAAAAGTCCAGATTTGGGCAGACATTCAGTGGTTAACTCAGGGAGTTCCGCTGCAGCTGCCAGATCTGGCTTTCACGATTATGACAGATGCGAGTCAAACAGGTTGTGGCGCGACCCTGAGCCCAACAGACTCGAAGTGCCAGGGTCTTTGGGACCCTGGGTTCCTGAAAAAACACATAAACATCAAAGAAATGATGTCAGTATAGTTAGTGCTACAACAGTGGATTCACATAATAGCGGACGCGCATGTTCAAATATTGTTGGACAACTTGACAGTAGTAGCGTAATAAGGAACCAGGGAGGCACGCATTCGATTCCATTATGTGAACTAACGGAAAAAAATTCTTCTATATGTCTTGAAACATCAAGTTCATCTATCGGCCCGTCATATACCGGGTCGTCTGTACGTACTAGCAGACTCACTCTCTCAGAAAAGTCGCCTGTTGTCATCAGAGTGGACTCTCAACAAGCGAGTGTTCAGACAGATTTGCTACCAGTGGGATCAACCTATGATAGACTTGTTTGCGACACACCTCAACAATCAGTGGCAGATTCTTTCCGTATGCAGTAGACGCTCTCTCAGTTCCATGGGACGGAATGATAGGATACGCGTATCCTCCAACTTTGTTGATTCAACAGATCTTGTTAAAGATCAAGCAATCGCATTGCAAGATTCTGTTAGTAGCTTCTATGTCGTCACATAAACCATGGATCATTCTTCTCAGGTGTCTGTTATGGGACGTTCCCCGGAAGCGTCCTCCACGGGAGGACCTTCTTTATCAGGGGAAGTCATCACACTGCATCACAACCCGCAAGGTCTCAACCTTCACGTATTTCCGTTGTGCGGTCCTTCTTACACAGCAAGCATTTTACACGACGAGCACTGGACGCAATTTCTAATGTAGGAGGACCTCCTCTTCATTGAATTATGCAGCAAAGTGGAAGGTTTTCTTCCGTTGGTGTAAGGATCAGTCGATAGACGTTTATGATCCGTCCATACCGGATATTGCCAACTTTCTGGTCTACCTGTTTGACATTCTCAAACTGCAGCCTGTCACTATTAAGGGCTATAGGTCTATGCTGTCAGACACTTACGCTCATCATGATAGCTTGGTAATCGGATCTAATGCTTCAATATCCAAATTAATTAGAAATTTCTCTATAAATAGACCTAGAACCCTCAGATTAATTCCTAAGTGGAATTTAATTTGGGTTCTGTTGAAGCTTAAAGAAACTCCGTTTGAGCTGTTAGACGTTGTAGAGTTCAAATTCTGGACCTATAAAACTGCATTTCTCTTAGCCTTTGCTTCCGCTAGAAGAGTTAGTGAACTCCATGCTTTATATTTTTTTTTACAAATCTCACTATCATAGTGTTGGAAATGCCATCCCTTTAACTACAGAAGTGGGATTTTTGGCTAAGAATCAGGCTCTAGATAAATGACCTGAGCCTATTATCCTAAAGGCTCTGCCGTCTACGGACAACCGTAGACCTTTGCTGTGTCCAGTCAGGGCTATGCGCATATATAAACACTGATCAGAGCTTATTAGAAAAGGAAGATAACGCTTCTTTTTATCATTGATTCCTAACAGAAAAGATATATCTGTTCATTCTATTGCTAGATGGATTCAGTTGGCAATATGCATTGCCTATGAAAGTCTATCTTCCGATCAGCATTCTGTAAATAAGATATCAGCACATGAAGTTCACATTCCACTTCTTGGGCTTATTCTAACAGTATAGCCATTACTGATCTCATGAAAGCTGGGTACTGGACACAGCCTTCCACATTTGCCTAGTTTTACCTTAGAAATATAGAGTCCATCTCCGGTGACCTTAGATGTTTAGGTCCTCTATCTGTTGCTCAGAATGTTGTCAACTAAACGTTTTGCTGCCCTCTTCGTTCTGCGGTTACGTACCTCAGAACAAGGGGGAAGGGGGGGCGGGGGGATGGTTCTTCCCTTAATATCATCTGGCTTTATAGTGAAAAGCAAGGGAAGACCGCCTCCAGTGTCAGTAGTCCCATGTCGGTGCTGGGATGGTTTTAATGTGTAACTCAGTGTGAAGCAAATTAATATGTCTCATTTACGTAATGTTTTTAAAGTATAGCTCACTGTGAAGCATTTGTATAAGTCACGTGTCAAACGAGCGTTAATATACAATCCTTGGACACTTTTAAATGAGTATAAGGAGTCTCATTTTCTGGACTATCTCTATATATTGGCTTCCCTTCACTGAATTAGCATAATGGGTTATGCTGGGATTAAAATGGAGAATTATATATTATGTAATGCTCAAATACATTGTTGTGTTATGTCTTTCTCATTTCTCGTAAATGAGAAAGACATATATAATTCCTTTTTCTCCTATTCTCCTGTAGGAGATATCCTTTAAGAAATAATTGAGTAATCGGTTTTTCCTTTATGTCCTAGGTCCTCCAGCCTTTTTACGATTCAGCTAAGTTTGGGCCATTGGTTGTTGTATAAAAATATTATAAATTCAAAGTAATTTGTATATTTTTTATACTTACCAATGGCCCAGATGGGGATGGTCCTCCCATGAGAGGGCACTCATACCTCCCCGCTGATTATAACATTTAGCAGGCACTGTAGAAAGAATGGTGCTTGGCCCTAATTTCGGTGCTTTCTGGATACTGCGCATGCACAGATCACAAAAGTATGGAGGACCACATAGTACATATTTTTTTCGGTTTTACATGCAAATTTGGGGGATTGGGGGGGGGGGGGGGGGAGGAGGGGCAAAATTTGTGTTTGGCCCTGGATATTTTTGAGTTAGCACCAGCTAAGTCTGGGCCTTTGGTAAGTATAAAAAATATACAAATTACTTTGAATTTATAATATTTATGAATTTTAATTTTTTAAATATTAATTAGAAGTTTGCTCAAATGAAGCTCTCAGGGTTATATTTAGAGTGGCATTTAGCCCTGAGGTTTTAACATTTTGGTTAACACATAGAGGACTATTTCCGATTTTTATGACCTCAGAACCCTTAACATGCCATGATGAGGAGATCCTGTTGAGAACAGACAAATTTCCTTGGCTGTGGTTTCCAGTTAAGTCTTGGCTGCCTTCATAGACAGCCAAGACTTAACTAGAAAACATTGCTAAGCCACTAGACAAATAGAGTGTGCACTGGTGGAAATTCAGGACACATGTCTAGGCTCTTAAGGGTTAATGGGAAGATCATTTAAAAAATCTCCCAAGCCATTGCTCTAAATTCTTTTGTGTGTAATATATAAAATTTCTAGAAGGATGATTTGCAAGTTTGTAAATGTCAAAATCAAGACCCCTACATCAAATTTTGGGATTTCATGGGGGCCCCTGGGTCATGGAGAAAACATTAAAAAATCTTCTTCCCTTAAACCACTGCTCCAAATCCTCCTACGTTTAATATATATGTATATATATATATAACATCTTTGTAAGGATGATTTACAAGTGTGTTCAAATCAAGCCCCTGGGATCATATTTAGGGATGGCATGGGTCCCCATTTTCACCAATGTGGATAGTGGAGAAAACATTTTGAAAACATCTCTTATACCACTGCTCAAAATCCTTCCATGTTTAATATATAACATATTTGTAAGGATGATTTACAAGTTTGTTCAAATAAAGCCCCTATTGTAATATTTAGGGATGTCATGGGTTCTCTGAGATCCTAACTCTGTGAGTACTTGAGAAAACATTAATAATCTTCTCCCAATTCACTGTTCTAAGTGCTATTATGTTTGTTTAGTAGATTCTTTGTAAAAGTAATTTATAAGTTTGTTCAAATTTAGAGTGTTATGGGGCACTGGGCTACAACACTACGTAATGGTAATGGAGAAAACATTCTTCCATTGATCTATAATATTTTTGTGAGGATGATCTGTAAAAAGATTTTTCAGATAAAGTCACTGAAGAGATAATTTTGGAGTGTGATGGGACCCCCAGATTTAAGCTTTGTGGATAATGGGAAAAATATCTTAAAAAATTGTGTGTCAAACCACTGCTTCAAATGCTTCGATATTTAATATATAACATTTTTATAAGGATAAATTACAAGTTGTTCTCAATAAGCTCAGAGATCATATTTTGGGATGTCATATGTCTCCTATGATAAAGGGAGAACACAGTCTTTTAATTCCAAACTTCTGCTTCAGATAATTTGACATAAGGTTATTTGTTTACAAGTTTGTTCAGATCAACCGCCTAATGGATGAGTGGGGAGAAACTATTTTTTATTTTTTGTTTTTTTAAATGATTTGAAATTTAGAGTTTCACTTATGTGTACAAAAGGAGGGCAAAGTTAGATTTTCAGTCTTTTAATGTGAGTAATGCAGTAGTTATGGTCCCTCATTGTGTAAAAACTTTGTTATTTGGGGGTTTTCACCCAAAATCATTTTTGCACTTTGCCTTATTGGTTTGTAATTTTAAAGTTTCACTTATGATTACAATACAAAGGACAGGTTCACTTTTCTGCTTTTTGATGCAGATACATTTATGTCAGAAGTTAATTATCTTTTGTGGCAGATTGATTTGAAATTTCTAATTTCCCTTATCACAGAACAAAGACCAAGTTTGATTTTTAGCTTTTTAGTGCAAGTATTGTCACAGTTATCATCCTTGGTAAATAAATAAATAAATCAGTCCTCCCTCCCAGTTTCTGTTTGAATTCTCCCTGAGGTCTGCAGAGGGAGAAGTGACTTTTTCCTTCAGTTTACCTCCCAGACTAGTCACTGTAATAGACTATATATATACTACTCAAAGTTTGCTAAGCACCAAGTATAGTGAACTACCTGTTTTACGTTTTAGTTGAAATATTGTTATGAAAAGTGTATATATTTTTTATTTAATTATATCTTTAATGATTTAAGCACAGAAATTAAGATTTTGTTTGTGTTTGACATTATTTTTTAGCTTCTGAATATGATAACCATGGAAAATGGATGTTATTGGTAAAAGAAGAAATTTTTCAAATTTGCCAAAAAGTTGACGGAGCGAACTGATATGGGTTCAATATCGAGTATGAGACCCATTATTGTGAATTACAGCTTGACAACGCCTTCTCATGCTCCCAATCAGGTTCCAGATCGTCCTTTGTGGTATGTTGTTCCATTCTTGGACCAGCATGGCACCAAGCTCCTGGACACTTGTTGGTTGGACTGGATGGACTGAAATTACAAGTTGCAACTCATTCCAGACTTGCACGATGTGATTGAGGTCAGGGGATCTTGCTGGCCAGTCCATACACTCAATCCCCTCCCTCTGTCGGTACTCCCGGACAGCATGGGCAACATGACAGGCATTATTGTCTATCAGAATGAATCTATCGCCCACTGCACCTGCATACACTCTGACGTGGGCATTCAGGAGCTCATCAGTATACAGCTGTGCAGTCACTGTATCACTGTCAAGGACTCAGATCTCTGTAGTTCATCCCAGCTGATGCCGCCCCAGAATTAACTCTCCACCATAGCAGTTATGCTCAGTAAATGTGGCTGCATGGAATTGCTCTCCTGGTTTTTTCCATACTCTAGAATGCCTATCCATGTTGTCTAGGCAGTACCTTGACTCATCTGTAAAAAGTGCAGGTATCCAATCTTCTCGAATACATCCAACGTGATCCATGGCCCATTCATATCATGCCCGCTGGTGGTTCTGGGACTGCTGAATGTGAATACATGATCCTCTTTATTGGAGACCACCTTCGTGCAACCTTGCCCGGATAGTCTGTGTCAAAACATTTACCCCGGATGCATTCTGAAGGTCACTGCGAAGCTGGGATGCTGTGTCAAAGTGCTTCCTACAGGCCTGAATGATCAAAAACCGGTCTTCAGCTGCCACCACCATGTCGTCTGACTGGTGTGCCATACTGCTAAAATCTTGCCCAGTCTCTGGTGATTACCATATGGTGCACACCAAAGTCTTCACCAACCTAACGATAGGTAGCCCCTTGTTCCCCCATCCCTACAGCCCGCCACATTTCTGCTTCAGACAAATGTCTTCATACATTTGCATTCGCCATATTCAATAATTAAATCACAAGGGTTTGTGTTGAAATGAAGACTGAATACCCTACACATCTCATCTACATGTCGACAGTACACAAAAACATCCTGAAAATCAAGGGGTACATGCTTTCCATGACTGTCACGAAAAGTCTGCCTGTCAAGAGAGCTTATGTAAACACTGGAGACCATCTCAATACATTCCTCAATCACATCCATCAAATATATCGCAAATGTGTCACAAGCAAATTTCACAATAATGTGTCAAATATGTGATGCTTAGCAAACTTTGAGTAGTATATGTATGGTTTTGCAATTCAGGCTTTCTTTTCAGCTTACCTTACACTTGTTTTCAACAGGCTTGTATTACAGGGAAGTCCCTAACTTGGAAGTATACTCTTTATTTTGTTCTTTCCCATGCGATTTGGAAAGAAAAGTGCAAAAGCACCAAGAAAAATAAGCCAAAACTGGGTCGACTGAGACTGGTGCACACCCAGTAGGGGACACTCTTCTAGTACAAAACTACAGTACCAGTGTGCAGATGTATAACCAATTTGCCATTCTTTTTTTTCTCCATCATCTTAGGAAGAGGCTCTTTCATTTGCTCTGATACAGTTATAATTCAACTCGTTTACACTATGTTCCTGTGCTGAGTTCCTGTGCTGAATTATGGATCTGCTGACCATTGAATAAACAGGACTGTGTTTTTTGTATATTCTCGATTATATTCAATCACATTTTTTGTATTTATCTTCTCTGAGTTCGCGTGTGACTGTCTTGTACTGTGCGGTTTGGTCTTTCTTTGGTTGACATATTTATGCTATCCTTTTGGATATTGCTTTTGGAGTTAGGTGTCAGTGGGAGGCTGTTCTGACGACATTTCTCCCTTCCGTTGAGGGTCGAATGTCTGCCGTTTAGGTCCCTTTTGGCTGTTTGGGTTCTGTTGTGTTCACACCGGGCCTTGATTTCCTGCCACCTTCCTCTAGTAATGTTCTGGGGGTGTTCTGCTTCTTATTGCTGTTGGGTTCACCTTCCCTTCTACTTCTCTCACCTCTGTGATGCCCAGGATGCTTCCTTGTGGGCAATGCCTTTTGCCGGAGTATGTTGATGATTCTCATGCTTCATGCTCCACATGTAATGGATGTTCTTCTGAACAACCCTGTGGGGCTTGGTCATCCACCTTTTGGGCTTCCGTGAACCGTGTTTTGCCTTCTCGTGGCCCATGGGAAATGGGAACACTGTCGTTTGGGGCCTCCTGACACGACTACGTCGGGTGAGAGTTCTACCCCCTTCATGGGGGATTTGCAGCCTATTCTTGCATTGGATACTGCGGGAGCTGTTGAAATGTCCGGTGAAGAGATGCCTGGTTCCAGGACTGTTGTCCCTCTCCAGTCGACATCTGAGGCTGTCACTAGGATTGAGCTGAGCTCTGTTGCTCTCTCCTCTTTTCCACCATTTTCTTTCTGATCCCCCCTGGTGTTCCTACTCCATGGGAGGCATTGTTTTTTTTGCCTGAGATGGGCTATGTGTCTTCTGACTCAGGTGATGGGTCAGACAAACCTTACTTCGAGAGCCATCAGTCTTCTGACTTGGTTGCGGCTTTTGACTTTGTGTTTGAGGCCTTGTTACAATCATTCAGGTGAAAACATTGGTTTTTCAAGAAATGCACGGCTTCTCTTTCACAATTAAATTACTATCCCTTTTCACAGTACTCACAATGTATACAGTTTCTGGAAGCTCTGAATATGGCCTTTTCTGGAGACAACTGAACACAATATAAATCTTACGATATCACTCAAATACACTCAACTGAATGACACAGTTGATGGCTAAAATTTTTTTTTCTTATTTTGAGGATAAATTTCCAATTTTCGTGCATCGATTGTGATAAAACTGTGTTATAGGAATTCCTCATTGCTCCACTGATGATTTTACAGCATAAGATGATCATTCTGACAAATAAAATACATATGGGTTTCTTATTCATTTTTTCAGAAGACTTTCTCAAAGCAAATTTACACAAAAATTGTCCCATTTGTAAACTGCAAATTGTCAGGTCTCAAACAGGTCTGGGTTAGTCATTGAACACTCCTGTGTGACCTTGAACCCCAACTGAACTGCACTTGACAGTACACAGTTTGAATCAAGACCATCAAAAGATTATTTTGGCCCCATCACCATTAATGAGAATTATTTACTAAATCCAGACCACCACAAAATAAAACTATAGCTCAAAATAGCCACTTGGACGAGGATATCCAATAACCTCGATATGACCTTTTAATAGGAAACAAGACCTGACTTCCTTCTGTAACTCAAACCGTCAGACCAGCCAGAGGTTTCAGCCAGGCCGCGATCATCAGTCGCATGCCTACAGCCTGTGGAGCAACCTGCTTCTGGGTGCCTTCGATGGTACAAGTGATCGAAGCTTTTGCAGCATTGGCCGCTAAGCTGAGTTCCAAGGCTATGAAGACTTTGTTCTTCACTAGGGCTGTTATCTGTTTGCCCCTGTGTGTTATCGTTCCTACGATTCCGCCAATCCGTTGGTCTGCCAGACTTTGACGGTATTGGATCAGGACTCCACCCTCGGGCTTTCCAAGCCCAAGTCAGCCGTTATTCCTATGGCGACTTTGGAGTCCATGTTGGGCTTATCCAGAGAGATGCTAGGCATGCTTTCTCTCTCGGATTATGTCATCTCTGCCTTGGCTGCTTATCTGCCTCCAGAAGTTTGATGATGTACAGGCTCCTTTGCGTGTGATCTCTAAGATGCTCTAAGACGCTCATGAATCTTACTCACACGCATGCCTGAAACATGGCTAATTTGGAATTAGTTGGCCGGGACACAAGCCGTTCCCTTCCTGAAGGGCAGCACGCTGCTTTTCGATCCGCTTCTTTAGTGGGTCCGTGGCGACTATTCCATGATTCCATGGCGACAGTCCAGGATGACGTCCTCTGTCATTCCAAAGATCAGTTGCTGCTTTGCCAACTTGATGCACATTCTGTTGGAGGCTGGGGCCATTCCAAGCCTAACAAGCGCTCTTCTGCTTCATCTGTGAAGCCAAGGGCTGATCCTTCTTCCGCTTCTTCCTCTTAATCAAGTGGTAAGGGTAAGCGTCGACAGAGGGAGGTCTCAGGATCCTTCTACTAGCAGAGGCGGTTTCTCTCATGGGCCTCACCAGGGCTCGAAGTGAAGGTCCTCACCTCTATTCGTCCCAGGTTGGAGGAAGGATATCAGAGCTTGCAGACCGTTGGGCCACGATCACATCCAGGGTGACTGCTTCGGCATATCTTTACGATATCCTCCAGAGGCACTCCATTGTTGCTCTTCTGGAGTCCGATGTCGACACACTGTTGAGCCTGCTCTCATTGCTAGGGTTCAGAGTCAATGAGAAGTCAGACCTGATCCCTTCTCAGCCGTTTTGTCAAATGGGGGTGGACTTCCGTACTCAACTGAATACGGTGGCAGTTCCCCAGGCGAGGGCTGTGATTCTCTTGCCTTTCACCTTGACTCTGACCCAGTCCACGACAGCTCGGAGTATTCTCCAGTTGTTCGCTTTCTGCGGTTTTGTGAAGGATCTTATTCCTTTAGGTCAGCTGCATGTCAGACCTCTCCAACACTTTTTGCTCAGTCATTGGAGACTGAATGTCGATCTTCTGGATCTGGTACTTCAGTTACCAGCATCTCTCAGTCATCACCTTCTTCCCTGGATGGACATTCAGTGGATTATGCAGGGAGTTCGGTTGGACTTGCCCACGACCGATGATGTTCTGACTGCTGATGCCTGCGATCTCGGATGGGGTACGGCGTTGGATCCTTTAGGTCTTTCCCTTCACAGGATTTGGAACCAGGAACAGGCAGCTCTTCACATTAACCAGAAGGAGCTTCTTGCTCTTCTTCTGAGTTTCCAGCAGTGGATCCCCCACCTTTCAAATCATCAGGTCCTTCTGTTGTTCGACAATTCGAAAGTGGTTGATTACATTCGGAACCAGGGCGGCAAGCACTTGGTTCCCATGTACGAATTAGCTCAGGTTCTTCTACTGACTGCTTGTTCAGGACGTCAACTCTGGTGTGGTGGTTCGTCACATTCCCGGTCGTCTGAACATCCTAGCCGACTCCTGTCCCAACGGGGCAGGATCATTTCCACAGAGTGAAATGCTTCACAGAGCAGTGTTTCAGTCACTTTTCGATCTTTGGGGGTTGTCCCCACACCAGTCTGTTTGCGACCTGTTGGAACCATCAGGTGGACACTTTCGTGTCCCCATGTCCAGATCCTTTGGCTTTCGCCGTGGACACTCTGTCTCTCGATTGGAGCGGCCTGACTAGTCGGCTACACCTTCCTACTGGTTCCGATTCTACCTCAGGTTCTAGCCAAGATACGAACCTGCAGTTGTTGAATCATTCGGATCGCTCCCCTGTCGCCTCAGCGGGTGTGGATCAATCATCTCCACTCTTTGTTGGTGTGGTGGCAGTTCCGGCACATCTCCCTCTATGCCGCAACCTTCTTTGTCAAGGTCACCTGAGAAGGTTTCACATTGACCCGACTTCATTGTGCCTTCACGCATATCTTTTGTCCAGTCCTGTCTCCTCCATAGAGGTATTTCGAGATGCAGTGGAGTGCATTTCTTCTTCAAGGCGGCCTTCCACCGGTTTAGCCTATGTGGCTAAGTGGAAGGTCTTCTGTCGATGGTGTGCTGATCACTCTGTTGATTATGCCGATCTTTTGATAACACAGATTGGAGAGTTTCTGGTATATCTGTTTCATTCTAGAGGTCTCCAACCTGTTACCATCAAAGGGTAAAGGTCCATGCTTTCGGAGACCTTTTCTTATGTGGGAAAGCATTGTATCAGCACTAATCTGTACCTCTCCAAGCTTTTTCAAGACTTTTCTTTGAAAAAGCCTACAGTTTTGCAGCTCACCCCAAGATGGAATCTTTCTTGGGTGCTGCTTTGCTTGGGGGTGGGGGGGAGGGGGCATTCAAACCATTATCCCAAGTGTATATGCGTTTTCTCACAAGATGGCTTTTCTGATGGCTTTTGCTTCAGCGAGAAGGGTTAGTGAGCTTCACGCCCTCTCGTTTGATCTGGCCTTTTTTTTAGGAGCTCAGCCAACAGTGTTACTTTTACCACTGATTGCTCCTTTCTGGCCAAGAATCAGATACCAGACTCTACTCTGCCTCCTGTCTGTATCAGAGCTCTTCCTTCTGTTGAGGGTAATTGCCCTCTCCTCTGTTTGGTTCGTGCAATGAGCATTTACCTCAACTGGACGCAGTTCATTCTGTCTCTTATTCCTGGTTGACAGAAGATCTCCTTAATCCATTTCTAGATGGATTTGTCTTGCTATTCGAATGTCATACGCTCGTCTAGCGACTGACAATTGTTTTACCAATCACATTTCTGCCCATGAGGTGCTTGCATTGTCTGGGCTTATGCTAACTCTGTCAAATTGTTGGATGTTATGCAGGCATCCTACTGGAGATATGCTTCTACTTTCTCCACCTTCTACCTGTGTCAGTTGCAGGAGCAGTCTGAGGACCTTTTTTCTTTAGGCCCTCTTTCTTCTGCTCAGGCTATTATCAACCCTAGCCATTAGGGTTCTTACAAGGTCAGTTCCAGCTTGTGCTTGGCTATTGTCCTTTCAGTCTGTGTGTCACACAGGGCCATATGCCTCATCTCTCATTGCCATTTACTAATGGTTGTGGTGCTATGGTTTTATAGGCCTTGGGAACTCTTCTGTCACGGTTCCAGTGCAGGCAGATTATGTGGGGGTTGGTTATGTGATTTCCTCCTGTTGTCTATTCAGCCTGTTGTAAACAATTGTAAGGTAGGTTGATAAGAAATTTAAATTTTATAGTAAATTTCTTTTCTTATTATACTTACCACAATTGTTTACCTGGAGGCCCTCCCATCTCTTTCGGGTAAGAATCCTTCCTCCCTGCTGATCACATAACTCCAATGTTGGCAGATTCAACTAAGAATGATACGTTGGTTATATGTCTTCGCACTGGTACTGGAAGCCATGGATTTGTACTAGGAGAAGAGTGTCCCCTACTGGGTGTGCACTGGTCGCACTCGACCTAGTTTTGGCTTATTTTCTTGGAGCTTTTGCACCACTTTTCTTTCCCAAATCGCTTGGGAAAGAACAAAATAGAGAGTATACTTCTGAGTTAGGGACTTCCACTGTAATGCAAGCCTGTTGTAAACAATTGTGGTAGGTATAATAAGAAAGGAAATTTACTATGAAATTTAAATTTCTAAGACATTGCCAAATTTACAAGATCAGGAGGTTTGTATTTATATGATATTCAACAAACCGTGCTTGAACAAATAGATAGTACTTTCTATCCCCTAAATAGACTTTTATTGAGTTAATAAGAGGTTGGGATGAGTTTTTCATCATCCTGCATTACAACAATAAATGTTCACCATAGGTTTATTGGTGAAAAAGTTTATGGCTGCTGTGGCATTACTAACACCATTACATTTGCATAAAGACATTACAACTGAATTCATCTATTTCAGTGAAACACAATAATCCTTAAACTTTTTTTTGAAATGTATATAATTTTGAATCACTCTCAATAGAAGAAAAATGAGAAAAACATAAAATGAAGAGAAATAACTATATAGTGTGTCAAAATTAATTTTTTAGCCCACTCCAAGCATTAATTTTTTAACCCACAAAGGCCTCTTTCCTACTTTTACATCCTCAGAATAGGAGCCCTTAACATTCCACATATTATCTAGGTAGTGGTTTCATATTAAAGTCATTACTGCTTAAACAGGTAGGCAAGACTTGATTAGAAACCATTACTGTGCCACTGTATGTGTAGAACCTGTTGTCTGGTGGGAATTCAGGACAATTGTCCAGGCCCATAAAGGTTACCAGACTCCCCAAGACACAGGTTAAATAATTAATCCTACTCACTGGATAAAAAGTTTAATTTGACAGGCTATTCTTCTTTATATATAAATTGTAGTATAACATTAGAGAAAACTGCAATTAGCCTGTGACTTGGAGAAGTAGTCTGCTGTCTCTGCAGCAGCTGAATACAACAGCGAAAATTTTGTTGGGCTTGTTTTTGCCAAGCTACAAATTATCAGTTTTATAATTGTATAAATCAAAGTGTCAGAAAGTGCCTATGGACAGAGTAACTGTTGGTGATCACACCACAACTGAAAACAATCCCAACAGGATATGAGATAGTGGAATACAAATGGGATTTGCACACCACTGTTAATGTTTAAAATCAAATGTGTCATAAATTTGTTGCAAAACATGTTACAGTGTTTGCCACAGTGTCTTGAAATTATAGCATTGCACTCAGTGTGTTTGTACTTAAACTGTACAAACCAGTGGGTAAATGGAAGAATGTCCATCAAGGTTTTTCTAAATTTTTAAGCAACCACCAATGACCATGTTCCCCATGAGGACCCTGGAAAGTGGAGCAGTGCTTGTTTACTATGGCAAAAATGTTCTGCTCTACTGGTAGAATAGGCCCCCGAGCCAATGCCTGGGGTACAAGTCCTCTTAAAGTGAGAAGAATAGGTATAAACAATTGGCGAAACTTGACTTCATCCTTATGCTGCAGTCATGAGATAGCCAAAGATGCTGAAAATGACTTGCCTTAAATGTAGTATGTATTCAAGTCTTCTCTTTTCAGGTTGTCAGAGAAAGGCTGAAAATCTCTGCCACGCCACCTTTAAAGATTGCCTAAATGCTGTATTCTGTTATGTAACACAAAAATACTTTGAAAAAGGAAAAGTTCTTTAATAGTTCAAACCCTAACAATTTGACATCTTTTTAGGATGATGCTAAGATTGACATCAGAAATACATGTTTTGGAAGACACCCTAATGAGAATTTTAATCATTGGATTGTCAAGAGATCTTCCACTGAATGCAGCTGATGCTGTAGAGCTGGCTGATCAATTGGTCAAGAGATCAGCTTCTTTGTATATTGAGGGTGAGTTGGTTAATGCAAACTACACAATTGTTTGAGATTTAAGATATTTTTGAAGAGTGCTGAAAAGTACTGCTTAAGTTTGGTCCCCCCCCCCCCCCTTTATTTTTCCTGATCCTTTTTAGCTTGACTATCTAAAGTCAGGGCAATAGTCATGACTTTCGTCCGTCCATCCGTCTGTCTGTCTGTTAACATTTAGAGTTTTGGTTAAAGTTTGTGGTTAAAGTTTTTTACTGAAGGTTAAAAGTTTTTTTTCATTTTAATTAATTACTATTGATTGTATCATTCTCATTATTAGCCCAACTGTTTACAGTGAGGGCTATAGTAATGACTTTTGTCCGTCCGTCCGTCCGTCCATCTGTCCGTCCGTCCATCCATCCGTCTCCGTCTGTCTTTTTCCGTTAACATTTAGAGTTTTGGTTAAAGTTTGTGGTTAAAGTTTTTTACTGAAGGTTCAAGTGTTTTTTTTGTTTTTTTTTTCTTATTCCTGTTGAGTTGAAATTTGGAGTTTTGGTTAAAGTTTGTAGTTAAAGTTTTTTTTATTCAACCTTCAAGTACAGACTATACCCGGTATTTCTTGTCTGATCGTCACGAAATTTCATATGCAGGTTTTAGGTCACGCCTACATGAGAATGTCCCTTTTTGGTCGTGATCGGTCAACCGGTATGGCTGCCCGGGCCCAAAACCTAAAAACCATTAGCACAGTCTACAGGTCGTATTTATGAAGGGATTTCATTGCAACTTCATAGAATGCCTCTGTATAATGCCTAGATGAGAACGTCCCCCTTTGGGCATGATCTGTCAACCGTGATGGCTGCCCAAGCCCAAAACCCCAAAACTTTTAGCACAGTCTGCAGGTCATGTTTAATATGGACGGATTTCATTGTAACTTGATACGATGACTCCGTATGATGTCTACATGAGAATTTCCCCATTTGGGTGTGATCTATCAACCGTCACGACTGCCCGAGCTCAAAACCCGAAAACCTTTAGTAGCACAGTCTACAGGTCATATTTATGGAGGGATTTCATTGTAACTTCATAGGTTGACTTCATATAATTTCTACACATGAGAAAGTCCCCTTTTGGACGTGATTGGGCAACTGTGATGGCTACAGGTGCCTGAAAACCTTCAGCACAGTCTACAGGTCATATTTATGAAGGGATTTCATTGTAACTTCGTAGGATCAATCCACATGATGCCCAGATGAGAATGTGCCCTTTTGGTTGCGATCATTCAACCATGATGGCTGCCCGAGCCCAGAGCCCAAAAACCTTTAGCACAGTCTACACGTCATATTTATGGAGGGATTTCATTGTAACTTGATAGGTTGACTTCATATAATGTCTAGATGAGAACGTCTCCTTTTGAGCAACTGTGACAGCAACAGGGGCCCGAAGCCTGAAAACCTTCAGCACAGTCTACAGGTCATATTTATGGAGGGATTTCAATGTAACTTGATAGGTTGACTTCATATAATGTCTAGATGAGAACGTCCCCTTTTGGGCAACTGTGACAGCAACAGAGGCCCGAAGCTCGAAAACCTTCAGAATATTCCACAGGCCATAATTATGAAGGGATTTCATTGTAGCTTGGTAGGATGACTCCAAGTTTGTGGTTAAAAACCCATACAGCCCCCCCCCCCCCCCCCCCCCCTCCCAATTAGGCATTTTTTTTTTTTTATTTCCTCCAATATGCATTTTGAACTATTTACAGTCACAACATGCAGAACCCTTCTTTTCCTTTTGTCAAAAATGCTTTTTTACAAAAGTTTTGCAGAAATCTGTTTTTTGTACAGAACTTCCATATGAAAGCTCTGATTTGAATAATTTTTTGTATGAATGTTTAGTACCATGAGATACATCACATATCATACAGTTTTTTTTCTCGTGCTTAAATTATGCAAATTAGACTAACTTTGATTTATTTCGTGTTACCTTCAGCACTGTCAGTGCAAATGCCAATACGGCTCAGGCTAGAGGCTGCATTTATGAACCGATCTTTACGAAACTTCTTGGGTACCTTTGTTATCACCGTGGGACGAGAACCAGTGTTTTGGGGTCCGGTCTGAAATTCAAGATGGCCGCTGGCAGCCTTTTTGTTCAAAATTAGGGGCAATCAGATTTTTGTGCAGAACTTCCACATGAAAGTGCTGATTTGAAAAAAAATTTGGTATGAATGTTTAGTACCATGGGATACATCACATATAATACGGGTTTTTTTCTCGTGCATAAATTATGCCAGTTAGACTAACTTTGATATATTTAATGTTACTTTCAGCAGTGTAATTGCAAATGTCAATACGGCTTGGGCTAGAGGCCATATTTATGAACCAATCTTTACGAAACTTCTTGGATACCTTTGTTATCATCGTGGGATGAGAACAAGTGTTTTTGGGTGCGGTCCAAAATTCAAGATGGCCACTAACACCCATTTTGTACTGAAATTAGTGCAATCAGTTTTTTGTGCAGAACTTCTGTATGAAAGTTCTGATTTGAATAAATGTTTAGTAACATGGAATACATCACATATAATACAGGTTTTTTTCTCATGCAGAAATTATGCAAATTAGGTAAACTTTGATTTATTCAGTGCAACTTTTTCTCAGTAAGTAAACATGTCAGTATGGCTCGGGCTAGAGGCTGTATTTATCAACCGATTTTCACGAAACTTCTTGGGTACCTCTGTTATCATCTTGGGACGAGAACGAGTGTTTCTGAGTGCGGTTCAAAATTCTAGATGGCTGCCAGTGGCCATTTTGTACCGAAATTAGGTCTAATCGTTTTTTTGTACACAATTTCTATACGTCTCAGGCTAGAGGCCGTATTTATGAACTGATCTTTACAAAACTTCTTGGGTACCTTTGTTATCACCGTGGGATGAGAACGGGTGTTTTGGGGTGTGGTCCGAAATTGAAGATGGCCACCAGCAGCCATTTTGTACCAAAATTAGTGCAATCAGTCTTTTGTGCAGAACTTCTGTATGAAAGTTCTGATTTGAATAAATTTTTGTATGAATGTTTAGTAAAATGGAATACATCACATACAGTAAGGGTTTTTTTCTTGTGCAGAAATTATGCAAATTAGATGAATTTTGATTTTTTTAGTGCTACTTATACACTGTAAGTGCACATGTCAATATGGCTCGGGCTAGAGGCTGTATTTATCAACCGATCTTCACGAAACTTCTTGGGTACCTTTGTTATCACCTTGGGACGAGAACGAGTGTTTCTGAGTGCGGTCCAAAATTCAAGATGGCTGCCGGTGGCCATTTTGTACCGAAATTAGGTCCAATCAGTTTTTTGTCACAACTTCTATACAGCTCGTATTTATGAACTGATCTTCACGAAACTTCTTAGGTACCTTTGTTTTCACCTTGGGACAGGAATGAGTGTGTTTTGGGGTGCCTTTGTTATTACTGTGCTATGAGAACAAATATTTTGGGGTTCAGTCAGACCCACTCTGGGACTCAAAGATTTCTTTTCTAGTTTAGCATCTGACTGTCACCCACCTTTGCAATACTTTACCTATACATTTGTTACAGGCTACGGTCAGTATTTATGTACAGACCGTTACAATACTTTATATGTACCTTTGTTATCAGGTCATTACCTAGATGTTTGTCATTGCTGTGTCACATACTATACATGTACATGTCTTGACAATTTGAGCTACAGTGTCATTGACACTTTCATTTATTATTGTATTTCTTTGCCATCAAAAGTTCATATTCTTGGTTTGTGTTATGTTTCAGGCCTCATAATCTACAGAATAGCACAGGTGGTGGTTCATTTCGTCTCTTGAATGTAAGAAGGCTTTGTAGTGCTAAAGCATTGCAAAGCCTTGTTGCACTCAAATGACAAATTTATCAATTTTATTAACTTGGGAAAAATATCGGAGATAAACCATATCATTTTTAGCTCAACTTGACAACGTCAAGTATGAGCTATTGTGATCCGTCATCCGTCCATCCATCCATCCATTTGTTCGTACATTCGTGCATCTTTCTGTCCACAGTTCCTTTAGCACACCCTACAGGCCACAGCTTTCACCCGATCAGTTCTAAATTTCATATGTGGCTTTGGGGCAATGTCTAGATGGGAGCTATCAATTTTTTTCAAATTTCGTTGGAAAACATGGCCGCCATTGGCCATCTGGGATTTGGATATAAATTATCCAACAATTCCTTAAGCACATTCTACATGTCGCAGCTCTTACCCGATTTGTCCCAAATTTGATATGTAGCTTTGGGGCAAAGTCTAGATGGGAGCTTTTAATTTTTTTTCGAAATTTGTTGAAAAACATAGCCACCATCTTCGGTTCAGCCTTTAAATTGTCAACAATTTCATTAGCACACCCTACAGTCCGCATCTCTCATCCAATCTTTTTCAAATTTCATATGCAGCTTTGGTGTGATGTCTAGATGGGAGCAATTCAATTTTTCTGAATTTTGTTGAAAAACATGGCTGCCAGCAGCCATCTTGGATATAAATTGTCCAACAATTCCTTTAGCACTCCCTACAGGCCACAGAAACATGGCTGCCAGCAGACTTCTTGGATATAAATTGTCCAACAATTCCTTTAGCACTCCCTACAGGCCACAGCTCTCACCCGATCAGTCCCAAATTTCATATGTAGCTTTGTGATAATGTCTAGATGGGAGCTATCAAATTTTTCCAAATTTCATTGAAAAACATGGCCGCCAGTGACCATCTTAGATTTGGTATATAAATTGTCAATTCTATTAGCTCACCCTACAGGCTGTATCTCTCACCCGATCTTTTTCAAATTTCATATGTAGCTTTGATTTCATTTCTAGATGGGAGCTATCGACTATTTCTAAATTTTGTTGAAAAACATGGCCACCAACCGCCATGTTGAATTTGGATATAAATTGTCAACAATTCCATTAGCACACCCTACTGGTCGCACCTCTCACCTGATCATTTTGAATTTCATATATAGCTTTGGTGTGATGTCTAGACAGGAGCTATCGAATGTTTCTGCATTTCGTTAAAAAATCTGGCTATCATCTGCCATCTTGGATTGGTATTTGAATTGTCAACTATTCTATTAGCACACCCTGCAGGCCGAATCTCTCTCCAAATTTTTCTGCATTCCGTTGAAAAAAAGAGCTGCCACCGGCCATCTTGGATTTGATGTATAAATTGTCAACAGTTCCATTAGTAAACCCAGCAGGCCCCATCCCTCACCCGATTTTTTTCAGATTTCATTTGTAGCTTTGGTGTGATGTCTTTTCTGTAGAAACTTGGAGTGAGTGACATAGCATTACTGGATCTTTAGTTCAGTCTCTTCTTGAACAAGTTGAGCTGCAGTGTCATTGACACTTTCATTATTGTTTTAAGTTGCATTGGTTATAAAAAGAGAGCATGCGACAGCCAAAAGGACCACACAGGAGGGCCTGAGAAACAGATGTTTAACTTTGTTAGGCCTTAAAAAAGTGTTATCCTCCATTTGTTTGGATAAGAATTAAACAAAAGTTAGGATTTAGATTGATGTTTTCCGTATAGAATTAACAAATGAATGAATGAACACACAAATGGATGAACTGAATGAATGAACAGCGAGTTTATGCAATGAAAAATTATAGACTGTGATTTTAATGTTATGACTAATAGGCCCATCTTACCTGAAGTCTTGATATCAACAACAAGAATGGGAAAGACATTTTGAAGAAACTTTATACTTGTGAAATAAAGAAATCAACAATGTGACTTATATCCAGAGGCGATTTCGTGCTTTGTGAGATATTTTTTTTTACCTCTAAGTTTGTTCCAAGCTTTACTTAACTTTTCTTAATTGGCACATAATACATATTTATTCATTTATTGGTGTTTAAGGTATTTCTGTACACTGGCAAATCGTGACCACAATACATAGTCCATATAATGGAGATTCATCAAATTCCATCAAAGCTTAATAAGTTTGGTGTTTTTTGATAAAGAGATCGGATTACTCCTTATTGGAATGAGCTTTTAAAACTCACAGTGATGATACATACTGCAAGTCAGATCTTTTTACATAGAAAACTTATATTGTGATATCACATGTAACAGATTTGACAAATCGTAGCTGAGCTGTTGCTAGCAGCTAGTCCTGTGCAGTATATAGTACTGGCAATTCACGCACTTGTTTCTGTTTTTGATCTGTAATCCTTACTGAGAAATATTCCAGCTACACCATGAAGGCATGCCTTTGATGAAGGCATGCTTTATGTTGTAGTTGGAGGAATATTTTATGTCGAGGCTTCAGCCTTCACAGTCACAACAAATCAGGTTTACAGCACCCCCTCCTTCCCTCAGTTGGTCACCTTCGAGACACCTGTGCTTCAATTCAAGATTCGATTTGAATCAGAAATGTGTGATTTGTAGGGCCCTAGGTAATGGTTATGACATTTGTGGATGGATGGCATTCAGAATGGAGAGAGCTCTCAAGTTATATTTCTCAATGATATATTTTATCTGTGATCCTTTTCAGGGAGAACTGTTCTGAAAGTTGAAAACTTGAAGTTGATTGATGCCTTGTTGAATCTGTGTGCATATCGGCATCCAGAAAACATTTCCTTGCCAAAAGGGTAAGAAAGATTCATTTTTATGATTTTGAAAGTTCTTCATTCATTGTGATCTATTACTCTAAACAGTTTCACAAAACAGCCGTGGTTTAATCTAGGGCCTTTTTTGGTGCCCAATTTCTGCCCATTTCCAATGTGAAATTGGTAGTAAAATTCCCATTTGTACTAATCATGTTTCCCCTGACCTACCATCAACCAGTAATCCAGTCCAGTGTTTGTATGCCCATTTGAAAAAGGGTTGTATTATGTAATCAGTCTGTCTTGCCGTCTGTCCATCCATCTGTCTATCTGCCCATTAACATTTTTTGTTTCCAACCATTAACTCCAATTTGGATTATTTGACCTCAACCAAAGTTGGTATGTGTATTACCCATCTAGTAATACAGGCCAAGTTCGAATATGGGTTCCGTCCAATTATTTTTACATGAGTTACAGGCCTTTTTCAACTTAGAATTTGACCATCTATTAACACTTTTTGTTTTCAGCTGATAACTCCATTTTGGATTATTATCCCACTGCAAGGGATATAGCATAGAGCTCCGTCTGTCTGTCTTTCTGTCTGTCCATCCATCCATCCATCCATCCATCCATCCATCCATCCATCCATCCATCCATCCATCCATCCATCCATCCATCTCCATCCATCCATCCATCCATCCGTCAGTCTGTCCGTCCGCACTAACAAATGACTACTTATGTGGCTACGAGTTAGTAAAACAGGATACTTATGTGGTTAAAGTCTGTTACGTGGCTAGCCATTTGTAAGAATGTCCGTCTGTCCATCTGTCCAGGCTTAGCAGAGGTACATTGTGGGGTTTACAATTTAGGGTCAGTGGTAGTTGTGGGGATGGGCTAGTACAGTGGCCACTTGTGGGGTTATATTTTTATACTAATAACCAATGGCCCAGATTAGCTGGTGCAAACTTGATATTATCAAGGGTCAAACACAAATTTTGAACTCCCCCAATCCCCAAAATTTGCATACAAAACCGAAAATTAAAAGTCTTATCTGGCCCTCCATACTTTTACCATCTGTGTATGTGCAGTGGTCAGGAAGAGACCGGAATTTGCGCAAACATCCTTCTTTGTTTGGCCCTGAAGTCAGTAACAATGATCTGACATCTGTGTTTTAAAATCTCCTTTTTTTGAGGATGCCAGACACAAATCAGTGCAAGAATTGGTGGATTTAAGGCTGTTAATGGATGATGGAAGTGAACAACAGTGGTTTCAGACGTTCAAACTTTATAATAATTATAAAAATTATTTCATGTTTCCCATTTTCAGGACATACGCCTGACGTCATCATTCTTGCTAATGATTAATCCACTGTTTGTTAAGTGTTCCTTCCCTATCCTTCCTTGAACCCTTCCTGTTAAACTTCTATGCTTTTTGGCTATTTTTTATTGAAATTTTTTATTAAATTTCTTAGGAGTTTAACGTGTATTACAGAATATTTTTTCTGTTTATCCCCATGGTTATGTCCTCACCGTGGGGGGGGGGGGGGGGGGGGGGGGGGGGGGGGGGGGGGGGGGGGTTAGGTTGTTTTAGTCTTGCATCTTCTATCCGATGTATCGTTTTTTCTTCGTATGAAGATCTAGCTTTGCATCTGGTAGCAAATTTGGGCCTTTTTTTGTGCCTGATGTCTTGTTTCCGTTTTTTCCTTGAAGTTGTTTACATTGACAATGTCCTCAAATATATGAAGTATTTTATATTATATTACTGTAGAATTACTTTAGGATACATTGATTATTATTCCGGTAGTGTAGCTCATAATATTTAGATTTTGTCCACACTTAGGTACTATAGGGATGCCCTTGGGCTCATAATGTTCCCTTTGGGAACTTAGGCATTTTTTGCTGCGACTAGCAGCTCTATAAGTGGCAACGTCGGTCTGTCGGACAGTCTGTCGGTCGGTCTGCCTGTCGGTCGGTCAGTCTGTGACCAACGAGTATGTCTGTGACCAACGAGTTTCAAAAACTCAATAACTTTTGAAATACTTGATGGAATGACTTTATATTTGGCATGTAAGTGTATCTTATTGATGTCTAGCCACTGTTCAGTGCATGTGTTGTTCCAAATATTTTTCTTGGAGTTATGGCCCTTAATGAACTTAGATTGTCGGTCGGTCGGTCTGTCTGTGACCAATGAGTTTCAAAACTCAATAACTTTTGAAATACTTGATGGAATGACTTTATAATTGGCATGTAAGTGTATCTTATTGATGTCTAGCCACTGTTCAATGCATATGTTGTTGCAAATATTTTTCTTGGAGTTATGGCCCTTGATGAACTTAGAATTCAGTGAAATTGCACCACCCGTCGCAGCTACGGCGTCGATGTCGCGATTTTTTCAAAATTTTTTTTATAAATTTTTAGCTTAACTTGACAAAGTCAAGATAAGCTATTGCCGTCGTGCGTGCGGAAGTCTGTTAGTCTGTTCACATTTTCCTTTAGCACAGGCTACACGCCGTAGTTCTTGTCTGATCATCACAAAATATCATATGCAGATTTGGGGTCATGTCTAGATGAGAACGTCTCCTTTTGGTCGCGATCGGTCAACCGGTATGGCTGCCCTAGCCCAAAACCCGAATACCATTAGCACAGTCTACAGGTTGTATTTATGAAGGTATTTCATTGTAATTTGGTAGGATGTCTCTGTATAATGTCAAGATGAGAACGTCTCCTTTTGGTCATGATCTGTCAGCCGTGTTGGCAGCCCAAGCCCGAAACCCAAAAACTTTTAGCACAGTCATTGCATGAGGCTGGTGATAACAATTATGTGGCAGATATTCTTTACCACACACACCTTCAACATCATCCAAAGGAAACTGCTACCACAAAAACAAAAGTTAAATTTTCAGTTGTCTATACTATGTGATGTGAGTTTGAGACTTAGTAGCACCCCTTCATATGATGGTGGATAACATATTGCTGGACGAGATCAAGACGAATGCAGAATGGGAGATCACAGAAATACTCGATGAGAAAAAGAATATTCCTCACGATGATGATGATCTCCCAATTGCTGCCCCAAATAAGGAATATAAATACTACTCTCCTATCCAATTCTGCTCTATGTTTACGAATCAAAATGAAATGTTTTCCCTCTTCACCTGAATTGTCTAAGTCTTAATGCCCACTGGGATTCCCTGAACAACTTATTTTTTGATACGCAGACGTCTAAAAAGACAATTGACATTATCGGCCGAACAGAAATGTTTCAAATCCCTCTTAACATATTATATACTCTTTAAGAATATCATCCTTTCCTGATGAACTGTAGACCTGATAATGACGATGGTCGAGGAGGGGTCAGTTTTTTATCGAAGAAAGTATAGATTTCACGATCAGGCATGACCTCTCTGTTTTTATTCCCCATGTTGTCGAATCCCTCTTTATTGAAATACATGTTCATAAATCTAAAAAGATAATAGGAGTGACATATAGACCCAACACTTTGCCCAAAGCGGATATTGACCTTTTCACATCTAAAATAAATGCTATTATGGATATTTTGAATCAAGAAAAAAAGCATTCCTATATTATGGGCGATCTCAATATTGATCTTAAATTGGATTCTCATGACAAAACAGAACAATTTATGGATTTAATGTTCAGCCAAGGTTTCCTTCCATTAATTTCACTTATCGACCACATATTTTCAAACAATTTCTTGTCTGGCTCAACCTCTGGCATAATCCTAACCAATATATCTGACCACTTTGGTATATTCCACATAGAAACTAAATTCATGAAGAGATACCACCCATCGATTAAATTCAAACGAAAAATAAACCAAGAAACAATAGTCCACTTTAAATCTCTGCTATCTCAAAGTAACTTTGCTGATGTTATGGAATTAAATTGCCCCAACACAGCCTATAATGTATTAATTGAAACTTTGCTACATGCTTTTGAAACAGCATTTCCGTTAACTCAAGTACACCACAATAAAGAATTTATAAAATGCCAATCATGGATGTCAAATGGATTCATAATCTCCTCCTCTAACAATACAAATAAATTTTATCTAAAAAACTAAAATTCTCCAACAAACAAAACATCCAAAACTGCAAAAACTATTGTAGGATATTTAACGGTGAAAAAACAAAGCAAGACCATTTACTACAGAAACATCTTATCAGAAAACAGACACAATATGTGTAGAACGTGGCAAATTCTAAATGAATGCATACATAAAGCTAAACAATTAATCAAACTCCCCTCCTTTTTTTTACACTGAATGGTAATGAAATAACTCACAGGAAATAGCAAAAGAGTTCAATGTTTTCTTCTGTCCAATTGGTAAGCATACTAGTGAGTCTTTAAGAATGCCTTCCAAACAATTCTTCAACAACATGAATGGAAATTTTCCGAACAATTTCTTCATAAATCCGACGTGCCTACAGGAAGTTATCAGTGTTGCTAACTAAATGAAATCAAAATTAAGCAAGGATTGTGATAACATCACTACAAACCTCCTCAAAGAGATAGTAAATGTCACTGCAACTCTCCTAGCACACATAATAAATAACTCATTCGCCCAAGGTATAGTGCCAGATAAATTGAAATAATATATAAATCAGGAAATGAACACCAATTCACGAGTTGTAGACCCATAAGCCTGTTACCAATTGGTTCCAAGGTGTTAGAAAAAGTCATGTCAACGAGAATAAATAGTTTCCTAAACCAATTTGAAATTTTATATCCCCACCAATATGGATTTAGAAAACAACACTCCACTGTTCATCCTGTTCTGCAATTTCTAAAACACGTCATGGAGGAAAACAACAAAATAAGCGAAGATAAAACACTGGCAATCTTTCAAGATTTTTCGAAAGCTTTCGACACGATAAATCATGATATATTAGTAATGAAACTGGAATGGTATGGAGTTAGAGGAATAGCCAATAACTGGTTCAAAAGCTATTTGTCCAATAGGTCACACTATGTTTCTTATGGTGATGAAAATTCTGAATTAATACAAATAACATGTAGTGCCCCACATGGTTCTATACTAGCTTATATTAACGATATTTGCTACTCTTCTTCTCTAAGTCTCCTCTCATTTGCAGATGGTACCACTGCATATTATTCTAACCCAGACGTGAATAATTTGATCACATATTCAAACAAGGAACTGGAAAAATATTTGATTGGTGCCTGTCAAACAAACTGGCACAAAATACAAATAAAACAAAGTACATTATATTCGATCCTTCCCACAAAAGAAAGATATCTGTGCATGAACATATCCAGATTAATAATAAAGAAATAAGCAGGGTGGGCATCATGGAGCTAGAGAAAGCAACTAAATTTTTAGGGATTAATATAGATGAAAACATTTTGATAAACTTCACATTGCCTGGCTATGTTCAAGGAAAGCACAAGGAAATTTTGCCCTCAATAAAATGAAATCTATCCTTCCTTGTGATGTCTTGAAATCGCTTTATTATGCCCTGATACACAGTCATCTGATTTACGGAATACATGTTTGGGGTAACTCAAAAGCAGCGAATAAACTCCTCGTTATGCAGAAATGATCACTGCGTATAATAAGCAATACAAGATATAACGCTCACGCTGATCCTTTATTCACAGAGAATAAAATACTGAAAGTAAATGACTTATTCAAATTACATGCTCTACTATTTGTTTTCGATTGGCTGCATGGTAATTTACCCTCACCTTTTGGCGATTTCTTTGGACGCAATGATAACCAAGCCAATAGAACTACTAGACAGTCTGATCTCTCCATGTATATAGAACAAGGACAAAACCGCTGGAAAGCTTCCCATCCTTTTTGTATTCCAAATCGTGGATTGAACTTAACAGAGTGATTTGTACTATTGACAACAGAAACTCATTTAAAAAGAGAGACTGGTGAAACATTTCCTAGCATCATATTCCCAAAATGTTCAGTGCAACAATCTATACTGCCCTGATTGTTCTGCCTAATACCATGACCCCATCTCTCGACGATTGTCAAGAAGATATTGTTGAACGGGCTCCTGAATTATTCTGGCTCATTCATGTCCCGTGTCAGCTTCATATTTTGCAACGCCTGTGCTGGTTTCATGTTTTGAGAAACATGTGCCTGACCTCATTTATTCATTTATTTATTTATTTATTGGTGTTTAAGGTCACATATTTCTGCACAATGGCTAATCATGACCTCGACAGTTTTATGGGCAAAAACATGTACCCTCGCTTCTAGACCTAACTCTCACATCTCTCATTTAGGCCATAAAAACTCCATACCGATTATTATTATTTCTCAATATCAGAGTGCAAAATTATTTGTCCATACATGTATTGCAAAATACCTTATAAATCAAATACTCATTAATACATATTCAACTAACTGTCATTGTCTTCTGCAATGCCTCATCATCATGATTTTGGGGGGTGCCAGGTAGACAGCCAATCTGGCTATGACACCTCCCTGCTGTGTACTTTTCAATTATGTCTGTTTGTACATTTTAGTACCACATTATTTATTGTATGGCATACATGTTTGTACACTGCAAATAAATCAATCAGTCAAAGAGACTTTTAAGAATGTGATTGATAGAAAAAAATTCTGTGTTGAATTTTGTGAACAGTGCTGCTTGCTTATACAGTTGAAGAGGGTTTAAAGGAAGAGACTGTTGTATAAAAAGGAAACATGATAAAAAATTAAGAAACCCTAACAGCATGGACATATTACCTTTATGTCCACTGTAGTTCTTGCATTAGGCCTACTATGCTATTCCAGATGATTGTTACAGCGATCATGGTAATGAATCAGTGGCATTGCCGGGGTGGGTGTGGGCTGGAGGTGCAATTCAGCCATTCCCCCACCCCCCTCCTTATGTTAACCTATATAGAGAACATCAGACAAGAAATTGTAATATCTAGATATTTATACTTGTAAGATGTATGAAGATGTATGGGGGGTGGGGTGGTGCAATAATAACAAATTTATATGTGAAATATTTCATAATTTATTCGGATTCTATTTGGTGGTGAAGTGGCATAATTATTGATGTCTTTCACAACTTATAAATTATGGATACAAACGGACTCAGAGTCCAGGAAATTGCGTTTTTTTGTCTCGAATTTCAAATTTTTTCCCCGACAAGCATGAGTATGGGGTCACTCTCTCGTTGGCCCCCTCCAACGAGAGAGAGACATCCCCCACTAATGCTCGCCTTATCTCGCTGATGATGCTGTGCATCATATTTTGTCCGCTTCCTAGATATTACTCTTGCCCCCCTTTATTTTTTGGCCTTCAAAATGATGTTTTTAGCTAGGGAGGGATGTGCCAATCCCCTGATTGATCCAAGACTGGTCTTATTGAATAAGGAGGGCAAAGTGGCTCAGAAGGTAGAGGTTGAGGCTGCAAGCTGAGAGGTCCTCGGTTTGAATCCCACCTGCAGCAACCACGTTGTGTCCTTGGGCATGACACTGCACCCCCATTGCCCACATGGGGGCACAGTGGTGTTGTGTACTAAGGCGTACGGCACGTCGATGATGCACCTGTCTTCAACCAATTCTAACCCTGCATGTGTGGAGTTAGTATGTTGGGGAGCTGACAGCTGCTCGGTGGTTCTCTCCGTGTACTCCGGCTTCCTCCACTGTGAAACTGTCATGGTCATGATTAGCTATTGTGCAGAAATATGTGACTTTAAACACCAATAAATAAATAAATAAATAAATAAATAAATAAATAAATAAATAAATATTATTGAATAAGAAAAACATAATTGTTTGCTGTTGAATTTGGGATCTACACATGGTTATAGTTATGATTACCGGTATGCTAAATTATGCTAAAATAATAAGAAATATAATTGAAAATGTTGATTCCAGTTTCTTGTTTTTCTTCAACCATGTCATATGCAGAGGTGTTAAAACAGATGTTTGTTTCGAAGAGAAAAGCTTCTGTTGCTTTGTCATGCCACCCAAATGTTATTTCACATCTTGTGCAAGTAGTAGTTAATTTAATCTACATGAACTATAATTAATTACTTCAATCATGACTAGTTTAATTCTATTGCCTGACAAGAGTGGAGAGGGTGGCCGGGTTGATTTGTTGTAAACTGGCATCACCTTGGTTACTAGTAACTGTTGTATTATGTGAGTGCTTTTATGACACATGAGTCGTTTTTCTACCACTTTTGGCAAACAATCTGTTCATCACCTATACAGCTGTAAACAAAAATGAGAGATTGAGAGCATCGTGAATATTTGTCATATTCTCAGGGCTTGTTTATTCAATTTCTCAATCAATTTGATCACGCAAACTCAACAATTTGGTTTCGCAAATGGCGAGGTCTTTGTATATAACCGAGCTGAGCCCGCTGTTTGATTCTCAAACCTAAGAAATAGACTAATAGTTTGCAGCTGCATTTTTGTTACAATCCTCGTTGAATGTACTGTAAATTTATATAGTTTAAAATGTATTCAGAAATTTTCAAAAATAAAAATACAAGGAAAGAGAAATAAAAGTATTGTTATCAATTCAATTTTTAGCTCAACTTTGACGAAGTCAAATTTGAGCTATTGTCATGGCCCGTCGTCCGTTGTCCGTCTGTCCGTACGTCAACAATTGGCTATGGCTCGGGCTAGAGGTCGTATTTATGAACCGATCTTTACGAAGCTTCTTGTGTACCTTTGTTATGACCCTGGGACGGGAACGAGTGTTTTTAGGTGTGGTCCGAAATTCAAGATGGCTGCCAGCGGCCATTTTGTACCGATGATGCAAAAATCAGTTTTTTGTACAGAACTTCTGTATGAAAGTTCTGATTTGAATAAAGTTTTGTATAAATGTTTAGTACCATGGGATACATCACATATAATACGGGTTTTTTTCTCGTGCATAAATTATGCAAATTAGACTGACTTTGATTTATTTAGTGTTACTTTCAGAGCTGTAAGTGCCAAGCTACTATGGCTCGGGCTAGAGGCCGTATTTATGAACCAATCTTTACGAAACTTCTTGGGTACCTTTGTTATGACTGTGGGACGAGAACGAGTGTTTTTGGTGTGGTCCGAAATTCAAGATGGCTGCCAGCTGCCATTTTGTACCGACGATGCAGAAATCTGTTTTTTGTACAGAACTTCCATATGAAAGCTCTGATTTGAATAATTTTTTGTATGAATGTTTAGTACCATGGGATACATCACATATAATACGGGTTTTTTTCTCGTGCGTAAATTATGCAAATTACTCTAACTTTGATGTTCTTTGGTGTTACTTTCAGCACTGTAAGTGCAAATGCCAATACGGCTCGGGCTAGAGGCCGTATTTATGAACCGATCTTTACGAAAGTTCATGGGTTGCTTTGTTATCACCGTGGGACGAGAACGAGTGTTTTGGGGTCCAGTCCGAAATTCAAGATGGCCGATGGCAGCCATTTTGTACGAAATTTGGTGCAATCAGATTTTTGCACAGAACTTCCATATGAAAGCGCTGATTTGAATAATTTTTTGTGTGAATGTTTAGTACCATGGGATACATCACATATAATACGTTTTTTTTTCTCGTGCAGAAATTATCTTCACGAAATGTCTTGGGTACCTTTGTTATCACCTTGGGACAAGAACGAGTGTTTCTGGGTGCGGTCCAAAATTCAAGATGGCTGCCAGTGGCCATTTTGTATCGAAATTAGGTCTAATCAGTTTTTTGTACACAACTTCTATACGGCTCAGGCTAGATGCCGTATTTATGAACCGATCTTTACGAATCTTCTTGGGTACCTTTGTTATTACCGTGGGATGAGAACGAGTGTTTTTGGGTGTGGTCCGAATTTCAAGATGGCCACCAGCAGCCATTTTGTACCAAAATTAGTGCAATCAGTCTTTTGTACAGAACTTCTGTATGAAAGTTCTGATTTGAATAAATTTTTGTATGAATGTTTAGTAACATGGAATACATCACATATAGTACGGGTTTTTTTCTTGTGCAGAAATTATGCAAATTAGATGAACTTTGATTTATTCAGTGCTACTTATACTCTGTAAGTGCACATGTCAATACGGCTCGGGCTAGAGGCTGTATTTATGAACCGATCTTCACAAAACTTCTTGGGTACCTTTGTTATCACCTTAGGACGAGAATGAGTGTTTCTGGGCGCGGTCCAAAATTCAAGATGGCTGCCAGTGGCCATTTTGTACCGAAATTAGGTCCAATCAGTTTTTTGTCACAACTTCTACACAGCTCATATTTGTGAACTGATCTTCACGAAACTTCTTGGGTACCTTTGTTTTCACCTTGGGACAGGAATGAGTGTGTTTTGGGGTGCCTTTGTTATCACTGTGCTATGAGAACAAATATTTTGGGGTTCAGTCAGACCCACTGTGGGACTCAAAGATTTTTTCTAGTTTAGCATCTGACTGTCACCCACCTTTACAATATTTTACCTATACATTTGTTACAGGCAACGGTCAGTATTTATGTACAGACCGTTACAATACTTTATATGTACCTTTGTTATCAGGTCATTACTTAGATGTTTGTCATTGCTGTGTCACATACTATACATGTACATGTCTTTGTCTTGACAAGTTGAGCTACAGTGTCATTGACACTTTCATTTTTACATTTTATTCTTCATGCACTCAAGTTATTGATTATCTGTCCCAAACCTAAGATTCAGTTAATTGATTTGTTACCAGAGGGAGAGAGAAGATTGTAATTAAGTTTATAGCTGATTTGTTTTTGCTTAAGTAATCACCATGGTGACCCCGTAAAAATTCCAGCACAGTCAATCAGGCTGATTAGTCTATTTTTATCACAACTGTTACATAGCAGCAATACTGGTGTCAGTTTTAAATGAGAGGTACACCTAATATGCTACATTTACCTCCAGGCAAAAACACATGTGCACCGCATTTAAAGGAGTTAACAGACATTATTTTGCCCATGTGGATTCAAGAATTTAACCAATGATATCTTATTTGAAAAAGCTCATAGAGCTGTGCTAAACAAGATTCAGTTGGTTAAATTCTAAGTTGAATTATGGGAAAAGTTGTTGGCAACATTGGTATTTTGACATCAGTACTGATATGTAGACTTACAACATCTATTGGTCACAAAACTAAAAAGTATCACATCCTTTGAAAGTGTGTGATTACTGTAACAAAGGGTTGTGCTTGTTTTGTTATGAAAAATCAGCACAACATCTGTTGGACAATAAAAATTATTTTAAAAGTAGAACACATCCGTTGGTCCAAAGGGAATTGGTCTCACAGTAATTGGCCTTTTGGGTATTGGTCTATTGGGAGTTGGCCTAAAGGGAATTGGTCTAGTGGTAATGATTTGTCTCAAGATGATTGATAAAATGTATCAAAGCTTCAAAGTCTTTTCTCTTTATAAACATTCATCTGTATTTTCAGGTATCAACCACCAACATTAGCTATATCAAGTCTGTATTGGAAAGCTTGGTGCATAATGCTGATAATTTCTTCATTTAATCCAACAACTTTTGGTAATTACTTTTGTTTCTTCTCTTGAGTAGATAGTTTATAAACAGGGTATTCAGATTTATTCTCTTCTTAACTCATCTGAAATACTTTGCTGTTCATCATCTGTTGTTGTCTGTCATCATGTTGACTTGAAATAACTTCTCGGAACCTCAAAGACCGATTTGGTACCAAACTTCATATGTATGTTCCTTACAATCATGGAAGGTAGGTTTGTTCATTTCTACTTGCACTACTCATTGTGGAGTCTGAATTTTGACTTAGTGCAATGTGAGGACGTATTGTTTTAGAACTCTTTTCCGAAGAATCAGTGCTCAGAATCATTTCATATTTTGTATGTAGCCTGATTAGTAGTATAAAATTTCAACTTTGTTCAACGTTGTTCAAATCGAGTTCATATTTGGGCCCATCATGAGTTCCCAATTTTTGAACTCTAACTTTCCTCATATCACAGTTAAAAATATTTGGACTATTGCTGAGAGCTCATTTTTGTGCTCAAGAAACTTGACTTGAACAAACTTGAATCCCTACCACTAGGCATGCTACATACCAAATATCAAATTATTTTAAGCTTACACATCTTGCCTGATCGATTCGGACTCCCACATTGTGTTCTTGAGCAAGGCACTTAACTCGGGTTGTCCACTTGGAGGCATGATGACACTGCATACTAAGGTATACTGCACATCGATGGTGCACATGTCTATCCCTGCCTGTGCTGCAGTGCAGAGTTATGATGTTGGGGAGCTGCTCGTCATTGCTCATGGTTTTCTCTGGGTACTCCGGCTTCCACCACCCATAAAACTGTCACCAACATGATATGACCTTAGCTGTTAAAGTGTCATTAAAGTGTCATTAAAACCATAATAAATAAATACATATCTTGCCTAAATAACATAGCTTAAGCGTCCGGCTTATTTGACTGCAGTTATATTTCCTAATCAACAGAGCTATGCTGCTGATGATCTAAGTACAAATTTTGTTGACATTTTCAGAAAACACATAATTTTATACTTTCAGAAAGATGAAAAAAAGCAGAACATTTTTCTTGTCACTATTTTTTCAAAATTATTTTTCAGTTTTATTATAATAGTCCAGTCAATCTGATACTTAACCCACAAGAAATTGCTATACAAAAGATTTTGCATTTAAGCAAAGCATATTTGTCTAAATAACAACATACTAATAATCCCCCAAAATCCCACAACGGGAAATTGTGTTTTTGATGACTTATTTCTTCGCGAGAAAATAAAAATAGTCAAATTATACCCCAACCGCCAAGAAATTGCTAAACAAATGTTTGTACTATTTGGGGTCAGAAATTAGTATGCAAAATAACATATGAAACATCCCCAGTAATCCCATAACAGAAAAATGGTTATTTTGGGATGAAAACATTTAAAAATGCAATAAAATCAGCAAAAATTGGAATTTGCTCAATACTGATTAAAAGAGTTCAAACAACAATCATTTCTGTGATACTTAAATCAAAATAATCGTCTACGATATTATACTTGAAATCCCAATTACTGAATACAAGAAAATGAGTAATTTTGAGGTGAAAATTGTGAAAAAGTAAATAAGATATACGAAAATTGGAATTTCACCACTACTCATTCAAACAGTTGCAAGCACAAACACTGTCATCGTATTATACACTAAATCGGTATGATTAATACCTCTCTTCAACTCCAAATCAATGGTAGCAAGGAAATTGTGATTTTGGGGATAAAATGTTTTAAAAATTACTGTTATATATCAATGTCATATATAAATAATAAATATAAAATAATAACTGCTGCAATGTCAATGCAGATAAGCTTGAGGTCTGATAAATGGTTCTGCTGCTATGCGAAATCAGATTTCCATATTATCTGCATTAACATTGCAGCAGTTATTATATTTTTATACTGTACCAATGACCCAGACATAGCTGGTGCTAACTCTTAAAATATAGGGCCAAACACAAATTTTGCCCCCCAATCCCTAAAATTTGCATCTAAAACCAAAGAAAACATGTCCTGAATGGCCCTCCACACTTCACCTCTACTGCGCATGCGCAGTGTCAAGGACGTTCCGAAATTGGCACCATTAATCATTCTAAGTTTGGCCCTTCATCAGTTAACATCTGACTGATCTTTGTGCTTGTAAATCTCAGTTTAAATGATGCCAGACACATAAATATTAGTGAAATGGTGATTCTAAGGAGGATAGAGAAGGAGGAGAGGAAAAATGTGTGACAGAATATTATCAGGGCTGTAACTTAAAATTTGTTAATGAAATTATGTTAAGTTACCTATTTTCGAGGCAGCAGCCATTTTGTTGTCATTTTTGTTATTTAGTTACACTGATTTTTCAGTGTTTTCCTCTCTCCCTTTCCTTCAAGTCCCCTCTTGCTATTCTCCCATGCTTTTGGCATAGTTTCTGTAATTATTATTACTAAAATTTCTTGGGAGTTTTAGCTGAATAACAGAATGAATTCTGTTCTTTTCCCCTTGTTTACGTCTTCACCTATGGGTGGTTAGGCGTTGTGTTCTGCATCTACCATCTGATGTTCTGCAGTTTCTTCCCTGGAAGTCTCTGTTTTGCATCAGATAGTGTATTTTTGGTAACTGATTTCGGGCCTGGGTGCCTGGAGTCTTATTTTAGTGTTTTTACACTCATTGTTTACATTTACAACAGCCCTCTGTGTGAGGGGGGGATTTCTTGAAAATAATATCTTGATGTTAATTTAATCATAACTAGATACATTATTATTGTTCGTAAGTGTTGCATAAATTGTTTAAAATATTTTTAAATTTTTTGTCCACACTGAGGCTTGGGATCCATTGGGGCTCAACGTTACTTTTCAGAAACTTGGGCTGTTCTGAAAAAATATTTTTTCAAAATATTTTGATTTCAATTATTTTTTCTATGTTAATGGATCATATTATTATTATGTATTTTGATTGTCAGGGGTTGGTGCGAGTACCAGGACTTTGTTTTCTTTTCACATTGAAAGGATTTTGATCAATTGTAATAAGAGGAAGTCTTCCTCTGACTTTTATATCATTATATCTGTGGTCAGTGTACTCGCATTAACTCCTGCTCTGTATCTGATGATTTCGATGACAACATGGGGAGCGTATGTCATGGTATGTTAGTGGGGAATTGGACATTCCGGTCCTTTCCCCGCAGGGTCACTCTACTTTATCAATTTCTATTTCAGACGATTAAGATTAGGGTGATTTATCTGTGATGTCTTCCAACAGTGTGCCTCCGTCGTCACAATTAATGAAGGGCTAGCGGAAAAGTGCTCATGTAAATACGCCAATCGCCTAAGAGGACCCTAGTAGGTTTGACAGCCTTTGACGTCCGCTAGCTCGCCCGGTGTAGCGTCCATTCATCGAATGGTTCGGCAGCCGGGTTCGTCCGTTGCGGTCTAGAAGGAGTTTTTGGGTGATGCGAGCACTATAAATCAACCAAATGCACACCCAGTGACGGCGGATTAGAGGGAGAACGGAGGAAGCCTTTTAGTCCGGTTCATAGCTCGTTCTGGTCCATCCGGACGGCGAGCGAGAGAGGCCCCTCTCTCGTACAACAACATCTGGCCCCAGATGTTGTGGTACAAAATGTTTCGCATTCGGAGCATACGTCCACCGCTCGGGACGCTCCGACATATAGTCAGTCCGGAGAGACTGTCAATAAGGCTTCCTCATTCTCATGGTAGCACACACGACCGCTCTTGGCTACGTGACCTCGGATATCCAGTCAGCTTCGCCAGTCAGAGAATCATCGGCGACCAGGTCACACCATCCGGTTGCCAGGGACACGAGGCCTGCAGACTCCGGACGTTTGCATAGGAAAGTGTGCGGGAGTCAATGTACACGGAGCTTCCGGTGGCAATGCATCGTAAGACCGCTACTGCACAGACCTCGGGGACGGACGTGCTATCCTAAATAGCACAGCTTATCGCAGCATCCCAGCAACAACTGAATCGGTCGCATAATGTTTTATCCGACGATGCTGGGTCGGGACGCTCCGCGGAAGCGGGTACGGACGTCCGAAAATTTTCATCCGGTCCGACGGGATACCGAAAGGGATTCTGAGGATTTCGAGCTTTCCCTTTCGGAACAACATATGCTGTTGTGTATGTCATCTGATTTGATCTTCTACAGGTTCTTTCGTCGGACCAGAATGCTGCGATGCCGGATAAGAAACTGATAGCGTCGGTGGACTTAGGAATTTTTGGTTCGGTTCAGGGACATCGTCCCTCAGTTCCGACATAGTCCAATAATGTCACACAAACGAGAGACTGTCGATAATGCTTCCTCATCCTCACAGCAGTGCACACGACCGCACATTGGCTACGTGACCTCGAGTATTCGATCAGTTTCGTCATTCAGTGATTCCACGGCGAACAGGTCACGCCATCCGGTAGCCAAGGGACACGAGGCCTATACACTCCGTTCGCTCGCATATTAGTAGTATGCACGGGGTAACGATCACGGAGCTTCCAGCGGCAATGCATTGTAGGACCGCTTCTCCATAGGCCTCAGTGACGGACGTGCTATCCGAGTTAGCACAGTTTTTTCGCAGCATCCCAGCAATCGACAGTTTCTTGGTCGAATCAGGAATTATCTGACGGCGCTGGGTCGGTGCGGTCCGCGGTTGCATCAGGTACGGACGACCGAACGCTTTATAGGGTCCGACAGGATGGCGAAAGGGATTCGAAAGATTTCGAGTTTTCCCTTTCGTAGCATCGGAAGCTGCCATACATATCTTCCGGCATTATCTTCCAGTGATTGTTATTTCGGACTACATTGCTGCGATGTTGGATAAGAGACTTATAGCGTCATTGGACACGGAATTTTGGATCGGTTCAGGGACATTGTCCCTGACTTACCGACACAGTCCAATAATGTCATTAGAACATGTGTATTATTTATCGACGCTATATATATATAAGCCTGCTACCAAGCATGATAGTTTAGTTTCTTGTCCGCAATGCTCATTTCTGCCTTTTACCATTTATACGAATAATTTATTTTGGCAGAACAGGGCATACCGAGAGTTCATATGCGTCTAGACGGCGTGGTTAAAGACTGGAAATAATCTTTTTCGCCGTCTATGTCTTTTCCAACCACAATGTTGGAAACAACAATGACGTCTAATGGACTTAACTTAGACGCTTTATCATACGTAATCCACCTTACTGAGGCGTTATCATTACGTCTTCAAGAGAAAGAATTCCGGGATATAATCCTCAATGTGATTTCTTTTGAGGGCAGTAGTTTGTTCACGTATAACTCCGCCCTTCAGTGGCTGATTGGAGTTGGTTAGACGTGACGCAGCCCTAGCTACATCCACGCGCGTGGATAGTAAGGTGAAGAACTCTCTCAGAGTCGCTTCGTTCTCGGAGAAGCTTCTCTTCGACGGCAACTTTTCAGCAATCCATGAATTGCTCGATTTACACGTTCTCTTGTCTATCTAGTGTAGCAAGAGATTCAGACTGGGGCAAACATTCGGTGGTTGACTCAGAGAGTGCCACTGCAGTTGCCGGATCCGAGTTTTATTATTATGACGGTTGCCAGTCAAACAGGTTGGGATATAATATTGATCCCAACGGATTCGAAGTGCCAGGGTCTTTGGGTTCCGCAGTCTCTAAGCAAGCACTTATCTTCCACGGAATAATGTTTTTTTTAGGCTTGCTTTATGTCATTGGATGAACATTATTCAGAAACGCATGTCCAAATCCTGTCCGTTAATTCGACAGTAGTGGCGTATCTCCGGAACCAGGGAGGCACTCATTCGTTTCCGTTATTCAATTTAATGGAAAGAATCCTTCTGTTTGTTATAGTACACCAAGTTCTGCTTCGGTCCGTCATATTCCGGGTCGTCTGATTGTATTACCGGACTCCCGTTCACTTATGGGTCGCTTGTTGCCGTCAGAATGGACTCTCAACAAACAAGTATTCAATCAGATTTGCTATCAATGGGAGCGCCCAATGATAATTTATTTACGACACAACTTGCTTGTCAATTGCAGACGTATGTGTTTGCTTGTCCGGATCTCTGAGCTTATGTTGTTAACGCTCTATTGATCTAATAGGATGGAATGATAGGATATGCGTATCCTCCTGCACTGTTGTTTCAGCAAGTATTGCTAAGATAAACAACCTCAATACATTTCTGTTGATAGCATCTCTGTCTTCACAGAGACCGTGGGTAAATTTACTCTGATGTCTACTGTGGGACTTAACGCGAAATCTTCCTCCATGAGAGGATCTTTTTTCGCTGGGTAAAATCGTGTCATCTTTATCACAACCCGCAAGGTCTCAACCTTCATGTATTCCGTTGTGTGGTCCTTATTGCATTGTAAGCATTGTACTGGACGAGCTTTGGACGCGATTTCCTACTAGAGGAGAACCTCTTCTTCGCTATTCTATGCGGCTAAAGTGGAGGCTCTTCCGTCGTTGGTGTAGGGATCACTATGTTGATTTTGTTGATCCCTCCATACTAGTCTTTGCAACTTTTTAGTATACTTGTTTGACAAGATCTACTGCAGCCTGCTATTATTAAGGTTATAGGTTTATGTTACCTCATACCTATGCACTCTATGATAGTTTACAATTGAGTCTTATGTCTCTTTATCTAAGTCAGTTAGTAACTTTTCGGTAAATAGACTTAGAATCATTAGATTAAATTCCTATATGGAATTTAACTTCGGTTCTTATTTAGCTAAGTAATCATTTGAGCCTCTGGAAACAGTAGTTTTCAAATTCTGACCTTTTAGACAGTAATTCTGTTGGCTTCTCTTTTACTGAAGAGTCAGTGAGTTTCATGCACTATCGGTGGATAATTTTCACTTTCGTAGTTTCGGAATCACTACTTCCTTTACTATTTAGGTTGGATTTTTCCATAAGAGTCAGGTTCCTAATTAATATCCGGAACCTATTGTTATTAAGGTCCTTCCGTCTTCGTACGGGCATAGGCCTTTACTCTGTCCGGTTAGAGTTTATGTATTTATAAACAGATATCTGTTTATTACTATGGGCGTAAGCTTCTTCTGTCTTTGATGACTAATAGAAGGACGTTACGCTCCATTCTATTGCTAATGGATTCAATTAACTATCGATACTGCTTATGGTATATCATTGACTCAGCAGTTGTCTTTGAGATTTCGGCTCATGAAGTAAGAGTTCTTCTACATCATGGGCTTACATTAATAGTGTCGCTATTATAGATTTCTGAAGGCTGCTCATTGCGCTCAGCCATCCACATTCATGAATTTTTATCTCAGAAATATCGAGTCCATTTCTGGAGACCTCTATTGTTAGGTCTATTATCTACTGCTTAGAATGTCATTCACTTAACAGTTGCTACTATAGCTAGATAGGCTGTCTGTTTCGGCAGTGACTCCGTTCTGCTGCCCTCTTCGCTCTGGGCTATTTGACCCAGGGCAAGAAAAAGGGGGGGGGGGGAGGGTGTTCCCTTGGGTCACCTGTTTTACTATGAAAACAAGGGGATACCTCCTCCGGAGTTAGTAATTCTGAGCTGTTATTGGGATGGTTGTTTAGTGAGAAGTTTATGTTTTAAAATTCATTCAGGTCTTAATTTTTAAAGTATAGCTTTTGAATATAGCACATGTCAACGGACATTATTATACAATCCTCAGACACTTTTAAGGAGTATAAAGAGTCTCTATTCTCTAGACTTACTTTATTTATTGGCTTACTTTAAAAATTATTAGTATAAGGATTATACTAGATATTAATAGAGTACATGGATGTATGATGCTCAATTTTGGAAGGTGTTGTATCTTTCTAATTTATCATAAATAAGAAAGATACATGTAAGGCCTAATACTTCTTTTTCCCTAGAGGGGATGACTCTATTTTATATAATTGAGCGTATTCCATCTTGCTCTATGTCCTTGGCCCTCCAGCCTTTTTACTATTCAGCTATGTCTGGGTCATTGGTACAGTATAAAAATGTTAAAAAATTTATAGTAATTTATATATTTTTTATACTTACCAATGACCCAGACGGGGATGGCCCTCCCAGGAGTTGGGAACTCTTACCTCCCCGCTGAGTACATAGCGCTTACCAGGCACTGGTTATTAGAATGATTAATGGCGCCAATTTCGGAACGTCCTTGACACTGCGCATGCGCAGTAGAGGTGACGTGTGGAGGGCCATTCAGGACATGTTTTCTTTGGTTTTAGATGCAAATTTTGGGATTTGGGGGGCAAAATTTGTGTTTGGCCCTATATTTTAAGAGTTAGCACCAGCTATGTCTGGGTCATTGGTAAGTATAAAAAATATATAAGTTACTATAAATTTTTTAACTTTCCTTGCATTTCCCACACATTTGAACAGGTGAGTTTGGGGGGGGGGGGGGGGGGGGGGGAGGGGGATGTCTCGCAACCTGTGGCACAGTTACATCATATCATCTCTAGCAAAGTCTTTGGTGCAAGTGGAAAGTCAGGGCTGAGTGGCACAAACTTTCCGTCTGGAACTTCCCACCCCCTCTGACAAGTATCTGTACTTCTCTGTGACTAAATTTGCCCTTAATGGTGTGTTTGTAAACTATAATAATACTTCACAACACACTGCGCATGGGTAGGTTTTCTGCCTTAATGAAATATCAAGGTGATGACACTGTAGTTCATGTCGACAAGTATGGAGATTTTCAGATTCTTTCCCTCTGAACACCAACACCATAGCTTCATAGCCCAAACGTTCAACTTCTCCCAATGTCAATGACAGAATGAGAAATTTCTATGGAGTTACAACGTATTTCTAGTTAATTATGTTTCCGTGGAACACGCACACACTAAAAGTGACGGTCACATAAACTTTTGCAAACTCGGCGACTTCAAGATTTGAAGAACGTAACACTTCTCTCAAATAATAATACTAAAATGGTAAGTGAAATAAAAAAAGTTTCTGCCAATCACGACTGACCTTCCACCTGCACCAATGCTGAAGATGATAAGATGTAACTATGCCACAGGTTGCGAGACGTCATGGTGTAGCTGCCAAAAAATACTCACCTGTTGAAATAATAATTCTTCAGCCCTCTGCTAATTTGTTGCGGTCCTCTAACGAGAAGGCCGACAATAATCCAGTTCACAGTCGGGCTATTCCAACCCCCTCTCTCCCTCCAAACTCAGCATTCAGTCAAAAAATGGTTTTATAATTCCACGCATCGACGCTTTCTCGATCTCTGAAACTATAAAATTGACCCTTTCCCCCCATGTCATTCCCCATCGACTTATCCTTCAGGTTTTCTCCCAGTTTTACTTTAGTATTCTACGGAGTCTTGTCCTACTTGGCAAATATTTGGGCCATTCTTGAATGAAGTGTCCCAGGGTCTCCGTTTCTCCTAAATAAGCCTTTTTTCGAAACTGCCATCTTGGCTTTTAATCTATGCAAGATCACAAGTCACGAGGTGTAAACATTTCAAGAAAACATGTAAGCAATGGGAGAAGAGAGCGGGTGAGGTGCTTTGGACCCCATTTCGTTCATAGGTGCGAATTCAAACATTTAGCAAAAGATATCATTTGTTTAAGACAATGGCAGTACTGTATGAGAACTTTCATTATTTTGAATTGAGTTCCTATCGACATAAATGGTGTTTGAATGCACGCTGTGTCATGATTCTGTGGCCTTGGGAACTGTTTCTACAACTTTTGGGGATTCCCCAAGCCGAGAAACACCGTGCAACGAGTGTTTCCTTGTTGCCACTCAAAATAAGTTCTTGCCTCCATAAAAAAGTCTTTAATCTGCGGTATCCCATCGTTTAAAGTCGTCTAGGGTTGCCACTTCAGTTAATTCGAATGATGACATCGGTTCTACGAATTTAAACTTCATATTTCACAAAACTTGTTGTCTTGGCTGACACAGAACTCAACGTGACGAACATAGAAATCGCTACACCCCGCGACCTGTGGCCTTGCATAGATTTAAAGCCAAGATGGCAGTTTTGAAAAAGGCTTATTACACATTTGGCACACTCTTTCCTCTCCTTTCCCGATTCCCCCCCCCCTCCCCCCCCTTCCCCCCCTCCCCCCCAGCCCAACTCCAGTTACTTCGATTTCACTTTAAACAACAAAGATGACCCATAAAATCCATTTAGGTACTCCTCAAAGGCAGTGGCATCTTTTTTGCACAAACCGTCTAAAGAGCTCTTGGTCCTAATTCCAGCTCGCCACTTTCTATTGCAATCATTCAGCGCGCTTTCCATGATAGGGCTACTGCCCTACTTCAGGCCACCTTCTAAAAAATCTTCAGTCTCTGTGGAGTAATTTTCCTTTAGTTCCCTAGTCTGGCTTATACATCCGGTCTCAATGTTTGGTTCCATACATGGTTAAACGTCATTTTACACTATCTGCTGTTTGGGAGGTTTTCCAAATAATTTAGGTGGCATAATTTTCCCATATCTATTCAATCTTTAAACGGCATCTACCCAAGTGGCCCTCTGACCATTCCGAGCACAGCTGCGCTGCTTGTCCAGTTATCCACCAGCCCTTATCACTGTGTAGAACTTCCAAGTTTCTCACTTCTGTTTGATTTGAAGTGATCACATCTGGCCCATTTGTTATACTTGGTAACTCCACCCTCTCCCAAACGGTTTTTCCAAGGAACACCTGGTTAAGGCTATTACTTTCAAGTAGTTTTAACTGATTGAATATCCTTTTCCCCTTTGTCTTAAGTTTATTTGTGTGGTTCCTGTATATGCCTCCACCTGTAACACATATATTCACTCCCAGGTATTCATATAGTCCCGTTTCCCCCACTGTTATATCCTTGCTTTCCTCTTCGCCAATAGAGAATGCCTGTGGGAAATGACAGGAAAATAATTACTGCTGCAATGTCAATGCAGATAATCTAGAAATCTGATTAAGAATAGCGGCAGAACGATTTATCAAATCTCCAGATTATCTGCACTGACACTGCAGCAGTTATTATTTTATATTTATTACTTATATGACATTGATGATATATAACCGTAATTTTTAAAATAGTTTACCCAAAATCACATTTTTTTGCTACCATTGATTTGGAGTTTAAGAGAGGTATTAATCATACCGATTTAGTGTATAATATGATGACAATGTTTGTATTTGGAACCATTTGAACGAGTAGTGATGAAATTCCAATATTTTTATACTGTACCAATGACCCAGACTTAGCTGGTGCTAACTCCTTAAATTCTAGGGCCAAACACAAATTTTGCCCCCCAATCCCCAAAATTTGCATCAAAATCCGAAATTTCAATGTCCTGTGTGGTCCTCCATACTTTCTATCCACTGCGCATGCGCAGTGACAAGTAGGTCTCGAAATTGGCGCAAATGTCATTCTTTGTTTGGCCCTAAAATCAGTAACATCTTACTGATACTTGTGCTTGTAAATCTCAGTTTAAATGATGCCAGTCACATAATTATGAAAGAAATGGTGGATCTAAGGAGGAAATAAAAGGATGAGAGGAAGAAACAGTGGCAGGATGTGTTCAGGGCTGTTCAGGGCTGTAACTTATAATTTTTTTACGAAATTATTTCATGTTCCCTAATTTCGGGGCATGAGCCTGATGTTGTCATTCTGGCTATGAATTTACCATTGTTTCTTCATTGTTTCCTCTCTCCCTTTCCTTTATTCCCCCCTTGCTATTCTCCCATGCTTTTGGCATAATTTTTGTAATTTTTTTTACCAAAATTTCTTGGGAGTTTTGGCTTGGTAACAGAATAATTATTCTGTTTTTTCCCATGCTTATGTCCTCACCCTTGGGTGGTTAGGCGTTTTGGTCTGCATCTACCATCCGATGTATTGCAGTTTCTTCTCTGGAAGCCTCTGTTTTACATCGGATAGTGTTTAAATTGGTGACTGATTTTGGGCCATGTTTACAGTACCTGGAGTCATGTTTCCGGTTTTTATACACTTTTGTTTACGTTGACAACGGTTACTTCTGATAGTGATTACTTGTCTTCTGTTTAGTTCTGCTCATAGCCAGATACATTAATGTCCATAAGTGTTACATTAGTTTTTAAATATGTTTTAAAATTTTTGTCCATACTTAGGCTTTTTGGGGATCCATTTGGGCTCATTGTTTCCATTGGGAACTTGGGCTCTCATGAAATTTTTTCGAAAATTTTTTTTCTTTTGAATTATTTTTTCGAAATGTTATAATGGATTATATTATATTATGTATCTTTCTTTTCAAGGGTTAGTGCGAGTACTATGACTGTTTATATTTTTTTATGATGAAAGAATATTGTTCAAATTGTAATGCGAGGAAGTCTACCTCTGATTCTTATGTTCATTGTGTTTCTTGCAGTCAATGTACTTGCACTAATTCTTGCTCAGTGTGTGTCAATTGGGATGACAAATGTTGGAGACGTGTGTCACGGTATTGTTGGAGGTGAGAGGTCCATGCTGGTCCTCTCTCCGTAGGGTCACTCTAGTTTTTCAGTCTCTTTTTCAGAGGAACAAGAACAGGGTGATGTTTCCGTGATGTCTTCAAGAAGTGTGTCTCCGTCGTCGCAGTCAAATCAAGAGCTAGCGGCTAAAGTGCTCATGGAAGTACGACAATTGCCTAAGAGGTCCCTAGTAGGATCGACGGTGTTGTCGTCCGCTAGCTCGCCCGGTGTAGTGACCATTCATCGAATGGCCCGGCAGCCGGGTTTGTCCGTTGTGGTCTAGGGAAGCAGTTTGGGTGATGCGAGCACTATAAACATTGAACGTGCACACCCAGTGACGACGGATCCGAGGATAGTATGGAGGAAGCCTGTCGGTCCGGTAGCTAGCTCGTCCAGGTCTATCCGGACCGCGAGCGAGAGAGGCCCCCTCTCTCTTACAACAACATCTGGGCCGCGATGTTGTATGTAACGTTCGTTAGTCGGAGCATAGGTCCACTCCTCCTGCTCGGGACGCTCCGTCGCATAGACAGTCCGACACGACTTGTCTATTGGCTTCCTCATCTCCACGTCAGCACACACGACCGCACCTTGGCTATGTGACCGCAGATATCCAGCCTGCTTCGCCGACCAGGGAGTCCACGTCGACCAGTTCACGCCATCCGCTAGCCAAGGACACGAGGCCTTTCCAGTTGGGACGTTCGCATATCAGAAGCATGCAGGAAGTAACGTCCCTGGAGCTTCCAGCGGCTAAATTATGTAAGACCGCGGCTCCACAGGCCTCCGTGACGGACTTGCTATCACAGATAGCTCAATTCATCGCATCATCCCAGCAGCTATCAGAAACTCTTTCAGTGAAGAACTATCTGAGCAAGCAGGGTCAGTTCGCTCCCCTGCATAGTCAGTAAGGGACGACCGAGATTATTATGTTGTCCAGGCGGATGGTAAAAGGGAATCAGCACAGCTGAAATTTTTCCTTTCAGAACAACTTAAGGTGGCCGTAGATTTCATTCGGCATCACCTTTCAGAAGTTGTTTCTCTGGACAAAATGCTGCGTTACCTGATAAGAAACTGAAAGCGTCACTGGACACAGACTTTTCAGCCGGATTAGGGACACTGTCCCTGAGTTTCTGACCCAGTCCAGAAATGTCACGGACATTTGAACTTTTGAATGATGCTATATTCAAGCTAGCCTCTAAGACTGGCAAATCTGGTTTCTTATCGCCTAGCGCTATACAGCTGCCTTTCATCAATGCTAGAAATAAATTTGAAACAGCAGGACAAGGAGTGCCAAGAGTTCCTCTGCATTTGGACGACAAGGCTGAAGACCTGGAATTGTCATTGCCGGCATCCATGTCTATTTACTCCAGTATACTGGAGAAGACAATATCGTCTAATAGATTTTAGACGCATTATCTCACGCAGATCACCTTACCAGAGCGTTATCACTACGTCTCGAAGCAAAAGAATTCCAGGATGTTCAAACTTCCTTAAGAGTTTTTTCGAGGGCTATAGCATATTCTATGTATAACTCCGCCCTTTCAGTGGCAACATGGAGTTAGTCAGACATGATGCTGCCCTGGCTGCATCCACAAGAGTGGATAGTAAGGTGAAAAAACTCTCTTTCAGTCGCTCCGGTCTCAGGAGAGCTTCTCTTCAACGTTAAGCTTTCTACAATCTATAATCAGATTACTAAGAAAGCTTCGGATTCTCTGCTTTTATTCCGCTTTAAAAAATTCAGACTCAGCAGGGAGGATTAAGGCAGGTTCTTCGGGGGCGAATACGTCCAAAGGAAGTTCTTATAGAGGATCAATGGAAGCCTCTATGTCTTACTCCGGAGACCTGCAGAGTAGCGACTCACATTGGGGTCGTAATGCTGGCCGAGATATCAGGTCAGATGCCCCTAGGTCGACTGGGCGAGGTGCGGGTTGTGGAGGACGTGGTTTCTCCTTCCGCAATCCTCGCAGGGCCGGTGATGCGTTCCAGTGGGTGGAAGGCTGTCGAGATTCTTAACCAATTGGTTGTCAATTACGGACGACCCATGGGTGCAAGGGATTATTTCCAAAGGTCTAAACTGTCCTTCAAGGAAAAACCTCCGTTAACCCGAAGTCTACGTTGGTCTCAGTTTCCGTTAAACATTCAGAAGAGAGATTCGCTTCTGTCAGAAGTTCAATCTCTTCTGGACAAGAACGCTATAGACGTTGTAGAAAACCAGGAATCTCCAGTTTTCTGCAGTCACCTGTTCCTGGTTCCAAGATCAGACGGCTCATTTCATCCAGTTATAGATCTGAGCTGGATAAACAAGCTGATCGGGGCTCCAAATTTTTATATGGAGACCATCCGATCGTTCAGAGCGAGCACTCGAGTGAACGATTATGCTGTGAGCATAGATCTCAAGGATACGTACTTTTACGTCATGGTACAATGATCTCGGTAATGACTCATTTCCGTGCTCATTCGTCTGTGCTAACATTGGCCTACTTGGACGACATTCTTCAGGGTTACGGCAGCAAGTTAACGCTTCAGAACGATGTTCAGAGTCTGCTTCAATTGCTCCGACGTCTCGGTTTCATAGTAAACAAAAAGAAGTCGGATCTAGTGCCATCCTAATCATTCACCCACGTGGGAATGAGCTTAGAGACGCACAACAATCTCGTTGTCTGCCGTTAACCAGAGCACTATTGGTCAGTTGTTACACTCGCTTTTGTCTTCACTCAGATGTAGTAACAGCGAGAGAATTCATGAGACTGACAGGTTTGTGTGGACCTGCTGCAGATCTTATTCTGATGGATCGGCTATGCACTCGTCCACTCCACATATATTTTACTCAGAATTGGAGTGTGAAGACTCATTCGCTCGAATCGAACATCGTCTTGTCGAATCAAGTGAAACAAGATATTCAGACTTGGGCAGATATTCAGTGGTTAACTCAAGGAGTACCACTGCAACTGCCAAATCCGAGTTTAACGATAATGACGGATGCGAGTCAAACAGGTTGGGGCGCAACTCTGAGCCCAACGGATTCGAGGTGCCAGGGTCTTTAGGATCCGCAGTTTCTAACAAGTACATAAACATCAAGAGATGATGTCAATATGGCTTGCGCTACGTCAATGAATGAACATTCTTCAGAATTCGCATGTTCAAATTCTGTCCGACAATTCGACAGTAGTAGCATATATTCGGAACCGGGGAGGCACTCATTCCATTCTGTTATTCAATTTAATGGAAAGGATCCTTCTGTTTGTCCTAGAGCATCAAGTTCGTCTATTGGACCGTCATATACCAGGTCGTCTGAACGTTCTAGCAGGCTTCCTTTCTCAGAAAGGTCGCATGTTGCCGTCAGAATGGACTCTCAACAAATGAGTATTCACTCAGATTTGCTACCAATGGGATCGTCCAATGATAGACTTATTTGCGACGCATCTCAACAATCAGTTGCAGACGTATGTGTCGCCATGTCCAGATCCTTGAGCAGTAGACACTCTCTCGATCTCTTGGGATGGAATGATAGGATACGCGTATCCTCCAGCTCCGTTTTATTCAGCAGATATTGCTAAAAATCAAGCAATCTTACTGCAAGAGTCTGTTGGTTGCATCTCTGTCACCCCAGAGACCATGGATAAATCTACTCAGGTGTCTGTTCTGGGACATTCCGCGGAAGCTTCCTCCATGGGAGGACCTTCTTTCGCAGGGGAAATCGCGCACACTGCATCACAACCCGCAAGGTCTCAACCTTCACGTATTTCCGTTGTGCAGTCCTTCTTGCACGGCAAGCATTTACAGGACGGGCAGTGGACACAATTTCTAACTGTAGGAGGACCTCCTCTTCACTAAATTATGCTGCTAAGTGGAGGGTTTTCTTACGGTGGTGTAGGGATCATTCTGTTGATATTTATGATCCCTCCATTCCAGACAATTGCTAATTTTCTAGTCTACCTGTTTGATGAGATCAAACTGCAGCCTGTTACCGTTAAGGGTTATAGGTCTATGCTTTCTGATACCTATGCACATCATGATAGTTTACAGATTGGATCTAATGTCTTTTTATCTAAGTTAGTGAAAAACTTTTCGATAAATAGACCTAGAACCCTTAGATTAATTCCTAAGTGGAATTTAGCTTGGGTTCTTCTGAAGCTAAAAGAAGCGCCATTTGAGCCTCTTGACACGGTGGACTTCAAATTCTTATCTTATAAGACAGCTTTTCTCTTAGCCTTCTCTTCGGCTGGAAGAGTTAGTGAGCTTCATGCACTATCTGTTGATGATTCTCACTATCGTAGTGTAGGTAATACTATTGCCTTGACTACTATTGTTGGATTTTTGGCTGAGAATCAGGCTCCTAATAAGTATCCGGAACCTATTGTTATTAAGGCTCTTCCATCTTCAGATGGGCATAGGCCTTTACTCTGTCCTGTTAGAGCTATACATATTTACAAACGTAGATCTGATTTTATCAGAAAGGGACAAAATGTTTCATTCTGTCCCTGCTGCCTAATAGAAGGGACATTACTGTCCATTCTATTGCAAGGTGGATTCAATTAACTATCCGTACTGCTTATGAAAAATTATCTTCAACTCAGCAGTCTGTGCTTAAGATTTTGGCACATGAAGTAAGAGCGCTGTCTACATCTTGGGCTTATGCTAATAGTGTTGCTATTACCGATTTGATGAAGGCTGTATATTGGTCTCAGCCTTCTACATTCACAAGTTTTTATCTTAGAAATATTGAGTCCATTTCTGGCGACCTGCATTGTTTAGGTCCGTTATCTGTTGCTCAGAATGTCGTCCACTAAACAGTTGCAACTATAGTTATGCAGGCTTTCTGTTCCGGCAGCGACTCTGTCTTGCTGCCCTCTTCGCTCTGGGGTATTTGACCCAGGGCAAGGGGAAGGGGGGGGGGGGGGGGTGGCGGGATGGTGTTCCCTTAGGTCACCTGCTTTATAGTGAAAAGCATGGGAATACCTCCTCTGGAGTCAGTAATTCTGAGTCGGTACCGGGATGGTTTTAAAGTGTAAAGCTAATGTTTAACTCATTCATGTAATATTTTTAAAGTGTAGCTCGGTGTGAAGCATTTGTATATGTCACGTGTCATACGAGCGCTAATATACAATCCTCGGACACTTTTAAATGAGTATAAAAAGTCCCATTCTCTGGACTATCTTTATTTATTGGCTTTCCTTTAAAAAGATTAGTATAATGGGTTATACTGGATGTTATTTGAGATCATTGATGTTGTTGTGCTCAATTACGGAATGGTATTGTGTCTTTCTTTTTTGATACAAACAAGAAAGATACATGTAAAACCTGTTCTCCTCTTCTCCTTGAGGGGATAATTCTGTTTACATGTAATTGAGCCTATTGGATTTTCCTTTATGTCCTAGGCCCTCCAGCCCTCCAGCCTTTTTCTATTCAGCTAAGTCTGGGTCATTGGTACAGTATAAAAATGTTAAAAAATTTATAGTAATTTATATATTTTTTATACTTACCAATGACCCAGATGGGGATGGCCCTCCCATGAGTTGGAAACTCATACCTCCCCGCTTACCAGGCACTGGTTGTAAGAATGACATTTGCACCAATTTCGAGACCTCCTTGACACTGCGCATGCACAGTGGATAGAAAGTATGGAGGACCACATCGGACATTGAAATTTTGATGCAAATTTTGGGGATTGGGGGGCAAAATTTGTGTTTGGCCCTAGAATTTAAGGAGTTAGCACCAGCTGAGTCTGGGTCATTGGTAAGTATAAAAAATGTATAAATTACTATAAATTTTTTAACTTCCTTACATTTTATTTACTTTTTCACAATTTTTACCCCAAAATCACACAATTTTCATGTGTTCAGTAACTGGGATTTCAAGTATAATATTGTACACAGTTATTTTGATCTAAGTGCCATGGAATTGATGGAATTAATTGTTGTTTGAACTCTTTTAATGAGTATTGAGTAAATTCCAATTTTCTCTGATTTTACTGAATTTTTCAATGTTTTTACCCCAAAATAACCATTTCCCCGTTATGGGATTAATGGGTATTTTTCATATGTTTTTTTGCATACTAAATCCTGTCCAAAAATAATACAAACATTTGTATATCAATTTCTTGTGGGTTGGGGTATAATTTGACTTGATTGACTGGACTATAATAAAATATTTTAGAAAGAGAATGTTTCATGTACTGCATCTTTAACCCTTTACTTGACACAAGTTGAAGCCAACATTATAAATTATTTTTTTGAAATATCAGATTTTCTCATTTTTAGCTGAACTTGACAAAGTCAAGCTGAGCTATTGCCATCACTTCTCGTCTGTCGGCATACGTACGTACGTACATCTGGGCGTACATACGCTCAGACGTACATACGTACGTCCACAATTTCCTTTGACACACCTCACAGGTCGCATTTATGATCAGATCGCTTTGAAACTTTGGTATGCTTGTTTGGGGTGACATCTAGATGGGAGCTATCGATTTTCTTCAATTTCCATCAAAAAATGTTGCCACGGCCAACATTCTTAGAATTTAGTTTAGTCAGACCTCAATATTTCCCTTTGGCACACCCTACAGGGCACATTTATGATCGGATTGCTTTGAAACTTGGAATGCTTGTTTGGGGTGACCTCTAGATGGGAGCTATCGATTTTCTTCCATTTCCGTCAAAAAATGTTGCCGCGGCCAACGTTCTTAGAACTTAGTTTAGTCAGACCTCAGTATTTCCCTTTGGCACACCCTACCAGGCACATTTATGATCGAATTGCTTTTAAACCTGGCATGCTTATTTGGGGTGACCTCTAGATGGGAGCTATCGATTTTCTTCCATTTCCGTCAAAAAGTGTTGCCGCAGCCAACGTTCTTAGAACTTAGTTTAGTCAGACCTCAGTATTTCCCCTTGGCACACACTACAGGGCACATTTATGATTGGATTGTTTTGAAACCTGGCATGCTTGTTTGGGGTGACCTCTAGATGGGAGCTATCAATTTTCTTCCATTTCCATCAAAAAATGTTTCTGCGGCCAACGTTCTTAGAACTTAGTTTAGTCAGACCTCAATATTTCCCTTTGGCACACCCTACAGGGCACATTTATGATCGAATTGTTTTGAAACCTGGCATGCTTGTTTGGGGGTGACCTCTACATGGGAGCTATTGATTTTCTTCCATTCTCTGTCCAAAAATGTTGCCACTGGCAACGGCCTTTGAACTTAGTTTAGTCAGGGATCAACATATTCCTTTGGCATGCCCTACAGGGCACATTTATGATCAGGATGGTTTGAAACTTGGTATGTTTGTTTGGGGTTACCTCTAGATGGGAGCTATCGATATTTTTATACTGTACCAATGACCCAGACTTAGCTGGTGCTAACTCTAACAAAACCAGGGCCAAACACAAATTTTGCCCCCCAATCCCCAAAATTTGCATCCAAAACAAAAAGAAATCATGTCCTAAAGGACCTCCATACTACGCCTCTACTGCGCATGCGCAGTGACGCAGATGTCCCGAAATTGGCGCCAATTATCATTCCTCTCTGTTTGGCCCTTCATCAGTCAACATCTCACTGATCTTTGTGCTTGTAAATCTCAGTTTAAAGGATGCCAGACACGTAATTTTTGGAGAAAATGTGATTCTAAGGAGGATAGAAGGAGGAGAGGAAAAAGAAGTGACAAAAAATAATCAGGGCTGTACTTAAAATTTTTTGATGAAATTATGTTAAGTTGCCTATTTTCGAGGCATGGGCCTCTTGTTGTCATTCTTGCTAATTGTTGCACTGCTTATTCAGTGTTTCCTCTCCCCTAGCCTTCTAAAGTCCCCCCTTGCAATTCTCCCATGCTTTTGGCATATTTTTGAGAAATTTCATTTCTAAAATTTCCTGGGAGAGTTGCTTGGTTACAGAATGTTTTCTGTTATTTTCCCCACAGTTACGTTTTCACCCATGGGTGTATAACGTTTGTGTTCTGCATCTTCCATCTGATGTTCTACAGATTCTCCCCTGGGAGTCTCTGTTTTGCATCAGATAGAGTGTAATTGATGACTGATTCCGGGCCAGTTTTTTCAGTGCCTGGAGTCATGTTTTCTGGTGTTTTTACACTGTTTGTTTTCATTGGCAACAGCCTTTTTTGAGGGGGGCTGTTTGCCTTTGCTGTAGTTTATCTCACTATAAGATACATTTATATTATCCGAAAGTGTCTCATTAATTATTTAATATAAATTTAAAATTTTTGACCACACTTTGCCATCGGATCCATCGGGGCTCAACGTTACTTTTCAGCAACTTGGGCTTTGCTGAAAAAATATTTTTTCAAAATTATTTTGTTTTGCAATTGTTTTTTCATTTATTAATGGATCATGTTATTATGTATCTTTGTGTCAGGGGTTTTTGCGAGTAACTAGGACTTATTGTTGTTCTTTCACAATGAAGGGACGTTGTTCAAATTGTAATAGGAAGAAATCTTCCTCTGACTTTCATGATCATTGTATTAATTGTAGTCAGTGTTCTCGCATTAATCCCTGTCCTATATGTGAACATTGGGATGAGAAACATTGGAAACGTGTGTCACGATATGTTGTTTCTGGAGAAAGAGCGATGCCGGCTCTTTCTCCGCAAGGTCACTCTACTCTCTCAGTTTCTATTTCAGAGGAACCAGAACAGGGTGATGTTTCCATGTTATCTTCTTCAAGTGTGCGTCCGTCGTCACTAATGAATTCAGAGCTAGCGGCAAAAGTGCTCATGGAGATTAGACAAATGTCGTCCGCTAGCTCGCCCGGTGTAGCGTCCATTCACCGAATGGTTCGGCAGCCGGGTTCGTCCGATGCGGTCCAAGAGGAAATTTTGGGTGATGCGAGCACTATAAACATAATAGATGCACACCCAGTGACGGCGGATAGTAAGCAAGAACGGAGGAAGCCTTTGAGTCCGGTTCCTAGCATGTCCAGGTCCAGCCGGGCCGCGAGCGAGAGAGGCCCCTCTCTCGTACAACAACATCTGGGACCAGATGTTGTGGTACAAAATGTGTCTTTAGCGGAGCATACGTCCATCGCTCGGGACGCTCCGTTGTATAAGCAGTCCGCAGAGACTGTTAAGGCTTCCTCTTCTCGTCAGTGCACACGACCGCACCTTGGCTGCGTGACCGCCGATATATTACCAGCTTCGCCGATCAAGGATTCTTCGGCGACCAGGTCACACCATCCGGCAGCCAGGGATTCGAGACCGATGGACTCCGGACGTTCGCATAGGAAAAGTATGCGGGAGCCATCTGATGCGGAGCTGCCCTCGGCAAAGCAGCGAAAGACTGCGCCTCCGCAGGTCTCGACGCCGGACATTCTTGTGCAGATAGCACAGCTTATCGCAGCATCCCAGCAGCCGACAGAAACGGTGTCGGATCGAGAATTATCCGATGGCGCTGGGTCGGTACGCTCCGCCGAAGCATCGGGGGCGGACGACCGGGAACATCATGAGGTCCGACCGGATGGTGAAAGGGATACGGATGACTTGGAGCTATCCCTTTCGGAACAACATAAAGCTGCCGTGGACTTCATCCGGCACTTTCTCCCTCAAGTTGTTCCATCGGGCCAGACTGCTGCGCTTCCGGACAAGAGAATTATAGCATCATTGGACTCTGAATTTTTTGAGCGGTTCAGGGACATCGCTCCCGAGTTTCCGTCGCAGTCCAATAATGTTGCAAGAACATTTGAATTATTGAACGACGCTATATTTAAACTTGCTTCCAGGACGGGGAAAGCAGGTTTCTTGTCCGCTAATACTCTCAACCTGCCTTTCATTAATGCAAGGAATAAATTCGATACGGCAGGACAGGGTATACCGAGAGTTCCTCTGCGTATGGACGACGAGGCGGAAGACTTAGAGCTATCATTACCGTCGTCAGCTTCTATTCCAACCGCGGTGTTGGAAACAGCTATTGCATCTAACAGAGCCAATTTAGATGCCTTATCCTACGCAGATCACCTTACTAAGGCGTTATCACTGCGCCTTCAGGGGAAAGAGTTTCAGGATATACAATCCTCTTTAAGACTTCTTTCAAGGGCAGTAGCTTATTCCACGTGTAACTCCGCCCTTTCAGTGGCAAATCTGGAGTTGGTTAGACGTGACGCAGCCCTAGCTACATCCACACTAGTGGATTCTAAGGTGAAGAACTCTCTTAGAGTCGCTTCGGTCTCAGGAGAACTTCTCTTTGACGGCAAGCTTTCCGCTATTTATGATAAAATTACAAAGAAAGCTAAGGATTCTCTGTTGTTCAAATCTGCTCCTAAGAAGTCGGATACAGCAGACACGAATAAGACAGGCACTTCTGGGTCTAATGCGCCCAAGAGAGGTTCCTATAGAGGTTCCGGTGCGTCCTCTTAGTCTTATTCGAGAGACCGTCAGGATAGCGACTCTCGTTCGGGACGTCCTTCAGGCCGGGACAATCGGTCGGACGCCCCGAGGTCGACGGGGCGAGGTGCGGGTCGTGGAAGACGTGGTTTCTCCTACCGCAGGCCTCGCAGGTCCAGGAGGTGATGGCTTAAACCTCTATCGCGTTCCGGTTGGCGGAAGGTTGTCGAGCTTTTCACAAGAATGGGCGTCGATTACGGACCACCCTTGGGTGAGAGGAGTGACTTCGGAAGGTCTAAAGATATCCTTCAAACGAAAGCCTCCATTAACTCGAAGTCCAAAGTGGACTCATCTTCCGGCAAATCCGCAGAAAAGAGACGCTCTGTTATCAGAGGTGCAGTCTCTTTTAATGAAGAACGCGGTAGAGGTCGTAGAAAACCAGGAATCTCCGGGATTCTACAGCCATCTGTTTCTGGTTCCGAAACCAGACGGCTCGTTCCGTCCAGTCATAGATTTGAGCTGGATAAACAAGCTGATCGTCGCTCCGAAGTTTTATATGGAGACGATTCGATCGGTCAGAGCGAGTATTCGGGTGAACGATTATGCAACGAGCATAGATCTCAAAGATGCGTACTTTCACGTCATGGTACATCCGACATTCCGAAAGTATCTACGCTTCGCAGTCCTAGGAGTGGTGTATCAATTCCGGGCGATGTGCTTCGGATTGAATCTAGCACCCTGGGCTTTCACTCGGGTAATGAACTCGGTAATGATCTACTTCCGAGCTCATTCGTCTGCGGTAACGTCGGCCTACCTGGACGACATTCTTCTCACGGCGAGAGAATTTATGAGACTGATAGGTCTGTGCGGAGCCGCCGCGGATCTCATTCCGATGGGGCGGTTACGCACACGTCCTCTTCAAATTTTCCTGACTCAGAATTGGAGTGTGAAAATTCATTCGCTCGATGTAGACGTTCTCTTGTCAGATCAAGTGAAACAAGTGATTCAGACTTGGGCAAACATTCAGTGGTTAACTCAAGGAGTTCCGCTGCAGTTGCCGGATCCGAGTTTTACCGTTATGACGGATGCCAGTCAAACAGGTTGGGGTGCATCATTAATCCCAACGGATTCGAGATGCCAGGGTCTTTGGGATCCGCAATTCCTGTGCAAGCACATAAACATCAAGGAAATGATGTCAATTTGGCTTGCGTTACGTCACTGGATGGACATTATTCACGATGCTCATGTCCAAATCTTATCCGACAATACGACAGTAGTGGCGTATATACAGAATCAGGGAGGCACTCATTCAGTTCCGTTGTTCAATCTAACGGAAAGAATCCTTCTGTTTGCGTTAGAACATCACGTTCTTCTTTCGGTCCGTCACATACCGGGTCGTCTGAATGTGCTAGCAGACTCCCTTTCACGAAAGGGTCGCTTGTTGCCGTCGGAGTGGACTCTCAACAAACAAGTATTCAGTCAGATTTGCTACCAATGGGAACGGCCAATGATAGACTTATTTGCGACACATCTCAACAATCAGTTGCAGACGTATGTGTCTCCGTGTCCGGATCCAAGAGCATTTGCAGTAGACGCTCTGTCGATCCCTTGGGACGGAATGATAGGATATGCGTATCCTCCAGCGCCGTTAATTCAACAAGTATTGCTAAAGATAAAACAATCTCAATGCAAGATTCTGTTGGTAGCATCTCTGTCGCCACAGAGACCGTGGATAAATCTACTCAGGTGTCTGTTGTGGGACCTACCGCGGAAGCTTCCTCCACGGGAGGATCTTCTTTCGCAGGGGAAATCGCGCCAACTCCATCACAACCCGCAAGGTCTCAACCTTCACGTTTTTCCGTTGTGCGGTCCTTCTTGCATGGCAAGCACTTTACAGGACGAGCAGTGGACGCGATTTCTAACTGTAGGAGGACCTCCTCTTTGCTAAACTATGCGGCTAAGTGGAAGGTTTTTCGTCGTTGGTGTAGGGATCATTCTGTAGATATATTCGATCCCTCTATACCAGACATTGCAAACTTTCTAGTATACTTGTTTGACGAAATCAAACTGCAGCCTGTTACTATAAAGGGTTATAGATCTATGTTATCTGATACCTATGCACATCATGATAGTTTACAAATTGGATCTAATGTCTCTTTATCGAAGTTGGTTAGAAACTTTTCGATAAATAGACCCAGAATTTAGCTTGGGTTCTTCTTAAATTGAAGGAAAAGCCATTTGAACCTCTTGGGACAGTAGATTTCAAATTCTTATCTTATAAGACAGCTTTTCTCTTAGCTTTCTCTTCTGCTAGAAGAGTCAGTGAGCTTCATGCACTATCGGTGGATGATTCTCATTATCGTAGTGTTGGGAACACTATCACCTTCACTACTAATGTGGGTTTTTTAGCTAAGAATCAGGCTCCTAATAAATATCCGGAACCTATTGTTATTAAGGCTCTTCCGTCTTCAGACGGGCGTAGGCCTTTACTCTGTCCTGTTAGAGCATTACGTATCTATAAACAGAGATCTCAGTTTATCAGAAAGGGACGGAAACGTTTCTTTCTGTCTTTGATGCCTAATAGAAAGGATATTTCAGTCCATTCTATTGCTAGATGGATTCAGTTAACTATCCGTACTGCTTATGAAGATTTATCTTCTTCTCAGCAGTCTGTGCTTAAGATTTCTGCTCATGAAGTAAGAGCTCTTTCTACTTCCTGGGCTTATGCTAATAGTGTTGCTATTACAGATTTAATGAAGGCTGCTTATTGGTCTCAGCCATCCACATTTACGAATTTTTATCTCAGAAATATTGAGTCCATTTCTGGAGACCTGCATTGTTTAGGTCCGTTATCTGTTGCTCAGAATGTCGTCCACTAAACAGTTGCAACTATAGTTATGCAGGCTTTCTGTTCCGGCAGTGACTCCGTCCGGCTGCCCTCTTCGCTCTGGGCTATTTGACCCAGGACAAGGGCAAGGGGGGGGGGGGGGCGGGTGTTCCCTTAGGTCACCTGCTTTATAGTGAAAAGCAAGGGAATGCCTCCTCCAAGTCAGTATTTCTGAGTCGCTTCCGGGATGGTTTTAAAGTGTAATATTAATGTTTAAATTCATTCATGTCTTATTTTTAAAGTGTAGCTCGGTGTGAAGCATTTGTATATGTCAAGTGTCAAACGGGCTTTAATATACAATACTCGGACACTTTTAAATGACTATATAGAGTCTCAATTCTCTGGACTACTTTATTTATTGGCTTGCTTTAAAAATAATTAGTATAAGGGTTATACTGGATGTTAATAGAGAACATGAATGTTATTGTGCTCAGTTATTAAGGGTAGTGTATCTTTCTAATTCAATATTAAATAAGAAAGATACATGTAAAGCCTAATACTCCTTTTCTTCTTAAGGGGTTACCTCTTTACTATATAGTTGAGCTTATTGGATTTTCCTCTATGTCCTAGGCCCTCCAGCCTGTTTACTATTCAGCTAAGTCTGGGTCATTGGTACAGTATAAAAATGTTAAAAAATTTATAGTAATTTATATATTTTTTATACTTACCAATGACCCAGACGGGGATGGCCCTCCCTGGAGTTGGGAACTCTTGCCTCCCCGCTGAGTACATAGCGCTGACCAGGCACTGCCAGTTAGTCCAATAATATTAGCCTTCGCCTGTGCTCCGAATTTATTATTTTTTTATTTTTAATATGTCGCACCGTCGAAGTCTAATCTGATCTTTCGTTTTTCCAGCAGCAAAGTACGAAATTAGGCGACATAACACTAATATGATGAATACTCATTCTCCATACATGTTCCCACATTCGACAAGTATAATATACCTTCACATTCATATTAGATGTATAAATTTCCTATACTTACTGTCGAATTACGTATTAAATACCAATAATTAAATAAAAACATTTTTTTCAAGCGGTAATGTTACAGCGGTTGGAAAATTGTTAAAAATCGTATCCCATTTCTGGGAACGGACCTCAGCGGTATTGCAACGACTGCCGCGTCGTTTGACTTGGTGGGCACTACATTATCGATATTCCGTTTTTCACTCCGCGTTTTCCTATCAACATGTTCAACAGGTTGTTTCGAGTTGAAAAAATTGCAGTGCAAATGACGCCTAAATAATTCAAAATATCGATTTATTTGCAAGAAAATGACCACCAGACTGAAGAAAAATGTGTTTTACACAACTGTCAATCGGAAGTAGGAACCAGGTGGGGAAATTTGATCTTTAATTGAGGTCCAACCGTTCAGCGAGAGTCTCTCGCTGAACTTTGCTGCTGGAAAAACGAAAGATCAGATTAGACTTCGACGGTGCGACATATTAAAAATCAAAAAATAATAAATTCGGAGCACAGGCGAAGGCTAATATTATTGGACTAACTGCCAGTAAGAATGATAATTGGCGCCAATTTCGGGACGTCTGCGTCACTGCGCATGCGCAGTAGAGGCGTAGTATGGAGGTCCTTCAGGACATGATTTCTTTTGGTTTTGGATGCAAATTTTGGGGATTGGGGGGCAAAATTTGTATTTGGCCCTGGTTTTGTTAGAGTTAGCACCAGCTAAGTCTGGGTCATTGGTAAGTATAAAAAATATATAAATTACTATAAATTTTTTAACTTTCTTCCATTTCTGTAAAAAAATAGTTGCCACTGGCAACAACCTCTGATGAACTTAGTAAAAATGTAGTGCAGTTAAGCATCAGTATTTCCCTTTGACACACCCTGTAGGGCACATTTATGATTGGATCGCTTGCAAACTTGGTGTGCTTGTGTGGGGTGACATCTATATGGGAGCTGTCGATTTTCTTCCATTTCTGTCAAAAAATGTTGTCGCTGACCTTTGAACTGAACTTAGTCAGACCTCAATATTTCCCTTTAACACACCCTTCAGGGCACATTTATGATCGGATCACTTTGAAACTTGGTATGTGTGTTCAGGGCGACCTCTAGATGTGAATTATTGCTTTTTTTCATTTCCATAACAAAGTTTTTGTGGTTATCACCAGCCTTTGAACTTACTGCATTTGTGCATCAACTTATCCCTTTTGCACTCTCTGCAGGGTATATTTATGAATTTCCATAAAAAAAAATTAAAAATATTGCCACAAGCAATGACCTTCAAACTTATTGCATTTGTGCATTAACATCTTCCTTTGGCATGCCTCAGAGGGCACATTCATTTTCAGGTTGTTTTAAAACTTTGTATGCTTATGCAGGGTGACAAAGATAGGCGCTATTGATTTTCTTTTCATTTCCATCAAAAACTGTTGCTGTTAGCAACAATCTTTGAATTTATTGCATTTGTGCATCAACATTCTTCTTTGACATGGCCTACAGGCCACATTTATCATAGGATTGTTTTTGAACTTGGTGTGCTCATTAGGCAAGACCTTTAGATAAGAGCTATTGATTAGCATTCATTTCTGTGAAAAAAGTTGCAATTTACAATAACCTCTGAACATACTGCATTTGTGTATCAACATTCTTCCTTTAGGCAGTCTTACTGTTTACATTTAAAAATGCATGGATGTTGTGCACACACAATGCTGTTATGTTGAAATTTCACCAAATAACATTGGTACCAATGATCTTCAATTTTGCCATTTCACTTATAACTTACCAAGTTCAAGTTTGTCAAGTTGAGCTACAGTGTCGTTGACACTTTCATTTAAGTTTGCATTGGTTATGAAAAGAGGGCATGCGGCAGCCCAAAATTCCTATGAGAAACAAATTTTATCTTTCAAAGGCCTTAAGTATGTTCAGTTGCACAGCCATCCTTCTTCCATAACTTTCCATTCAGATAGTTTAATATTGTGATAGTTTAACAAAATTTCACTTGACACTATTTTTGTTTTCAGGATTAACAGCATGGGAAAATTACCCAACATTAAAGTGTTTGATGGAGATGGTAATGACAAGGTATATTTCTAATTTTATATGAAGGTTGAAATTGTGGGGGAAAAAAACACTGAGAGACTGTGTGAGATGTTTATGTTGGTGGATAAAATTGGAGGTTCATGCACCAAAGGCATATCCATCCATCCATCCATCCATCCATCCATCCATCCGTCTGGAAGTAGAGAATTCCGATGTTAAATAAATTTTGGTGTGCTCCATATTTCTTTTCAACCTACTCACAATTGTTTACAATTGGCTGTAACGTAAGTGCAAGCCCTACTTCGGAACTAACTCAAGCTTTTAAGAAATTTTTCCAAACAAGTTGGAAAAGTAATAGAGTGCAAAAGCACCAAAAAGAGCGACAAAGGGTCGAGCGAGACCAGTGCTCGAAATTATAGGTACTCTCCGTGCACACCTCATGCGTTTACCGAGCGCATGTGCAACAACCGTGATGTCAATTCCTTTTATTTTTGCCATTGTACATGGTTGGAAATTTTTGTGACTCGTGCTATTCTTATCTATTATCTTTGTGAACAACTTATTGTATATGCTATCTTCATCTGATTGTGTGCAAATGGATTGTATCCTTTTTCAAGCTTTCAAAATTATTGATATTTAATGCTATTTTTGATCATTTTTGCTTGTATTTTCACACATAGTCTTGTTTTTCCCCCCACGTGTGAAAACAAACTTTGTTCTGTTTTCCGTCGGTGGGAAGCTTGATTTCATTATTCACATTCATATTATGCCAAAGACTATTCCTTGTACCTCTTGCTTGCAGGTGAAACATGTGGACGATTCTCATTCCACATGTGTCACTTGCAACAATTGTACTCAGGCCCAATCATGTGGTATTTGTGGGGTTTGGTCCTCAAAATTCTGGGCTTCTGTTAACAAGGTGGTTCTGTCCAGCTAGAAACCCTCGTTCTCGCGGTAAGGGCAGCCGTGCCGTATCAGACATTTCTGTTAGTGCATGTGGAGACTCTGTCACACAGGATGCTGATCCGTCTTTTTCTGTGGCAAGTTCCTCTGCAACTGTTGACTGTGCTAGTTCGGTGATACCTGACGTAGAGACCGTGGTCTCTTTGTCTTCTGATGTCACTCTTGGGGTGTCTGTTTTCGTAGAGAGCTTCTCCGAGGTCAGCTCGGTAACCCTCTCCGATTTGCCTCCTACGTCGTCGACAGTTGCTGAGGAAATTGTTACTACAGATCCTATTTTGTATGATGGTTTGCTCCTAGTCAGTTGAGCCGTTCGGTCACTTCGGCAGCGATTCCTCACCTCTCGAGCAAATCGTTTATTGTTCCTCCTTCCCCTGCTAGTGTGCCGACTAGCAGGACATGGTTGGGACATTGGCATCCAGGGCCTGCTGTTTGGCAGAGGTCAGTGACAGCCCCGGTTAGCTGTCACTCTCGAAACCTTCCTCCGGTGATTCCTCACTGTGTTCCGAGTCTGGATGTCGATCGATGCTTGCCGTCGGTCTCAGAGGATGGGCAGTTGGGGCCTTCTGCCGCGCGGAGGCCAATGACAGGTTCCTGTCATTCTTGGGACAATCCTCTGGTGTGTTCTCACTGTGTCCCAGGTCCAGCTACCGATCGACGTACGCCGCCGGTCTCTTTAGACCTTCTGTTCCGCAGAGGTCAGTGATGGACCCTGGGCGTCACAATCGGGACTATCCTCCGGTGTCTTCTCACCGTCTCCCTATTCTGTCTGCCGATCGACGTTCGACGTCAGTCTCTTCTGAGGATTTGGGTTCTTCTACCAGAAGGGTCCATTGGGAGGACACTCTGTCGGGCGATGCTGCTGCGACGGATTCTCAGGGTGACCTGCATCAGGCCGTTTTGGCACTCACCCGGTTGCTTTCTGGCAACCCTCAAGTTGGCCTCCCTGTGCCTCCTGAGGCACAACCTCCTTTGGTCGGTCGCCGAGACGTCTTGCCTGGCCCCTTGGATACTGCACAGTATTCACAGGAGGTTTCTGCTGGTCAGCCCGAGCTGGGCTACGTCTCCTCTGCAGCAGAGGATGACGATTTTCTTGAAGGTGATGGCCCCCCCCCTCATCAGTCTTGGGGCAGCTTTGGATTTCGTCTTTGGCTTATTGCCGGTCATTCAACCTTCAGACCAGCCATCTGTGACCGTCCGGCTACGGTCCTCTGTGGAGTGCCGTAACCCTGTTGAGCCTTCTAGCTCTGGGGCTTTGCGTCCTCTGCAATTGGCTCAGGTTGTTGAGTCCTTCCAGGGCTTAGACGCCAAATGCGTTCTAAGGCCCTCAAGGGTTCTTTCTTTTCTAGAGCTGATGCCTTTCTGCCTCCATCGCGGTTTCGTGTTTACGATTCTGTCTGTCCACCAGTCTTCCAAGGGATGACTACTGTGGATGAGGATTCTTCTTCCCTCGGGTTAACTAAGCCTAAGTCGGCAGTTCTCCCGATGTCGGTAGTTGAATCTATGGTGAGCCTGTCCCGAGAGATGCTGGGTATGTTATCTCTACGGGACCATGTTGTCGCTGCCCTGGCTGAATATTTTCCACCAGGGGAGTTTGATGATGCTCAGGCGCCTTTTCGCATTTTGTCACAGGCTCTCATGAACTTGACACACGCTCACGCCTGTAACACGGCTAATTTGGAGCTGGCATGCCGGGATGCGGTGTTGGATTCTTCTCCATCCCTTCCTTTTGAGCAGTGTGCTGTTCTGAGGTCTGCCTCTTTGGTTGGACCTCAGTTCCATGGTTCCGTGGAAGCTGTCCGTGGTGAGGTTCTTCGTCATTCGAAGGACCAGCTTTTGCTGCGACAGCTGGACCAACCTGCTGCCGCGGGTTGTGGTCGTACCATGCCCGCCTAGCGTACTGATGCGTCTGCCTCGTCGGCGATGTCGGCATTGCCTTCAGCTCCATCTGCTACTTCTGCTCAGAAGAAGCGTCGACGCGGCCAGGCTCGCTGGCTGCCTCAGGCAGGAAAGTCTAAGGACTCTGTCACTTCCCGAGGTGGTGGTTTCTCCTCTCAGGGGCCTCGTCGAAGCTGCAAGTGAAGGTTCTCACCTCGATTTGCCTCCAGTCCGGGGAAGGCTGTCGCTGTTTTACGATCGTTGGACAGAGATAACGTCGGTCACTTGGGTCCTCGTCATACAATCCGGTCTGCGACTGTCCTTCCATCGGCACCCCAGTTTATCTCGGGTACCCCTCCCGACTCGGGTCCCTTCCGATTCTCTACGTCGGGACCTTCTGATGCAGGAGATTGACAATCTCCTCTCCAAAGGGGCGATCGAGGTGGTCAGGAACACCCTTTCACCGGAGTTTTACTCAAAACTTTTCTTGGTGCCGAAGAAAAACGGCCAATTTCGTTCTGTCATCGATCTGAGTATCCTGAACCAGTACATAATAGCTCCGCATTTCAGTATGGAGACTTTCCGGTCGGTTCGACGTTCAGTTCATGAGGGCGACTTTGCTGCCAGTATCGACCTGAAGGATGCCTACTTCCATGTACCCATTCTGGCGTCACGGAAATACCTTCGGTTCTCGTTTCGGGATTGAGTCTATCAATTCTGAGCTCTCCCGTTTGGTTTGAACCTGGCTCCTTGGGCCTTCACCGGACTGATGTCACATGTGCTTGCTTTCCACCGTACTCAGTCGGCTGTGACTTCGTCAGCCTACCTGGACGACATCCTCCAACGGCACTACGATGCTGCTGTTCTGGAGTTAGATGTCAGGCAGTTTCTTTGCCTACTAGCGTCTCTGGGTTTCAGAGTCAATCGCGAGAAGTCGGATCTCCTTCCTTCTCAGCGATTTCATCATTTGGGGATGGATTTTGACACTATTCACAATGTAGTGTCGGTCCCCCATGCTCGGGCAACGATTCTTTCTGCCTTGACTTGAAACCTGCTTCAATCTTCCTCGTTCTTGGCCAGGACTTTCCTTCGGATGCTGGGCCTTTGCGGTTCGGTGACAGATCTCATTCTGCTCAGTCGCTTGTTTGTCCGACCTCTCCAACACTTTCTGTTGGATCATTGGCGTCCGAATGTAGATCCGCTGGACCTGGAACTTCCTATTCCTCGGTCCCTGCTTTGTCACCTCCACCCTTGGGCCGATGTTCCCTGGCTGACACAGGGTGTTCCGTTGGATCTTCCTTTGGCCGATCACATCCTTACTGCGGATGCCAGCGATCGGGACAGCGATCGCGGTCTGTCCACTCACGGCGAGTGGGACAGCGAGCAGGTGGGCCTTCATATCAACCAGAAGGAGCTCCTTGCTCTTCTGTTGAGTTTTCGGCTTTGGATCCCTCACCTGTCGGACCATATTGTCCTACTTCTTTCGGGCAATTCGACAGTAGTGGCCTACATACAGAATCAAGGAGGCACACATTCGATTTCCATGTATCGGCTATCTCGGGATCTTCTTCTGTTGGTGCAGGATGTAAACGCTCGGTTGTCCATTCGACACATTCCCGGGCGTCTCAACGTCCTAGCAGACTCCCTGTCCCGACGCGACAGTGTCCTTCCAACCGAATGGATGCTATATCAGTCAGTGTTTCAGGCGATTTGCAAGCAGAGGGGCCATCCTCAGGTCGACCTTTTCGCTATTCGCTGGAATCATCAGGTAGAGATCTTTGTCTCCCCTTGTCCAGATCCTTTGGCATTTGCTGTAGACGCTCTGTCCCTGGACTGGACAGGTTGGATCAGCTATGCCTTCCCTCCTACACTGATTCTTCCTCAAGTATTAGCGAAGATTCGTGCTTGCAGTTGCAGGATCATTCTGATCGCACCTCTGTCTCCACAGAGGGTGTGGATCAATCTGCTGCGGCCTCTGTTGGCAGATCGGCCGATTCGTCTACCTCTATGTCGCTATCTTCTTTCCCATGGTCATCCCAGGAAGTATCACAACAACCTGGCGAGCCTGTCCCTTCACGCTGTCTTTTATCAGGTCCTGTCTCCAACGTAGAGGTTTTTCGAGACGAACAGTGGAGTGCATTTCTGTATCGCGGCGACATTCCACTGGCATGACTTATGCTGCGAAGTGGATGGTTTTCTGCCGCTGGTGTGCAGATCACAATGTGGATTACCATGATCCGTCAATCGCTCAAATTGCAGATTTTCTGGTATATCTTTTTGACTCCAAGGGCCTCCAGCCTATTATGATTGAGGGCTATCGGTCTATGCTGTATAATACTTTCTCTTATGTGGGAAAGCGGTGCATCGGCCGTAATCTTTTTCTCTCCAAACTCATTCGGCACTTTTCTTTGAAGAGGCCTCGAGTTTTGCATCTTACACCCAAGTGGAACTTGGCATGGGTGTTGCACTGTTTGGAGGGGGTGCCATTCGAGCCTTTATCTGAGACCGATATGCGTTTTCTCACCTATAAGACGGCTTTCCTTCTAGCGTTTGCTTCTGCTCGACGAGTCAGTGAGCTTCATGCGCTACCTGTTGATTCTGCTTTCTTCAGAAATGAGGCTAACAGTGTCACCTTCACTACTGATTGCTCTTTTCTGGCTAAGAATCAACTTCCTGATTCGGTACCTCCTCCCATCTGTATTTGTGTTCTCCCCGCTGTCGATGGTCGGAGACCTCTTCTTTGTCCTGTTCGTGCAAACAAGACTTACATTAATTGCACTCAGTTCATTAGGAGGGGTCGGAAGAGATTCTTTCTGTCTCTCATTCCTAAGAGGCAGTCTATCTCTTCCCATTCTATTTCCAGGTGGATCTGTCTTGCAATCAAGCTGGCTTATTCCCGCTTGTCTGCTTCGGATCTTGTTTCGAATCGGTTTAATGCTCATGAGGTTTGTGCCATTTCTACATCCTGGGCGTTCTCCAATTCTGTTTCGCTCCAAGATGTTATGAATGCGGCTTACTGGAGGAATGCTTCTACCTTCTCCTCCTTTTATCTCCGCCACCTACAGCAGCAATCTGAGGACCTTTATTCTTTAGGCCCTCTCGTCGCTGCTCAGGCTGTTGTGCACCCTCGTTAAATTGTTTTTTCTCGAGGTTGTGCTTTGCTCAGCCTTGTTCTTTTCAGGTGCCTTCTCTCTATCTTCATTACAGGTTTCGCTATTGTTCTCTGCCCTCCTTGCTTTTCTTTTTGCTGCTCTTGTTGGTATTGGTTATGCGATTCACCTCCTCCTATTGTTTATTCAGCCAACTGTAAACAATTGTGAGTAGGTTGAAAAGAAATTAAAATTTTTTAGTAAATTTTGTTTCTTAACATTCCTACCACAATTGTTTACTAGAGGCCCACCCTCCTTGGGGATATCTTTGCTTCCCCGCTAAATCACAAACTTCTCGTTGGCGGAAATACGGAATTGACGTCACGGTTGTTGCGCATGTGCTCGGTAAATGCAAGAGGTGTGCAGAGAGTGAATCTGTAATTTCGAGCGCTGGTCTCGCTCGACCCTTTTTCGATCTTTTTCTTGCTTTTGCACTCCATTACTTTTCCAACTTGTTTTGAAAAGTTTCTTAAAAGCTTGAGTTAGTTCCGAAGTAGGGCTTGAACTTAGTTACAGTCAATTGTAAACAATTGTGGTAGGTATGTTAAGAAACAAAATTTACTAAAAAATTTTAATGATGGCATGAACAAGTTTGGTGAACTCTGATTGGTTTATACTAATCCTCTGCACACTAATGTCAAATACTAAAATTTTAACAGCATATTTTCCCCATAATGCAAACATGAATTTAACCAGTTCAGTCTTATTTGACAACGCTCATTGAGCTCTGTCAAATAAGACTGAATTAGTTCAAATTTGATGTGCAGAGGGTTAAGAAAGTTATTGCCCTTTTTTTTAAGCTCACATGACTGAAAGTCAGGGCGAGGTATTGTCATCACTTGTTGTCCATCATTCGTCGTCCATCGTCACACATTAAGTTGTGTTAGAGTCTTCTCCCCCAAAACCACAGGGCCAATTCAAGTGAAAGTTTGTGTGACTGATGGTCCCGAAGGGGCATTGCATTTTTAGCTTACCTGGCCTAAAAGGCCATGTGAGCTTTTCACATCACTTGACATCCGTCGTCTTCTGGCATGTGTAAACTTTTCACATTTTCATCTTCTTCTCTGTAACTGCTGAGCCGGTGTGAACCAAACTTGGCAGGAATGGTCTATGGGAGGTCCTCTACAAACGATCCTCATTTTGTTCCTGTTGGATTGAAAACATGGCTTCCAGAGGCATTCTTTGATTCTGATTGGTGGATTTTCAAAAATATTCTCTAAAACCACAGAGCCAAATGTTTTGAAACTTTGCCTGGTTGATGCCTGGGACCCCCTCTACCAACGATCCTCATTTAATGCTGATCAGGTTGTAAACATGGCCATAATTGAAGCTTATAGTTACTATAGAAACCCTATGGGAAATCACATTTTCATCTTCTTCTCTGGAACTGCTGAGCTGACCTGAACCAAACCTGTCAGGCCTAGTCTATTGGAGGTCTTCTAGAAATGCTCCTCATTTTTGTTACCGTGCATCGAAAAACATGGCTGCCAGAAGCATTTTTTGTTTCTGATTGGGGGATTTTGAAAAATCTCCTCTGAAACCACAGGGCCAAATGTTTTAAAACTTTGCATGGTTGATGCCAGACACCCTCTACCAATGATACTCATTTAATTTTGATTGGGTTGCAAACATGACTGCAATTGTAGCTTATAGTTACTATAGAAACCCTATGGGAAATCACATTTTCATCTTCTCCGGAACTACTTAGCTGATGCCCGCGTTGTGTTCTTGGGCAAGGCACTTAACCCTGATTGTCCATGTAGGGTCATGATGATGCTGTGTACTAATGCGTACTGCACATCGATTGTTCGCCTGTCTTCAACCAATCTAACCCTGCCTGTGCTGCAGTGTGGAGTTACGATGTTGGGGAGCTGGTAGCTGCTCGTCATTGCTCAGTGGTTCTCTCTGGGTACTCCGGCTTCCTCCATCCGTAAAACTGTCACCGACACGATATGATCTTGACTGTTAAAGTGTCGTTAAACTTTAATAAATAAATAAATACTGAGCTGATGTGAACCGAACATGGCAGGGATAGTCTATGGCAGGATCCTCTACAAACGCTACTCATTTTGTTACCTTGCATTGAAAAACATGGCTGCCAGAAGCATATTTTTATACTGTACCAATGACCAGACTTAGCTGTTTCTAATTCTAAACATTTAGGGCCAAACACAAATTTTGCCCCCCCCCCCCCCCCCAATCCCCCAAATTTGCATGCAAAACTGAAAATTAGAAGTCCTTTTTGGCCCTCCATACATTTTACCTTCCACGCATGCACAGACTCCAGGAAGTCACCGAATCTGGCGCCAATAAATCATTCTTTGTTTGGCCCTTCAATCAGTAACATCTCACTGATATCTGTGCTTATAATCTCAGTTAAAATGATGCCAGACACAAAATCATGAAAGAAATGGTGGATCTAAGGATGAAATAAGAGGATGAGAGGAAGAAACAGTGGAAGCACGTGTTCAGGGCTGTAACTTATAATTTTTATGTAAAATTATTTCATGTTCCCTAATTTCGGGACATGGGACTGATGTCTTCATTCCTGCTACGAAATTTCCACGGTTTGTTCAGTGTTTCCTCTCTCCCTTTCCTTGATACCCCCCTTGCTATTCTCTCATGCTTTTGGCATAATTTTTGTAATATTTTTATACTGTACCAATGACCCAGACATAGCTGGTGCTAACTCTTAAAATATAGGGCCAAACACAAATTTTGCCCCCCAATCCCCAAAATTTGCATCTAAAACTAAAGAAAACATGTCCTGAAAGGCCCTCCACACTTCGCCCCTACTGCGCATGCGCAGTGTCAAGGACGTTCCGAAATTGGCGCCATTTATCATTCTAAGTTTGGCCCTTCATCAGTTAACATCTGACTGATCTTTGTGCTTTTAAATCTCAGTTTAAATGATGCCAGACACATAAATATTAGTGAAATGGTGATTCTAAGGAGGATAGAGAAGGAGGAGAGGAAAAGAATGTGTGACAGAATATTATCAGGGCTGTAACTTAAAATTTTTTAATGAAATTATGTTAAGTTACCTATTTTCAAGGCAGCAGCCATTTTGTTGTCATTCTGATTATTTAGTTACACTGTTTTTTCAAGTGTTTTCCTCTCTCCCTGTCCTTTAAGTTCCCCCTTGCTATTCTCCCATGCTTTTGGCATAGTTTCTGTAATTATTATTACTAAAAATTCTTGGGAGTTTTAGCTGAATAACAGAATGAATTCTGTTCTTTCCCCATGTTTACGTCTTCACCTACGGGTGGTTAGGCGTTGTGTTCTGCATCTACCATCTGATGTTCTGCAGTTTCTTCCCTGGAAGTCTCTGTTTTGCATCAGATAGTGTATTTTTGGTAACTGATTTCGGGCCTGGGTGCCTGGAGTCTTATTTTAGTGTTTTTACACTCATTGTTTACATTTACAACAGCCCTCTGTGTGAGGGGGGGATTTCTAAAAAATAATATCTTTATGTTATTTTAATCATAACTAGATACATTATTATTGTTTGTAAGTGTTGAATAAATTGTTTAAAATATTTTTAAAATTTTTGTCCACACTTAGGCTTGGGATCCATTGGGGCTCAACGTTACTTTTCAGAAACTTGGGCTGTTCTGAAAAAATATTTTTTCAAAATATTTTGATTTCAATTATTTTTTCTATATTAATGGATCATATTATTATTATGTATTTTGATTGCCAGGGGTTAGTGCGAGTACCAGGACTTGTTTTCTTTTCACATTGAAAGGATATTGATCAATTGTTTTAAGAGGAAGTCTTCCTCGGACTTTATTATCATTCTATATGTGGTCAGTGTACTCGCATTAACTCCTGTTCTGTATCGTATGATTTCGATGACAATATGGGAAGCGTATGTCACGGTATGTTGTTGGGGATTTGGACACTCCGGTCCTTTCCCCGCAGGGTCACTCTACTTTATCAATTTCTATTTCAGACGATCAAGATTAGGGTGATGTATCTGTGATGTCTTCCAACAGTGTGCCTCCGTCGTCACAATTAATGAAGGGCTAGCGGAAAAGTGCTCATGTAATACGCCAATTGCCTAAGAGGACCCTAGTAGGTTCGACGGCCTTTGACGTCCGCTAGCTCGCCCGGTGTAGCGTCCATTCACCGAATGGTTCGGCAGCCGGGTTCGTCCGTTGCGGTCTAGAAGGAATTTTGGGGTGATGCGAGCACTATAAAATTAACTTAATGCACACCCAGTGACGGCGGATCGGAGGGAGAACGGAGGAAGCCTTTTAGTCCGGTTCATAGCTCGTTCCGGTCCATCCGGACGGCAAGCGAGAGAGGCCCCTCTCTCGTTCAACAACATCTGGCCCCAGATGTTGTGGTACAAAATGTGTCGCTAGCGGAGCATACGTCCGTCGCTCGGGACGCTCCGTTGTATAGGCAGTCCGCTGAGACTGCTAAGGCTTCCTCTTCTCGTCAGCGCACACGACCGCACCTTGGCTGCGTGACCGCCGATATATTACCAGCTTCGCCGATCAAGGATTCTTCGGCGACCAGGTCACACCATCCGGCAGCCAGGGATTCGAGACCGATGGACTCCGGACGTTCGCATAGGAAAAGTATGCGGGAGCCATTTGATGCGGAGCTGCCCTCGGCGAAGCAGCGATAGACTGCGCCTCCGCAGGTCTCGACGCCGGACATTCTTGTGCACATAGCACAGCTTATCGCAGCATCCCAGCAGCCGACAGAAACGGTGTCGGATCGAGAATTATCCGACGGCGCTGGGTCGGTAGCCGGGGACTCGAGGCCTGCAGACTCCGGACGTTCGCATAGGAAGTGTGCGGGAGTCAACGTACACGGAGCTTCCGGCGGCAATGCATCGTAAGTCCGCTACTGCACAGGCCTCGGGAACGGACATGCTTTCCTTAATAGCACAGTTTATCGCAGCATCCCAGCATCAACTGAATCTGTCGTATATATTTTATCCGACGATGCTGGGTCGGGACGCTCCGCGGAAGCGGGTACGGACGTCCGAAAGTTTCATCCGGTCCGACGGGATACCGAAAGGGATTCGGATGATTTCAAGCTTTCCCTTTCGGAACATCATATGCTGCGATGCCGGATAAGAAACTGATAGCGTCGGTGGACTTAGAAATTTTTGGTTCGGTTCAGGGACATCGTCCCTCAGTTCCGACATAGTCCAATAATGTCACACAAACTTTCGAATTATTGAACGACGCTATATATATTATTATTTTATGCTTGCTATCCAAGCATTTCTGGTTTCTTGTTCGAAGAGTTATGGAGATGTCTTTCAAAAGTGTGCCTCTGTCGTCATAGTTAATGAAGAGTTAGCGGCAATAAGTGCTCATGGAATATGTCTATCGCTTACGGAGTGACATTCGCTAGCTCACCCGGTGTAGCGTACATTCATGGAATGGTTCGGCTGCCGGATTCGTCCGTTGCGGTCTAGGAAGGAGATTTGGGTGATGCGAGCACTTTAATTACTTTAGTACTCACCCAGTGACGGCAGATTGAGGACAGATCGGAGGAAGCCTGTTAGTCCGGTTCCTGGCTTGTCCAGGTCCGTCCGGGCTGTGAGCGAGAGAGGTTCCTCTCTCGCCCAACAACATAGGGGACCGCATGTTGTGGTTCAGATTTTACATTCGGAGCATATGTCCGTTGCTCGGGACGCTCCGTTATATTGACAGTCCGAGAGACTGTCTTTAATGCTTCCTCATCCTCACAGCAGGGCACACGACCGCACATTGGCTACGTGACCTCGAGTATCCGATCAGTTTCGGCATTCAGTGATTCCACGGCGAATAGGTCGCGCCATCCGGTAGCCAAGGGACACGAGGCCTATACACTCTGTTCGCTTGCATATTGGAAGTATGCACGGGGTAACGATCACGGAGCTTCCAGCAGCAATGCATCGTAAGACCGCTTCTCCTCAGGCCTCAGTGACGGACGTGCTATCCGAGTTAGCACAGTTGTTTCGCAGCATCCCAGCAATTGACAGTTTCTCGGTCGAATCAGGAATTATCCGACGGCGCTGGGTCGGTGCGGTCCGCGGTTGCATCAGCTACGGACGACCGAACGCTTTATAGGGTCCGACAGGATGGCGAAAGGGATTCGAAAGATTTCGAGTTTTCCCTTTAGTAGTATCGGAAGATGCCTTTCATATCTTCTGGCATTTCTTCCAGTGATTATTATTTCGGACTTCATTGCTGCGATCTTGGATAAGAGACTTATAGCGTCATTGGACTCGGATTTTTCGATCGGTACAGGGACATTGTCCCTGACTTACCGACGCAGTCCAATATTGTCATTACAACATAGGTTTTATTTTTCGACGCTATATATATATATATATACAAGCCTGCTACTAAGCATGATAGTTTAGTTTCTTGTCCGCGTTGCTCATTTCTGCCATTTTATCATTTTTACAAATAGTTTATTTTGGCAGAGCAGGGCATACCGAGAGTTCATATGCGTCTAGACGGTGTGATTAAAGACTGCATATATTCTTTTTCGCCGTTTATGTCTTTTCCAATTTCAGTGTTGGGAACGACATTATGTATAGTAGACTTAACTTAGACGCTTTATTATACGTAATCCGCCTTACTGAGGCGTTATCATTACGTCTTCAAGAAAAGATTTACGGGATATTATTCTCAATGTAATTTCTTTTGAGGGCAGTAGTTTGTTCACGTATAACTCCGCCCTTCAGTGGCTGATTGGAGTTGGTCAGACGTGACGCAGCCCTAGCTACATCCACACGCGTGGATAGTAAGGTTAAGAACTCTCTCAGAGTCGCTTCGTTCTCGGAGGAGCTTCTCTTCGACGGCAACTTTCCGGCAATCCATGAATTGCTCGATTTATACGTTCTCTTGTCTATCTAGTGTTACAAGAGATTCAGACTGGGGCAAACATTCGGTGGTTGACTCAGAGAGTGCCGCCGCAGTTGCCGGACCCGAGTGTGGCTGTTATGACGGTTGTCAGTCAAACAGATTGGGATATATACTGATCCCTACGGATTCGAAGTGCCAGGGTCTTTGGGTTCCGCAGTCTTTTAGCTATCAGTTTAACTTCCGCGGAATAATGTTTTTTAGGCTTGCTTTATGTCATTGCATGAACATTATTCAGAAACGCATGCCCAAATTCCTGTCCTTTAATTCGACAGTAGTGGCGTATCTCCGGAACCAGGGAGGCACTCTTTCGTTTCCGTTATTCAATTTAATGGAAAGAATCCGTCTGTTGGTTATAGTACACCAAGTTCAGTTTTGGTCCGTCATATTCCGGGTCGTCTGATTGTTTTATCGGACTCCCGTTCTCTTACGGGTCGCTTGTTGCTGTCAGAATGGACTCTCAACAAACAAGTATTCAATCAGATTTGCTATCTATGGGAGCGCCCAATGATGATTTATTTATGACACAGCTTGCTAATCAATTGCAGACGTATGTGTTGGCTTGTCCAGATCTCTGAGCTAATAGTCTTAACGCTCTATTGATCTATAGGACGGAATGATAGGATACGCGTATCCTCCGGCGCTGTTGTTTTAGCAGGTATTGCTAAGATAAACAACCACAATACATTTCTGTTGATAGCATCTCTATCTTCACAGAGATCATGAGTAATTTACTCTCTTGTCTACTGTGGGTCTTAACGTGAAATCTTCCTCTATGTGAGGATCTTTTTTCACTGGGTAAATCGTGTCATCTTTATCACAACCAGCAAGGTCGCAGCCTTCATGTATTCCGTTGTGTGGTCCGTATTGCATTGTAAGCACTGTACTGGACGAGCTTTGGACGCGATTTCTTACTATAGGAGATCCTCTTCTTTGCTATTCTATGCGACTAAAGTGGAGGCTCTTCCGTCGTGGTGTAGGGATCATTATGTTCATATTGTTGATCCCTCCATACTACTCATTGCTATTTTTTAGTATACTTGTTTCACAAGATCTACTGCAGCCTGTTATTATTTAGGTTATAGGTTTATGTTACCTCATACCTATGCACTCTACGATAGTTTACAATTGAGTCTTTTGTCTCTTTATCTAAGTCAGTTAGTAACTTTTTGATAAATAGACTTAGAATCTTTAGATTAAATTCCTATACGGATTTTAACTTCGGTTCTTATTTAGCTAAGTAATCATTTGAGCCTCTGGAAACAGTAGTTTTCAAATTCTGACCTTTTAGACAGTAATTCTGTTGGTTTCTCTTTTACTGTAGAGTCAGTAAGTTTCATGCACTATCGATGGATGATTTTCACTTTCATAGTTTCGGAATCAATACTTCCGTTACTATTTAGGTTGGATTGTTGCATAAGAGTTAGGCTCCTATTATCCGGAACCTATTATTTTAAGGTCCTTCCGTCTTCGTATGGGCATAGGCCTTTACTCTTTCCGGGTACAGTTTATGTATTTATAAACAGATATCTGTTTATTACAAGGGCGTAAGCTTCTTCTGTCCTTGATGTCTAGTAGAAGGACGTTACGCTCCATTTTATTGTTAATGGATTCTATTAACTATCGGTACTGCTTATGGTATATCATTGACTTAGCAGTTGTGCTTAAGATTTCGGCTCATGAAGTAAGAGTTCTTCTACTTCTTGGGCTTACATTAATAGTGTCGCTATTATAGATTTTTGAAGGCCGCTCATTGCGCTCTGCCATCCACATTCATGAATTTTATCTTAGAAATATCGAGTCAATTTCTTGAGGCCTCTTTTGTTAGGTCTATTATCTACTGCTCAGAATGTCATTCTCTTAACAGTTGCTACTATAGCTAGGTAGGCTGTCTGTTTCGGCAGTGTCTCCGTTCGGCTGCCCTCTTCGCTCTGGGCTATTTGACCCAGGGCAAGAAAAAGGGGGGGGGGGGAGGGTGTTCCCTTGGGTCACCTGTTTTACTATGAAAACAAGGGGATACCTCCTCCGGAGTTAGTAATTCTGAGCTGTTATTGGGATGGTTGTTTAGTGAGAAGTTTAAGTTTTTAAAATTCATTCAAGTCTTAGTTTTTAAAGTATAGCTTTTGAATATTGCATATGTCAACGGACATGATTATGCAATTCTCAGACACTTTTAGGAGTATAAGAGTCTCTATTCTCTAGACTTACTTTATTATTGGCTTACTTTAAAAATTATTAGTATAAGGATTATATTGGATATTAATAGAGTACATGGATGTATGAAGCTCAATTTTGGAAGGTGTTGTATCTTTCTAATTTATCATAAATAAGAAAGATACATGTAAGGCCTATTACTTCTTTTCCCTACAGGGGATGACTCTATTTTATTTTATTGAGCGTATTCCATTTTGCTCTATGTCCTTGGCCCTCTAGCCTTTTTACTATTCAGCTATGTCTGGGTCATTGGTACAGTATAAAAATGTTAAAAAATTTATAGTAATTTATATATTTTTAGCTCACCTGAGCGAAGCTCAAGGGGAGCTTTACTAATCACTTTCTGTCCGGCGTCCGTCGTCCGTCGTCGTCCGTCCGGCGTTAACTTTACATTATCGACTTCTCCTCCTAAACCACTAGCCCAATTTTATTCAAATGTTGGCTAAATGTTTATTACCTAATGCCAATTCAGATTTGTTCAAATGAAGTTGCCCCTCCTCCTGGGTGGTGCCACGCCCCCAAGGGGCACCAAAATCTTTGTAAATCTTCTTCTCATGAACCAGCAGTAGCAGAGACTTGATATTTGGTGTGCAGCTTCCTTTTGAGGTGTAGACTCAGATTTGTTCAAGAGAAGTTTGTGGGGCTATACTTGGCGTTGTTATGAGAGGGGCAAAATTTTTTGCCCCGCCCAAAATTTCTATTTTCCAAACCGAGAGGCTGATTTGAACCAAATTTTATGTGAGGGCTTATTGGGTCATGAGTACTTGATTTATGCAAAAAAAAATTTTCCCGCAGCCCCGTGGGAACCGCAGGAGCTAAAAATAGAAAAAATTTAAAACGCCCATATCTCCAAAACTGCACGGCACTGAGAATTTTTATTTGGTGTGCAGCTTCCTTAGGACCAACAGAAAGGATTGGTAAAAAAAAATTGCCATCGATTTTATCATAGGGTACAGTTTCGGGACGTTGAAAAAGTGCTGAGTCAGCACTTTTTAACACTGTAGGCAATGGGAAAAACATTAAAAAATCTTCTTCTCCAGATCCAGCAGGCAGAATCTTTTGATATTTGGTATGCAACATTGTAGGGTGGATCTGATTCAAGTTTGTTCAAATCGGCCCCCTGGGTTCATATTTGGGCTCAGTATAGGAGCCCGACTTCGAACTTAGTGCATTTCAGGCAAATTTCTTAAAAAATCTTCTTCTCCAGATCCAGCAGGCAGAATCTTTTGATATTTGGTATGCAACATTGTAGGGTGGATCTGATTCAAGTTTGTTCAAATCGGCCCCCTGGGTTCATATTTGGGCTCAGTATAGGAGCCCGACTTCGAACTTAGTGCATTTCAGGCAAATTTCTTAAAAAATCTTCTTCTCCAGATCCAGCAGGCAGAATCTTTTGATATTTGGTATGCAACATTGTGGGGTGGATCTGATTCAAGTTTGTTCAAATCGGCCCCCTGGGTTTATATTTGGGCTCAGTATAGGAGCCCAAATTTGAACTTACTGCATTTCAGGCAAATTTCTTTGAAAATCTTCTTCTCCAGATCCAGCAGGCAGAATCTTTTGATATTTGGTATGCAACATTGTAGGGTGGATCTGATTCAAGTTTGTTCAAATCGGCTCCCTAGATTCATATTTGGGCTCACTATAGGAGCTCGAATTCGAATTTAGTGCATTTCAGGCAAATTTCTTCAAAAATCTTCTTCTCCAGATCCAGCAGGCAGAATCTTTTGATATTTGGTATGCAACGTTGCGGGGTAGATCTGATTCAAGTTTGTTCAAATCGGCCCCCTGGATACATATTTGGGCTTACTATAGAAGCCCGAATTCGAACTTAGTGCATTTCAGGCAAATTTCTTAAAAAATCTTCTTCTCCAGATCCAGCAGGCAGAATCTTTTCATATTTGGTAAGCAACATTGTGGGGTGGATCTGATTCAAGATTGTTCAAATCGGCCCCCTGGGTTAATATTTGGGCTCAGTATAGGAGCCCGATTTCGAACTTAGTGCATTTCAGGCAAATTTCTTAAAAAATCTTCTTCTCCAGATCCAGCAGGCAGAATCTTTTGATATTTGGTATGCAACATTGCAGGGTGGATCTGATTCAAGTTTGTTCAAATCGGCCCCCTGGGTTCATATTTGGGCTCAGTATAGGAGCCCGATTTCGAACTTAGTGCATTTAGGCAAATTTCTTAAAAAATCTTCTTCTCCAGATCCAGTAGGCAGAATCTTTTGATATTTGGTATGCAACATTGTGGGGTGGATCTGATTCAAGTTTGTTCAAATTGGCTTCCTAGATTCATATTTGGGCTCACTATAGAAGCTCGAATTTGAACTTAGTGCATTTCATGCAAATTTCTTAAAAAATCTTCTTCTCCAGATCCAGCAGGCAGAATCTTTTCATATTTGGTAAGCAACATTGCAGGATGGATCTGATTCAAGTTTGTTCAAATCGGCCCCCTGGGTTTATATTTGGGCTCAGTATAGGAGCCCAAATTTGAACTTAGTGCATTTCAAGCAAATTTATTAAAAAATCTTCTTCTCCAGATCCAGCAGGCAGAATCTTTTGATATTTGGTATGCAACATTGTGGGGTGAATCTGTAGCAAGTTTGTTCAAATCGGCTTCCTAGATTCATATTTGGGCTCACTATAGAAGCTCGAATTCGAACTTAGTGCATTTCAGGCAAATTTCTTAAAAAATTTTCTTCTCCAGATCCAGCAGGCAGAATCTTTTGATATTTGGTATGCAACATTGTGGGATGGATCTGATGCAAATTTGTTTAAATCGGCTCCCTAGATTCATATTTGAGCTTACTATAGAAGCTTGAATTCGAACTTAGTGCATTTCAGGCAAATTTCTTAAAAAATCATCTTCTTCAGATCCAGCAGGCAGAATCTTTTGATATTTGGTATGCAACATTGCGGGGTGGATCTGATTCAAGTTTGTTCAAATCGGCCCCCTGGATTCATATTTGGGCTCACTATAGAAGCTCGAATTCAAACTTAGTGCATTTCGGGCAAATTTCTTCAAAAATCTTCTTCTCCAGATCCAGCAGGCAGAATCTTTTGATATTTGGTATGCAACATTGCGGGGTAGATCTGATTCAAGTTTGTTCAAATCGGCTCCCCAGATTCATATTTGGGCTCACTATAGAAGCCCGAATTCGGACTTAGTGCATTTCGGGCAAATTTATTAAAAAATCTTCTTCTCCAGATCCAGCAGGCAGAATCTTTTGATATTTGGTATGCAACATTGTGGGGTGGATCTGATTCAAGTTTGTTCAAATCGGCTTCCTAGATTCATATTTGGGCTCACTATAGAAGCTCGAATTCGAACTTAGTGCATTTCAGGCAAATTTCTTAAAAAATTTTCTTCTCCAGATCCAGCAGGCAGAATCTTTTGATATTTGGTATGCAACATTGCGGGGTGGATCTGATTCAAGTTTGTTCAAATCGGCCCCCTGGATTCATATTTGGGCTCACTATAGAAGCTCGAATTCAAACTTAGTGCATTTCGGGCAAATTTCTTCAAAAATCTTCTTCTCCAAATCCAGCAGGCAGAATCTTTTGATATTTGGTATGCAACATTGCGGGGTGGATCTGATTCAAGTTTGTTCAAATCGGCCCCCTGGATTCATATTTGGGCTTAATATAGAAGCCCGAATTCGCACTTAGTGCATTTCGGGCAAATTTATTAAAAAATCTTCTTCTCCAGATCCAGCAGGCAGAATCTTTTGATATTTGGTATGCGACATTGTGGGGTGGATCTGATTCAAGTTTGTTCAAATCGGCTTCCTAGTTTCATATTTGGGCTCACTATAGAAGCTCGAATTCGAACTTAGTGCATTTCAGGCAAATTTCTTAAAAAATCTTCTTCTCCAGATCCAGCTTCAGAATCTTTTCATATTTGGTAAGCAACATTGTAGGGTGGATCTGATTCAAGTTTGTTCAAATCGGTTCCCTGGGTTTATATTTGAGCTCCGTATAGGAGCCCAAATTTTAACTTAATGCATTTCAGGCATATTTCTTAAAAAATCTTCTTCTCCAGATCCAGCAGGCAGAATCTTTTGATATTTGGTATGCAACATTGTGGGGTGGATCTGATTGTGATTCATGAACGTATTTATTTGTAAAGTTGATAGAATCTTAGACAAAATTTGCAGAAAAGATCTACTATAGAAGGGGTGGTATCCAGGGTGAACCGTTTACCCAAATCTAGCAGTACTAATGCATTATTCACACAAATCTCTGTTCAAATTTTATGACCCCCTCATTGGAACACATGCATTCAGCTCATTGCAACAAAGGTCATATGCCATGTTTTCGAGACAAAGGAATAAAAATTTTAGTTATTCATGAAATTTTTAGGCAACTGTTGTCTGTTATTCACATTGCTTCATGAAATTTCAGTACTTTTAGAAGTTACCTCAGTAATCAAGGGTTAATTCCCCTTAATTAAATGTCGCCTCTAAAAAACAACCACTTTGCATATCTTACCTTTTTACCAGCATAACTGCCAAAACTTGTCAGCATTCTTCGCAAAAATCGCTATTCAAATTTTAATTTTTGTCTCTTAAACATACATGTACTTATCGCTTGTAAATACCCCATTGGAATGAGCTTTTTGAGCTCATTCCAATGAGAGGTCGCACACCATGCTTTTTGAGTCAAAAAAGCAATTTTTAGCTCAACTTTGACGAAGTCAAATTTGAGCTATTGTCATGGCCCGTCGTCCGTCTGTCCGTCTGTCCGTACGTCAACAATTGGCTATGGCTCGGGCTAGAGGTCGTATTTATGAACCGATCTTTACGAAACTTCTTGTGTACCTTTGTTATGACCCTGGGACGGGAACGAGTGTTTTTAGGTGTGGTCCGAAATTCAAGATGGCTGCCAGTGGCCATTTTGTACCGATGATGCAAAAATCAGTTTTTTGTACAGAACTTCTGTATGAAAGTTCTGATTTGAATAAAGTTTTGTATAAATGTTTAGTACCATGGGATACATCACATATAATACGGGGTTTTTTCTCGTGCGTAAATTATGCAAATTAGACTGACTTTGATTTATTTAGTGTTACTTTCAAAGCTGTAAGTGCCAAGCTGCTATGGCTCGGGCTAGAGGCCGTATTTATGAACCGATCTTTACGAAACTTCTTGGGTACCTTTGTTATGACCGTGGGACGAGAACGAGTGTTTTTGGGTGCGGTCCGAAATTCAAGATGGCAGCCAGCCGCCATTTTGTACCGACGATGCAGAAATCTGTTTTTTGTACAAAACTTCCATATGAAAGCTCTGATTTGAATAATTTTTTGTATGAATGTTTAGTACCATGGGATACATCACATATAATACGGGTTTTTTTCTCGTACGTAAATTGTGCAAATTAGACTAATTTTGATGTTTTTTGGGGTTACTTTCAGCACTGTAAGTGCAAATGCCAATACGGCTCGGGCTAGAGGCCGTATTTATGAACTGATCTTTACGAAACTTCTTGGGTACCTTTGGTATCACCGTGGGACGAGAACGAGTGTTTTGGGGTCCGGTCCGAAATTCAAGATGGCCGATGGCAGCCATTTTGTTCAAAATTAGGTGCAATCAGATTTTTGCACAGAACTTCCATATGAAAGCCCTGATTTGAATAATTTTTTTGTGTGAATGTTTAGTACCATGGGATGCATCACATATAATACGGGTTTTTTTCTCGTGCAGAAATTATGCAAATTAGATGAACTTTGATTTTTTCAGTGCGACTTACACACAGTAAGTACACATGTCAATACGGCTCAGACTAGAGTCTGTATTTATGAACTGATCTTCACGAAATGTCTTGGGTACCTTTGTTATCACCTTGGGACGAGAACGAGTGTTTCTGGGTGCGGTCTAAAATTCAAGATGGCTGCCAGTGGCCATTTTGTACCGAAATTAGGTCTAATCAGTTTTTTGTACACATCTTCTATACAGCTCAGACTAGAGGCCATATTTATGAACCAATCTTTACGAAACTTCTTGGGTACCTTTGTTATCACCGTGGGATGAGAGCGAGTGTTTTTGGGTGTGGTCCGAAATTCAAGATGGCCACCAGCAGCCATTTTGTACCAAAATTAGTGCAATCAGTCTTTTGTATAGAACTTCTGTATGAAAGTTCTGATTTGAATAAATTTTTGTATGAATGTTTAGTAACATGGAATACATCACATATTGTAACGGGTTTTTTTTCGTGCAGAAATTATGCAAATTAGATGAACTTTGATTTATTCAGTGCTACTTACACAATGTAAGCACACATGTCAATACGGCTCAGGGTAGAGGCTGTATTTATGAACCGATCTTCACAAAACTTCTTGGGTACCTTTGTTATCTCCTTGGGATGAGAATGAGTGTTTCTGGGTACGGTCCAAAATTCAAGATGGCTGCCAGTGGCCATTTTGTACCGAAATTAGGTCCAATCAGTTTTTTGTCACAAGTTCTATACAGCTCGTATTTATGAACTGATCTTCACAAAACTTCTTGAGTACTTTTGTTTTCACCTTGGGACAGGAACGAGTGTGTTTTGGGGTGCCTTTGTTATCACTGTGCTATGAGAACAAATATTTTGGGGTTCAGTCAGAGCCACTCTGGGACTCAAAGATTTTTTCTAGTTCAGCATCTGACTGTCACCCACCTTTACAATACTTTACCTATACATTTGTTCCAGGCAACGGTCAGTATTTATGTACAGACCATTACAATACTTTATATGTACCTTTGTTATCAGGTCATTACCTAGATGTTTGTCATTGCTGTGTCACATACTATACATGTACATGTCTTTGTCTTGACAAGTTGAGCTACAGTGTCATTGACACTTTCATTTTAGTTATTCCAGAATTTCGTACGTAAAACACAGCTTTATGACTTCACATTAAAATGAGCTCTCTAAGCTTGTTCCAATCAACATTCACGCACTATGTCTTTCACACAAAAAATAAAATTTTCCATTTATTCAGAAATTTTGTTTGCAAGAACACTCTTACCCCCCCCCCCCCCACACACGCACACAAACACACACACACACACACACACACACACAAACACAGACACACACATCTAAAAGTTTGTCAGCAAAAAAACAGTTACTTCAATTTTTAAATGCATTATAGGAACAACTTGCCTAATCAAATTTAAATACTTTTGCTTCATTCTGTATCTAGAACAAACCATTTACCATATCTTTACGCAAAATTCTCCAGCATCATTCACAAAAAAACACCATTATTTATATATTCACATTTCTGTCTCAAAAATATACCTGATCTTCCCATACCCCTATTGGAATAAGCTGTTTGAGCTTGTTCCAATGATGATAAAAAAAACTAATATTTTGGAAAATTTGTGAAAATTTTTGTTTTCTTGCATGCAAATATATACAAGTAGCACATGGAAGATATCCACAGTTGGGGAGAGATGTCCAAGGCTATCTCTTCACATGCCTTGTTTGTGCTTCATGCTAAACCAGTTTGTCTGCAGAGATAAATTTGCTTTATTAAAAATCATTGGAGATTGGCCACACACCAACGATTTTAAATAAAACTAATTTTAGGTAACAAATGTTGAACTTCAAACAAAATCTATCACTCAACCAGTTAATGTTGATGAGGCATGACATGGTGAAGGTGACCTAAAATACTTCTTAGAGTCACTTTGTCAGGTGAGCGATTAAGGCCACGTGGGGCCTCTTGTTTATACTTACCAATGACCCAGACGGGGATGGCCCTCCCAGGAGTTGGGAACTCTTGCCTCCCCGCTGAGTACATAGCGCTTACCAGGCACTGGTTATTAGAATGATAAATGGCGCCAATTTCGGAACGTCCTTGACACTGCGCATGCGCAGTAGGGGCGAAGTGTGGAGGGCCTTTCAGGACATGTTTTCTTTAGTTTTAGATGCAAATTTTGGGGATTGGGGGGCAAAATTTGTGTTTGGCCCTATATTTTAAGAGTTAGCACCAGCTATGTCTGGGTCATTGGTAAGTATAAAAAATATATAAATTACTATAAATTTTTTAACTTTTTTACTGAAATTTCTTGGGAGTTTTTGGCATAGTAACAGAATGTTTATTCTGTTTTTCCCCATGGTTACGTCCTCACCCTAGGGGTGGTTAGGTGTTTTGGTCATGCATCTACCATCCGATGTACTGCAGTTTCTTCTGTGGAAGTTTCTGTTTTACATCGGATAGTGTTTAAAATTGGTTACTGATTTCGGGCCATATTTTCAGTGCCTGGAGTCTTGTTTCCGGTTTTTGTTCACTTTTGTTTAGGTTGACAATGGTTTCTTCTGACAGCGATTCAATGTCTTCTATTTAGTTCTGTTCATAGCCAGATACATTAATATGGTCCATAAGTGTAGCATTAATTTTTAGATATGTTTTGACATTTTTGTCCACACTTAAGCTTTTTTGGGATCCATTTGGGCTCATTGTTCCCTTTGGGAACTTGGGCTCATTTTGAAATTTTTTCGAAAAAATTTGTCTTTTGAATTATTTTTCGAAATTTTTATAATGGATTATATTATTATTATTATGTATCTTTGTTTTTTCAAGGGTTAGTGCGAGTACGATGACTGTTTAATATTTTTTCCAAAATGAAAGAATATTGTTCAAATTGTAAATCGAGGAAGTCTTCCTCTGATTCTCATGTTCATTGTATTTGCTGTAGTCAGTGTACTCGCACTAATTCTTGCTCAGTTTATGCCAATTTGGATGACAAATGTTGGAGACGTGTGTCACGGTATATTGTTAGTGGTGAGAAGTCCTTGCTGGTCCTCTCTCCACAGGGTCACTCTAGTTTTTTCAGTCTATTTTTCAGAGGAACAAGAACAGGGTGATGTTTCTGTGATGTCTTCAAAAGTGTGCTTCCGTCGTCGCAATGAAGAGCTAGCGGCAAAGTGCTCAACGAAATGCGGCAAGTGCCTAAGAGGGCCCTAGTAGGATCGACAGTCACATGTCGCCCGCTAGGTCCCCCGGTGAAGCAATCATTCACGAAATGGTTGTGATGCCGGGTTTGTCCGTTGCGGTCCAGGAGAGGAGAAGGGGTGTTGCGAGCACTATAATCTCGGATCACGCACACCCGGCGACGATGGATCGGAGGATGGAACGGAGGAAGCCAGTCAGTCTGTTAGCTAGCTCGTCCAGGTCTACCCGGACCGCGAGCGAGAGAGGCCATTCTCTCTTACAACAACATCTGGACCCAGATCTTGTGGTATGTACGTTTGTCAGTCGGAGCATACGTCCACTCCTGCTCGGGACGATCCGTCGCACAGACAGTCCGGCGCGGCTAGTCTAATGGCTTCCTCATCCATCTCGTCAGCACACACGACCACACCTTGGCTACGTGGCCGCAGATATCCAGCCTGCTTCGCCATCCAGGGATTTCACGTCGACCAGGTCACGCCCTCCGCTAGCCAAGCACACGAGGCCTTACCAGTCGGGACGTTCGCATAAGAGAAGTATGCAGGAATTCAGTCCCAAGAGCTTCCTGCGGCTAAACTACAGTAGACCGCGGCTCCACAGGCCTCCGTGACGGACTTGCTATCACAGATAGTTCAACTCATCGCAGCATCCCAGCAACATTCCGAAACTTTTTCAGAGCAGAAACTGTCTGAGGAAGCTGGATCGGTACGTTCCCCTGCAGAGTCAGAAAGGAACGACTGAGATTCACATGTGGTCCAGTCGGATGGTCAAAGAGAATCGGCGGAGCGTGAATTTTTCCCTTTCTGAACAACGTAAGGTAGCTGTAGATTTCATCCGACAACACCTTCCAGAAGTTGTTCCTCCGGACCAGAGAGCTGCGATACCTGATAGAGACTGATAGCGTCACTGGACACAGATTTTTCTGCCGGAATAAGGATATTGCACCTGAGTTTCCGACCCAGTTCGGATATGTCACACGGGAAACATTTGAACTTCTATATGTCGCTGTTTTAAGCTAGCCTCTAAGACTGGCAAATCCAGTTTCTTATCGCCTCATGCTCTACATAATTTCAATGGTGAAATAGTTACTCAGCCCTTGAGATCTATGACGCTGCGTGCAGACGATCTGGGATAGATAAAGTGAGATCATATAGGGTGGAGCGATCTATATGATAGGCAAGTATGCTCACCCAGTGATGACGGAAGGAGGAAACTGATAAGGTCCGAGATCGGCTGGTCTTATGGTTTCCTCTTCATTCTGATAAGTGATCTTTATTTTACACAGGGCTATAAAACCCGATGAGTTGTGTCAGTTCCCTGTTGCCGGTGTAACGGTTAAGATTGGATACTTGGACCGTGACTCCGGATGTGTTGCATTTGCATTGTATTTAAAGCTAGTGGGTAAGTGCTATGAATTTTAATAAGACAAGGGCTAAGATTCACGGAGGCTTATGTCCCTTGTCTGAATCAGCTAGCTCATCTGGCAGATCTCACTCCTATGTGGATGATGTGATGCCAGGTATGTCTGTAGCGGTCGAGAGAGAATAGGGTGTAGCGAGCACTGTGGATCGAATCCATGCTCCCCTAGTGTTGATGGAAAGAAGAAGTCGACAAGTTCTGAGGTATCATGTCGAGGATCAAGCACTCCTGACCGCACCTTGGCTAAGTGACTCAGTCTCCCAGTCTTCGTCATCAAAGGTCCATCTTTAGTAAGAAGTTGCACCATCTAGTAGCCAAGGAGATGAGGTTTCATTCATGGGGTCGTCTGCAGTAATAACTATATTGGACTCCCTGTCCTCAGGCCTCTGCAACAGACTTGCTGTTGCAGTTGCACAGCTATTTGCAGTATTCCTGCTAAGGCAGAGGCACTCAACGTGGATCTCAAAATTTTGAGCTGTTGCATAGTGCTTATTTGGTCCAGTCACCTACCTGTTTAGATGCTAGTGACTGTGATTCTATCTGATTTAATCATATTGTGGATAGGATAACTTTCCTTCCGGAACAACTCTTGGATGATATAGATATCATACATTATCATTTCCTTGATCTTGTCCCAGTGATTCAAATGCTGCGAGCAATTTTGAGAAACCGCTAGCGTAGTTTGACGCAGTTAAGAGCAGGGTAGATTCATTCCGGTTAAGTCTACATGGGTGTCGCAGATCTTTGATTCTGTATACGACACCATATATATTATCTTCCAGCGGAAAAGTAATTCGGTTTCTTATCTTCTTCCTCTGTATTTTTAATCATTTGTGATGGTTCACATACTTTTAAAAACAGCACGGGAAGACGTTGAGAGTTCTTCAGCGTTGTTTGAGCAGGCTAAGATCCTAGTTTTAGCCTTACCTTTATTAGATGTTCGCTCGGACGCAATTGAGAAGATAATTTCTTTAGTCAGAGCAAATTTAGTCTCATGGTCTTACGTACTTAATTTAAGTACTGTGACGCATTGTGTGTATGGAAGGAATTTTGTTGTCGTTAAGTACCTTTTTAAAATTCTTTCCAGTCATAGTATTTATTTCTCGGTCTTAACTTATGTTAAGTGAGAGTTATGCTGATGCAAAGAAGCCTTGTGTCTTCATTTTTACTTTTGACTAGGTCTTTAGTCTTCCATCTCTAGTTTGTACGATAAGAATCTATTCTTGTCTCTTTAAGCTGGGGTCTAATGTACCATCACCAGCAGAAAGAGTACGAGAGGTTGTCCTAGACTCAAATAGTCTATTTGGACTCATAGTAGACATAGATATACCGAAGTCTTTGATGGTAACCTTCATTATTGTAGGATTATACTACAAGAAAGCATCTATTCTCGACTCTTTAAGTTGGGTCTATTCGACTGCAGCCAACAAAAGAGTAGGAGAGTTTGTCCTAGACTCAATTCGCTTATAGGCTCATAGCGAAGGTATAGGTATCTCTCCTATACATAATTCTTTAGGTTTTTCTGTACTACCACTTGGTTAGAGGTTTTTTGTCAGACTGAGTTACTGATCAGACTCCCCTGAGCCGGTGGTTTGAGGCTCTTATAGAACTCGGTCCGGCCAATTTTGACTGGAAGTGGATAATTACGTCATTTATGATTATCTTTCAGACGAAAAGCTAGCGTTCGGCAATTCTAGCGAGTATAGTTCTTTAGATTGGGATTTATGATAGGATACATGTATCCCTCTATTCATTTGGATGGTTCATCTGTTGTTTCACAGAGTGAATTAACCAGCTGTTCAGCTCACTTTTATCTGTTATCTGACGCATTAACAGCGATAGTTGTTTTTGCGCCAGATGGAGTGGCGTGGAGCGGCTTGGAATGTTATTTCGATGGGTTGCTTACACACATGTCTGCTCCAGTTATTAACTGGAGTGGTAGACGTTTTTCCCTCTTGACCTGTTTTGTTTTAGAGAATCTTTTAACATAAGGTCAAGTTTGGGCATATATTACGGTTTTCTCCATTATTTCGGACATGAGTTCATATATTGCCTTACTATTCTGAGTCCGAGGGTCTCTCTATGCACATCAGAGATTATCAGAAAAGAAGTATGCTTCTGTTCTTATTTTTTTTCAATAGAAGGGACATTTATGTTCATTCTGTTGTTAAATAAGTCAGTTAGCTATTCGTACTGCTTGTGTTATTTATCTTCCAATTAGCAGTCAATGCTTAAGATTTCAGCGCATAAGTAAACGCTGTCTATATCTTGCGCTTATTCTAACTGTTTGGCTATTATGATCTTATGTGAGATCTCTTCAGGATAGTTAAGTTTTTGGCGCATGGGAATAATAGTTTCCATTATTTGTGTCGCTAGTATAGGTCTTTTGAGCGCATACATTGACACTCAGCCATTTTCATGGGAATGAATGATTGGAAATGTGTATCCTTCAATTCATTTGTTTCTATTGATTTCATTGAGGTTTTAGGGTCTGCTATTGAGCATTCGCCAGAAGCTTCCCCATTAGAAGGTTTTCTTCTTTAAGGGAAGTTTTCAGACGTGAAGTAGCTTTATGATTAAGTAATATGGGTGAGGAGGTTTTGACATATAACTGAATTCCCCCCCCCCCCCCCCCCCCCACACACACACACACTCACGCTGTCGCGTATTTTTAATACATACATACTTTGCTTCTGGGTCATGTTGGATGGCTACGCATACATGCAGTTCTGTTGCATTTGTTTCCGGTATTTAATTTCTGGTTTTGGAGCCGGTTTTTCATACCTACCTCCATTTCTAGATTCTGGTCTCTATTTTGTTGGTTCTCTAATCGCATATTCTCACGTGTTTATAGTTGTAGATATCAAATAGTACACGTTGGAGAGTGTTTTTATCGGATTTAATATTCAGAGGCCTCCTGTGAATGATCTTGAAGCATGTTTTCTCTGCAGAGATTGTTCATCTTATCCCGCTTTTGTATGTTATATTTGATTTTCACTGATTTTGTCGTACCTGTATACGCCATCTGCAGCGCATATTTTTTTAGCGGATAATGTTATTTACCAAAATCATTGCTATAGCCTTGGCTTGTGAAGTGGAGTTAAGCACCATTTATTATTCATGAATTAATTTTTTGAGTGCCTGATCAATATTTTTATATCGTTTCCGGGTACTGCTTATTGATTCTAGAGCTATCCCCTCCTTCTTTTGAAGCTATGTTCAAAAAAAGGGGGGGGGGGGGCATCATTTTGTCCACTTCTCTGCCTTATGGGGTATTTATCTATTGAGGAAGCTGTCTTATCTGTACTATGTTCGGCGATCAGCTGCAATATTATTATGTGGCGTAGGTTTATGGGAAATTTTTCTCATTCTCAGTATGCTTTAATTATTTTTAGGGTCTAGACCGGACTAGTCTCTAAAATTGTTTATTTGTTACATCTTAATTAACATGATTTTATGCTTAGATTTAGGATGTACATAATTTGATATATATTAGGTTATGTCTCTTCTATTATAGTATTAAGAGACATTCATGTAAATTCTAATTTCTTCATCATGGATTGAAGGATTTGATCTATGTTGATCTAATATTTCGGAAGTTCTAGGCCCGCCGCCTTTTTATGATTCAGCTAAGTCTGGGTCATTGGTACAGTATAAAAATGTTAAAAAATTTATAGTAGTTTATATATTTTTTATACTTACCAATGACCCAGACGGGAATGGCCCTCCCATGAGTGGGCAGTACTGGGCACTCATACCTCCCCGCTGAATTATTATAATCTTTTTATACAAAGAATGATTTATTGGCGCCAGATTCGGTGACTTCCTGGAGTCTGCGCATGCACGGAAGGTAAAATGTATGGAAGGCCAAACAGGACTTCTAATTTTCGGCTTTGCATGCAAATTTTGGGGATTGGGGGGGCAAAATTTGTGTTTGGTCCTAAATATTTAGAGTTAGCACCAGCTAAGTCTGGGTCATTGGTTAGTATAAAAAATATATAAATTAGTATAAATTTTTTAACTTTTTGATTCTGATTGGTGGAATTTGAAAAATCTTCTCCTCTGAAACCACAAGGCCAAATGTTTTGAAACTTTGCATGGTTAATGACTGCCCCCCTCCCCCTTACCAACGATCCTCATTTAATGTTGATCGTGATGCAAACATGGCCACAATTGCAGCTTACAGTTACTATAGAAACCCTATGGGAAATCACATTTTCATATTCTTCACTGGAACTACTGAGTCAACATGAACCAAACTTGGCAAGAATGGTCTTTAGGAGGCCCTCTACAAACGAACCTCTTTTTGTTCCCGTTGGTTGGAAAATATGGCCATTCTTTGATTCTGATTGTTTCATTTTGCAAAAATCTTCCCCTCTGAAACTACAAAGTCAAATGTTTTGAAACTTCACATGATTGAGGACTGGGACACCTTCTACCAATGATCCTCATATAATGTTGATGTAATTTTGCAAACATGGCCACAATTGCAGCTCATAGTTACCATGGAAAGCCTATGGGAAATCACATTTGTATATGTAGTTCCAGGTGAGCTGTGACAGGCTCTTTAGAGCCTCTGGTTGTTCAAATCAACATGCCCAGCCCCATAGGAAGGGGGTGGGGGAAAATGCTCTAAATTTAAAAAAAAATCTTCTCATGAACCATTGGGTACAGTGACTTGATATTTGGAATGGAGCTTCCTTTTGAGATGGAGAATCAGATGAAGTTCATGGTGCAATATTTGCCTTTGTAATAGAAGGAGCAAGATTCTTCTTCTTCAGAACCCCAGTTAGAATGCATTCATATTTGGTATACAGCATCTTTAGATTCAAGTTTGTTCAAATCAAGTGCCTGGGTTAATATTTGGGCTCCCTGTGGGAACCCGAATTTTAACTTAGTGCAATATGAGGGAATTTCTTCAAACTCTTCTTCTTCAGATCCACCAGTCAGAATGCTTTCATATTTGGTATACAACATCTCTAGTGGAGTCCGATTCAAGTGTGTTCAAATCGAGTGCCTTGGTTAATATTTGGGCTCCCAAATGGCAGCCAGAATTGCCACATTGCTGAAGAATTAGACATTTTTTATTAAGTACCCTCTAGAGCTGTGTAACTAAGATTAATCCACATAGGTTGTATCAAGGGGCTTCATAGGGGAGCTCCACGTTTTACATTATGATTAACTAAAGAAAAGGCTTGATGCTTGGACTATTTTAGTCACTCCTGAGGGCTCAAGGATCGACAATGGATCCTATGGAAATTGATTGCTTAATGTACATTCATTCTTGGATTATGTTTATATCGGGTTCTGTTCAAGGTGAGTGCTTCAGGCCCCCGGGGCCTCTTGTTTATATTTCTCTTTACAAATAGATTATGACCTATCATTGGAATTGACATTGTTTGACCTGTTTAGGCTGTGTTTTGGCAGAAGAAATATAGCTTTTCAAGTACCTTTTTCTTCCATAATAGGGTTTCATTTAGTTCATTGGTGTTTGAAAACCAGAGCAAACTAGGAGGGGGGGGGGGGGATATAAAAAATCACAGATAAAATGAGGAATTTGTCTTCTGCTTTGTATTATATTTGATAATTTCAAATTATTGAACTTGAATAAGTTAAATGAAATATATGACTGCACTATTTTCCTCTGAACTTGATATTATTAAATAATGTCATGGCAGACCTGTATCAGCCATTACTTGATAAATAACAAATTTAAGAATAGGAAGAGTTGAAAGGAAATCACTGTTAAGAGAATAGCAGAGCCCACCAGTTAGATATTCCTCAACTCAATGACCCTGTTAATTGAATATAACTTCCAAACACAAAACCATTTACCTTACTTTTCATACAAATTTGTCGTTTTAATTGCACATAGATTATAAAGTAAACTCATGGTTAGTTACATAAAAAATTGTGTTATATGTTGAAAAATGGCCCTGACAATCACCAAATTCCCCTTATTGATGGACTTTTTTTTGCCTCAATACATCCAATACAGTCATGTACTCCATGAGCTCTGGCAAACAAGATATATTAGAATACATGCTCAGATTATCTCTAAAACACAGGAAAGTGACCATATCCCTGTAAATTGAATAATTCCTACTGGCAAAGTGGCCATAATTAACCATGTTCCACTGTATGATTAAACTGTGTCAAAGCAGATGGGTATCAGTCATTACTTGATTTACTGAAATAACATAAATTGCCCTGTTAGTATATGCTATTTTTATTTTTTCACTTGTTGCTTTTACCTTTTAGTAGTCTACTTATTATACCCCCACTTTCGATGAAAATGGGGGTATACTGGATTACATGCGTCCATCCATCTGTCCGTCCGTCCGTCCATCCGTCCGTCTGTCAGAACGTCAGTCTGTGCGTCCGAGTGTGAGGCCGTCCGAGAATATTCATTACTTAAGTAAATTATTATTTTTTATAATATTTGTTGGTCATAGGTATGCCCACACTAGTTATTTTTTTTTTTTTTTTTTATTACTTGTTCACTTAGAAATTGAGTCCGTCCGAGCCAAATTTTGTCTGTTCAGCCTGTATCTCGGGTATCGAATGTTCTGTTGCAATGAAATTTGCCATGAACACTGCTTATGGTATAGACTTTAAAAAAAGGATTCTACGATATTTCTCACATTCTCCTTTTTAGAGTTATCCCCCTTTTTTGACTTAGAAATTGTAGGAAATAGACATTATTTGTCTGTTCAGCCTGTATCTCAGGTATGGGTTATTGGATTTCAGTGAAATGTGTCATGCAGTTTGCCTATGACAAAGGCTTCTGCCTCATTGCATAAAACTTCCAAACACTAAACAATTTACCATACCTTTTGACTTGGAAATTGTTGGAATCATTTGAAGAAAATGGGAGGGGTGGGGGGTGCATACTGGATTGGGGTTATCGGATTTCAGTGAAATATGGAATGCAGTTTGCCTATGACAAAGGCTTCTGCCTCATTGCATGAAACGTCCAAACACCAAACAATTTACCATACCTTTTGACTTAGAAATTGTTGAAAACTTTCGAAGAAAATGGAAGGGGGGATACTGGATTGCGAATAATATTTGTTGGTCATAGGTATGCCCACACTAGGCAGTACACCATGTGGGGGTATGCACCGGACAAAAGTCCAGCTTTTGTTTAACCATGTTTGTTATAAGTTTAACCTTGTACCTGACGTAACGGTCAAAACTGCCCAATGCTGTTCACAAAAATTTTCATTCAATTTTCATTTTTTTTGTCTCAAAAACATAGTTTATGACCCCCTCATTTGAAGGAGCTCATCGAGCTCGTTCCAATGAGCGGTCATAAGCTATGTTTTTGATGCAAAAATTGAAAAAAATGAGTTATTCAAGAATTTTGCTTGCAAATGTAATCTGTCTTTTGTGTCAGGTAAAGGGTTAAAATGCAATTCTGTTAAAAAATAGGTTTACAATAACAGTGGATAAAAAAGAATATTGCATTTGTTTCCTTATTTATGTCTTTCCTTTTTCATTTTAGTAATTACAAGTTTCCACCCCCAACAACAGCAACAGATGAGAAAGTCATAGAAGAACTGAAAAATATTGAACGACAGGTTATACACAGCTTAATATAAACAACCCATATGTTTAACCCCTATGATTATGCACCATCTTGAGGAAATTCATTTTCTCTATAATCTATAAGCCTGGTGGCTTGGGCACAGTTAATGGTTAAGTTTTGCCTGCTTGAACAGACAGACAAGACTTATCTACAAATCATGGCCAGGAGAATTTGTGTTTAAGAATCCTTCTTTGTGAATGCGACACAGTAATTTGAATGCCATTGACATTCATATTGACAGTGTTCAGAAAGTGTGTTCTTTCCTCAAACATTTTCCAGTACATTTTGGATGCTTTCAGAATGTTATGCACACAATTAGTTTGACACACCTTTGTATGAGATAAAATAGATCAGACAACTCAGGGTGAAACTGTAACCACTTCCACAAATTAATTGTAGCATCTCACTCAAAACGTTTCATGTTGATGATATATTGCTGGACAGAAGTGAAAATAAGAAGGTTGTCCACTTGAGAAAGCGACAGGTTCCCATAAAGGATCCATTGTAATCTTGACTGCATTTATTTTGTTCAGTAAAACTTTTTCGATGCAGAAGCTATATTGAACAATCATACATAAAGCTTTGTTCATCTTTTGAAAAAAATGCCTGCATAAACATTGAACGGCCATCGATAGGAATTTTTCAAATTTATTTGCTTTCAAATTACTACAGTCTAATAATTATTTAACATGGAAATCTCACCTTCTCTGCAACCTGTACAGTGGTACTCTTGAATACCCTAGTATGCTCACTTCAATTTACTTTTCCACTATTCACATGTTTTGAAAACATGGATCTTGGTTATTCCAGAACCTCACTAAGATTTTTACTTCTCTAAAAGGGAGACTTGAATTCGCCAACATTTCGTAGTGCATATGATGTCAACTTAAAAATGGGTCTGGGTACAAGGTTCGACAACTACATGGCACTGATTCCAAATTTTATTTTATAAAATGTTATCAGTTTATTTCTTTGCCTCTGTTTTTTAGCTTGCCTGACTTTTAGTCAGGAGAGCTATAGTAATCTCTCACCGTCCGTCATCCGTGAACATGGTGTGTGTCTTCTCCTGAAAATTACTAGTTTGTTTTGACATCACATTTTGATTTTGTTCAAATCATGCTGCCTCACCCCTCAGTAAGGCCATGCCCAAAAAGTGTGCTTAAATCTTAAAAAATCTTCTTCTCATGAACCAGCAGTAGCAGAGACTTGATATTTGGTGTGCAGCTTCCTTTTGAGGTGTAGACTCAGATTTGTTCAAGAGAAGTTCAAGGAGCTATATTTGCCATCATTATGGGAGGGGCAAGAATTTTCGCCCTGCCCAAAATTTCTATATTTTTATACTGTACCAATGACCCAGACATAGCTGGTGCTAACTCTTAAAATATAGGGCCAAACACAAATTTTGCCCCCCAATCCCCAAAATTTGCATCTAAAACTAAAGAAAACATGTCCTGAAAGGCCCTCCACACCTCGCCCCCACTGCGCATGCGCAGTGTCAAGGACGTTCCGAAATTGGCGCCATTTATCATTCTAAGTTTGGCCCTTCATCAGTTAACATCTGACTGATCTTTGTGCTTTTAAATCTCAGTTTAAATGATGCCAGACACATAAATATTAGTGAAATGGTGATTCTAAGGAGGATAGAAAAGGAGGAGAGGAAAAGAATGTGTGACAGAATATTATCAGGGCTGTAACTTAAAATTTTTTAATGAAATTATGTTAAGTTACCTATTTTCAAGGCAGCAGCCATTTTGTTGTCATTCTGATTATTTAGTTACACTGTTTTTTCAAGTGTTTTTCCTCTCTCCCTGTCCTTTAAGTTCCCCCTTGCTATTCTCCCATGCTTTTGGCATAGTTTCTGTAATTATTATTACTAAAATTTCTTGGGAGTTTTAGCTTAATAACAGAATGAATTCTGTTCTTTCCCCATGTTTACGTCTTCACCTACGGGTGGTTAGGCGTTGTGTTCTGCATCTACCATCTGATGTTCTGCAGTTTCTTCCCTGGAAGTCTCTGTTTTGCATCAGATGGTGTATTTTTGGTAACTGATTTCGGGCCTGGGTGCCTGGAGTCTTATTTTAGTGTTTTTACACTCATTGTTTACATTTACAACAGCCCTCTGTGTGAGGGGGGGATTTCTAAATAATAATATCTTTATGTTATTTTAATCATAACTAGATACATTATTATTGTTCGTAAGTGTTGAATAAATTGTTTAAAATATTTTTAAAATTTTTGTCCACACTTAGGCTTGGGATCCATTGGGGCTCAACGTTACTTTTCAGAAACTTGGGCTGTTCTGAAAAAATATTTTTTCAAAATATTTTGATTTCAATTATTTTTTCTATATTAATGGATCATATTATTATTATGTACTTGATTGCCAGGGGTTAGTGCGAGTACCAGGACTTGTTTTCTTTTCACATTGAAAGGATATTGATCAATTGTTTTAGGAGGAAGTCTTCCTCTGACCTTATTATCATTCTATATGTGGTCAGTGTACTCGCATTAACTTCTGTTCTGTATCGTATGATTTCGATGACAATATGGGAAGCGTATGTCACGGTATGTTGTTGGGGATTTGGACACTCCGGTCCTTTCCCCGCAGGGTCACTCTACTTTATCAATTTCTATTTCAGACGATCAAGATTAGGGTGATGTTTCTGTGATGTCTTCCAACAGTGTGCCTCCGTCGTCACAATTAATGAAGGGCTAGCGGAAAAGTGCTCATGTAATACGCCAATTGCCTAAGAGGACCCTAGTAGGTTCGACGGCCTTTGACGTCCGCTAGCTCGCCCGGTGTAGCGTCCATTCACCGAATGGTTCGGCAGCCGGGTTCGTCCGTTGCGGTCTAGAAGGAATTTTGGGGTGATGCGAGCACTATAAAATTAACTTAATGCACACCCAGTGACGGCGGATCGGAGGGAGAACGGAGGAAGCCTTTTAGTCCGGTTCATAACTCGTTCCGGTCCATCCGGACGGCAAGCGAGAGAGGCCCCTCTCTCGTTCAACAACATCTGGCCCCAGATGTTGTGGTACAAATGTGTCGTTAGCGGAGCATACGTCCGTCGCTCGGGACGCTCCGTTGTATAGGCAGTCCGCTGAGACTGCTAAGGCTTCCTCTTCTCGTCAGCGCACACGACCGCACCTTGGCTGCGTGACCGCCGATATATTACCAGCTTCGCCGATCAAGGATTCTTCGGCGACCAGGTCACACCATCCGGCAGCCAGGGATTTGAGACCGATGGACTCCGGACGTTCGCATAGGAAGTATGCGGGAGCCATCTGATGCGGAGCTGCCCTCGGCGAAGCACCGATAGACTGCGCCTCCGCAGGTCTCGACGCCGGACATTCTTGTGCACATAGCACAGCTTATCGCAGCATCCCAGCAGCCGACAGAAACGGTGTCGGATCGAGAATTATCCGACAGCGCTGGGTCGGTAGCCGGGGACTCGAGGCCTGCAGACTCCGGACGTTCGCATAGGAAGTGTGCGGGAGTCAACGTACACGGAGCTTCCAGCGGCAATGCATCGTAAGTCCGCTACTGCACAGGCCTCGGGAACGGACGTGCTTTCCTTAATAGCACAGTTTATCGCAGCATCCCAGCATCAACTGAATCTGTCGCATATATTTTATCCGACGATGCTGGGTCGGGACGCTCCGCGGAAGCGGGTACGGACGTCCGAAAGTTTCATCCGGTCCGACGGGATACCGAAAGGGATTCGGTGGATTTCAAGCTTTCCCTTTCGGAATAACATATGCTGCGATGCCGGATAAGAAACTGATAGCGTCGGTGGACTTAGAAATTTTTGGTTCGGTTCAGGGACATCGTCCCTCAGTTCCGACATAGTCCAATAATGTCACACAAACTTTCGAATTATTGAACGACGCTATATATATTATTATTTTATGCTTGCTATCCAAGCATTTCTGGTTTCTTGTTCGAAGAGTTATGGAGATGTCTTTCAAAAGTGTGCCTCTGTCGTCATAGTTAATGAAGAGTTAGCGGCAATAAGTGCTCATGGAATATGTCTATCGCTTACGGAATGACATTCGCTAGCTCACCCGGTGTAGCGTACATTCATCGAATGGTTCGGCTGCCGGGTTTGTCCGTTGCGGTCTAGGAAGGAGATTTGGGTGATGCGAGCACTTTAATTACTTTAGTACTCACCCAGTGACGGCAGATTGAGGACAGATCGGAGGAAGCCAACAACATAGGGGGCCGCATGTTGTGGTTCAGATATTTTACATTCGGAGCATATGTCCGTTGCTCGGGACGCTCCGTTATATTGACAGTCCGAGAGACTGTCTTTAATGCTTCCTCATCCTCACAGCAGGGCACACGACCGCACATTGGCTACGTGACCTCGAGTATCCGATCAGTTTCGGCATTCAGTGATTCCACAGCGAATAGGTCGCGCCATCCGGTAGCCAAGGGACACGAGGCCTATACACTCCGTTCGCTCGCATATTGGAAGTATGCACGGGGTAACGATCTCGGAGCTTCCTGCGGCAATGCATCGTAAGACCGCTGCTCCTCAGGCCTCAGTGACGGACGTGCTATCCGAGTTAGCACAGTTGTTTCGCAGCATCCCAGCAATTGACGGTTTCTCGGTCGAATCAGGAATTATCCGACGGCGCTGGGTCGGTGCGGTCCGCGGTTGCATCAAGCTACGGACGACCGAACGCTTTATAGGGTCCGACAGGATGGCGAAAGGGATTCGAAAGATTTCGAGTTTTCCCTTTAGTAGTATCGGAAGATGCCTTTCATATCTTCTGGCATTTCTTCCAGTGATTATTTTTCGGACTTCATTGCTGCGATCTTGGATAAGAGACTTATAGCGTCATTGGACTCGGATTTTTCGATCGGTACAGGGACTTTGTCCCTGACTTACCGACGCAGTCCAATATTGTCATTACAACATGTGTTTTATTTTTCGACGCTATATATTTATATATATATACAAGCCTGCTACTAAGCATGATAGTTTAGTTTCTTGTCCGCGTGGCTCATTTCTGCCATTTTATCTTTTTTACATATAGTTTATTTTGGCAGAGCAGGGCATACCGAGAGTTCATATGCGTCTAGACGGTGTGATTAAAGACTGCATATATTCTTTTTCGCCGTTTATGTCTTTTCCAATTTCAATGTTGGGAACGACATTATGTATAGTAGACTTAACTTAGACGCTTTATTATACGTAATCCGCCTTACTGAGGCGTTATCATTACGTCTTCAAGAAAAGATTTACGGGATATTATTCTCAATGTAATTTCTTTTGAGGGCAGTAGTTTGTTCACGTATAACTCCGCCCTTCAGTGGCTGATTGGAGTTGGTTAGACGTGATGCAGCCCTAGCTACATCCACGCGTGGATAGTAGGTTAAGAACTCTCTCAGAGTCGCTTCGTTCTCGGAGGAGCTTCTCTTCGACGGCAACTTTCCGGCAATCCATGAATTGCTTGATTTATACATTCTCTTGTCTATCTAGTGTTACAAGAGATTCAGACTGGGGTAAACATTCGGTGGTTGACTCAGAGAGTGCCGCCGCAGTTGCCGGACCCTAGTGTGGCTGTTATGACGGTTGCCAGTCAAACAGATTGGGATATATACTGATCCCTACGGATTCGAAGTGCCAGGGTCTTTGGGTTCCGCAGTCTTTTAGCTATCAGTTTAACTTCCGCGGAATAATGTTTTTTAGGCTTGCTTTATGTCATTGCATGAACATTATTCACAAATGCATGCCCAAATTCCTGTCCTTTAATTCGACAGTAGTGGCGTATCTCCGGAACCAGGGAGGCACTCTTTCGTTTCCGTTATTCAATTTAATGGAAAGAATCCGTCTGTTGGTTATAGTACACCAAGTTCAGTTTTGGTCCGTCATATTCGGGGTCGTCTGATTGTTTTATCGCACTCCCGTTCTCTTACGGGTCGCTTGTTGCTGTCAGAATGGACTCTCAACAAACAAGTATTTAATCAGATTTGCTATCTATGGGAGCGCCCAATGATGTTTTATTATGACACAGCTTGCTAATCAATTGCAGACGTATGTGTTGGCTTGTCCAGATCTCTGAGCTAATACTGTTAACGCTCTATTGATCTATAGGACGCAATGATAGGATACGCGTATCCTCCGGCGCTGTTGTTTTAGCAGGTATTGCTAAGATAAACAACCACAATACATTTCTGTTGATAGCATCTCTATCTTCACAGAGATCATGAGTAATTTACTCTCTTGTCTACTGTGGATCTTAACGTGAAATCTTCCTCTATGTGAGGATCTTTTTTCACTGGGTAAATCGTGTCATCTTTATCACAACCAGCAAGGTCGCAACCTTCATGTATTCCGTTGTGTGGTCCGTATTGCATTGTAAGCACTGTACTGGACGAGCTTTGGATGCGATTTCTTACTATAGGAGATCCTCTTCTTCGCTATTCTATGCGACTAAAGTGGAGGCTCTTCCGTCGTGGTGTAGGGATCATTATGTTCATATGGTTGATCCCTCCAATACTACGCATTGCTAGTTTTTAGTATACTTGTTTCACAAGATCTACTGCAGCCTGTTGTTATTTAGGTTATAGGTTTATGTTACCTCATACCTATGCACTCTACGATAGTTTACAATTGAGTCTTTTGTCTCTTTATCTAAGTCAGTTAGTAACTTTTTGATAAATAGACTTAGAATCTTTAGATTAAATTCCTATACGGATTTTAACTTCGGTTCTTATTTAGCTAAGTAATCATTTGAGCCTCTGGAAACAGTAGTTTTCAAATTCTGACCTTTTAGACAGTAATTCTGTTGGTTTCTCTTTTACTGTAGAGTCAGTGAGTTTCATGCACTATCGATGGATGATTTTCACTTTCATAGTTTCGGAATCAATACTTCCGTTACTATTTAGGTTGGATTGTTGCATAAGAGTTAGGCTCCTATTATCCGGAACCTATTATTTTAAGGTCCTTCCGTCTTCGTATGGGCATAGGCCTTTACTCTTTCCGGGTACAGTTTATGTATTTATAAACAGATATCTGTTTATTACAAGGGCGTAAGCTTCTTCTGTCTTTGATGTCTAGTAGAAGGACGTTACGCTCCATTTTATTGTTAATCGATTCTATTAACTAGCGTACTGCTTATGGTATATCATTGGCTTAGCAGTTGTGCTTAAGATTTCGGCTCATGAAGTAAGAGTTCTTCTACTTCTTGGGCTTACATTAATAGTGTTGCTATTATAGATTTTTGAAGGCTGCTCATTGCGCTCAGCCATCCATTCATGAATTTTATCTCAGAAATATCGAGTCCATTTCTGGAGGCCTCTATTGTTAGGTCTATTATCTACTGCTCAGAATGTCATTCACTTAACAGTTGCTACTATAGCTAGGTAGGCTGTCTGTTTCGGCAGTGTCTCCGTTCGGCTGCCCTCTTCGCTCTGGGCTATTTGACCCAGGGCAAGAAAAAGGGGGGGGGAGGGTGTTCCCTTGGGTCACCTGTTTTTACTATGAAAACAAGGGGATACCTCCTCCGGAGTTAGTAATTCTGAGCTGTTATTGGGATGGTTGTTTAGTGAGAAGTTTAAGTTTATAAAATTCATTCAAGTCTTAGTTTTTAAAGTATAGCTTTTGAATATTGCATATGTCAACGGACATGATTATGCAATTCTCACTCTCTTTTAGGAGTATAAGAGTCTCTTTTCTCTAGACTTACTTTATTATTGGCTTACTTTAAAAATTATTAGTATAAGGATTATTGGATATTAATAGAGTACATGGATGTATGAAGCTCAATTTTGGAAGGTGTTGTATCTTTCTAATTTATCATAAATAAGAAAGATACATGTAAGGCCTATTACTTCTTTTCCCTACAGGGGATGACTCTATTTTATTTATTGAGCGTATTCCATTTTGCTCTATGTCCTTGGCCCTCCAGCCTTTTTACTATTCAGCTATGTCTGGGTCATTGGTACAGTATAAAAATGTTAAAAAATTTATAGTAATTTATATATTTTTTATACTTACCAATGACCCAGACGGGGATGGCCCTCCCAGGAGTTGGGAACTCTTGCCTCCCCGCTGAGTACATAGCGCTTACCAGGCACTGGTTATTAGAATGATAAATGGCGCCAATTTCGGAACGTCCTTGACACTGCGCATGCGCAGTGGGGGCGAGGTGTGGAGGGCCTTTCAGGACATGTTTTCTTTAGTTTTAGATGCAAATTTTGGGGATTGGGGGGCAAAATTTGTGTTTGGCCCTATATTTTAAGAGTTAGCACCAGCTATGTCTGGGTCATTGGTAAGTATAAAAAATATATAAATTACTATAAATTTTTTAACTTTCCAAACCGAGAGGCTTATTTGAAGCAAATTTGATATGAGGGCTTATTGGGTCATAAGTACGTAATTTATGATACCCCAAAAAATTAAAGTTGATTAATTCTGAATTAATTGAAAAATAATTTTATTACACCACAATAATTATTAATTTTCTCAAAGGCCTCTTGTCAGGTCTCAGCTGCCTATGTTGGCAGACAAAACTGAACTAGAAAACATGGCTACAGTTGCCAGACTGTTTAACAAAACATGAGCCAGTGGAGAAAATGGGTTCTTGTGGTTAAGAGCCAATATAGAAGCCTATAATTAAGATTCATAAGCCAGACCAGAAGTTTAGGAAACAAATTCACACTTGACTACTTACTAGATTTTTCTGCTATTAGCATGTTTCCATATTTTGTTAAATTTATCTTGTCTTCATGATAAACTGAAAAGATAGGTGAATAGAATAGCAAGCTGATGTTAGAATGTCTTCAAAAAATTATTATTCGCGTTATCTGGTCCATCTGCCCTTTTTACATCCAGCTGCAGAAATAGGATTGGTTTCAGACAAGGGAATGCTGAGTTCAATGCTGCAAATGCTGGACATATTCTCATCTTGAATGGAGTTTCTTTTACTAATGAAGTAGCTTGTTTCAAATACATGCAGTATTTTTGGGAATCATGAACAGCTTCATCGGCCTCAAGCAGTAGTGGAACACCTGATTATTGTTACACTCCTGTAAAACTTTTCACCATCTGTGATAAAGTTGAAATCATGGGTCATTTTAATGCTTACAGTCCTAATTTCATAGTCATAAAAACTTAGATAATCCAGCTTCAAATATTGGAGATAGCATATAAATAACATTGAGCATACCCTCTCTCATTTTGTGACAGCCCCTTCTCACAAAAAGCACCAGGTAATGCTATAATTTTTGGAATAATCCTAAAAGAGTTGTTGAAATTCTGCAACAATGCATTTTTATTCAGCTTGTCTACAAACATATTATCATTTGGAACAGTCAACAGACATTCTGTTGCATTAAACATGATTCCTGTGGGAACCTCGGGAAGTGAAGCAGTGCTTGTTTACTGTGGTAAACAAGCTCTGATTTACTGGTAAAATAGGACCCAGTCACCAGTGCTTAGGGTGCAAGTCCTCTAAAATGGCAACATGGGTATAAGACTTGACTTCATCTCCATGTTGTGGTCATGATTAGCCATTGTGCAGAAGTATGTGACCTTAAACACCAATAAATAAATAAATAAATGAAACGAACACACACCTCCATCGTGATGCAAAAAATGACACTGACTGTGCATCAGTGACGAAAAGCGTCCTCTAGATTTGCTTTCAATCTCAAATCCATCTAGTTATTCTTGTTATTATTGTGTTGAGATTAAAAATATGTCAGTGGAGAGGATTCAGGTTGTCTTGGCACAGTCTTGCTCGTAGGGCAGTTATTCTCCAAAGTTTCAGCCCAAGACCCTACTCTCCTCTAGTCCAAATGACACATCATTGTTTTTAGAATTGGGACATGATGAGAAGAATCTGCTCCTTTTTGCTTTGGGTAGGAGTTCTAGTAGATCATCCATATAAAGAAGTTGAGTAAAGTGTGTTGATTTGTTTTTACTGAGCAGGTACTGGATGATAACCCCCCCCCCCCCCCACCCCCCCCCACCCCCCTACCCCCACCCCACCCCTTTAGGAGAAAGCTTAGTGTATTGATTGACAAACAAAAACTCAGAGGGGTGAAAGAATCACTGAAATATTTCTCTCCTGATCGGATTGGATTCTGAGGATGTAATGATTGGATTCTGAGGCTGCAACATCCCTTTGACAGTACATCACAAGCTGAGTCACCCAATTACTCATTAAAGACTTGAATAATACAGGTTGTCACTTGGGGACAGCAAAGTTCTCATTATCTTAATCCTATGCTTTTTTTGTAATCAATCCAACACATGAAGAGGTTACAGTGGTAGATTTTGGTCTCATCTAGAATCATTTTATGCACCCAAAGTTGATCTTTGCAGACATAGCAACCTTCCTTGCCCCCTTCTACTCCTAGTAAATGATATCATTGGAAGATGATACTAGATATGTCATCACCTTGTAAATATTTTATATTGTGCAGCTAGACATGTAATAGGGCAAACATTTTCAGATCTTTGAAGTCCACTTTCTTTGGGAGGAGTATTGTTCACCATCTGCAGAACCATTCTGGTACATTTCCGGTGTGTGCCATCACATTAAAGTTTCTAACTAAGTGAAGGTGAATACAGGAAAAATGTTTCCAATACCAGTTTCAAATACTGTCAGGACCTGATGCTGTATTTGATTTGAACTTTTTGAGGATGTTACTGAGGCAGTCTGGTGTAATATAATGCAACATAGAAGTGATTGTGTTGTGCAGGGCAGCATTGCAATCCTCAACCCATGTATCATCCCAGTTACAGCCTGGAATTTACCATAGTTGGGTCCAAAACTTTTCATTGCCTTCCATACGAGTTCTTCGATCATCTTTTCTCTCTGTGGCATTTGCCTGCCTGCAAAATTGTTTTTTCATTTTGTTCCGTTTAATAAATTTATTTTTATTTTTCTATTTTCTTTTTCCTGCTGACCAAACATAACTTTGTTCTCATTGAAACAAGAATGGAGACTAGATATATTGTTGTTATTGTTATTATTAACTAACATGTCATAAACCAGTTGATAACTACACAAAGTGACACCACCCTTCCCCAACATTACCATTAACTATATTCTTTCTTGCTTCCCAGAGAGTTCTTCAGGTAGGTGTGAAATAAGGCAGTGATAATTAACCACCATTTTTTTAGGGTACTGCAGACTGCACCCGTTTATACTTATTACTAGCTCATAACTTAGCGATAGTAAAACTGCTTTACACCAGATACAGCAAATGTCTTTTTACTTGCCAGACTGCTTATAAGTAAAGAATATTGATCAGACAGGATTATTACAGGTCACAGGAACAGGTAGAGTGGTATCTTAACCTTCTTGCCATTAATTGTTTCAGGCTTCAGTTGTAACACGTATGTGTAAACATGCAGAGTTTTCCAGTCAAGTTTTGCCTACCCACATGTATGTGGATCACAGGTTACTAGCAAATCACTAGACTTGCAGGTTGTGAAAAGAGTAGAAATTTAATAAAATTGTCAAGATTCCACAGGTTAATTCAGTTCACAATCTGAAGGGAGTTGAAAATAGTAACTATTAAATCTCAGCAAATAAGACCTGTCTCAAAATGAACTAACATACTGTTGATTAATCTTCAGGTTACAATGAAAGAAAAACAGGAGATTTTAGAATTTGAAAGTCACCTGGCAGCAGCTACTAACAAGATCACCATAACTGAAAACAACAGTTTACTCATGACACAGTTGATTACAATGGATCCAAGGTATTTTTTTTATTGCATGTGTGATAAATCTTTTTCCTTGTTAGCTCACCTGACTGAAAGTCAGGTTGAGCTTTTCTGATCACTTTTTGTCCGTTGTCCGCCGTCTGTCATCCGTCGTGAAGGTGGTGTTTGGGTCATTTTCTCCCAAGCCACTGGCTGCAGTTCAGTGACAATTCACATGAGTAGCGGTTATATAGGGGCATTTGGGTTTTTCTTCAAGTTGGGTTTCTGCTCCTATTGTGGAGGGGGATAGGGCCAAAATGCACAAAATTTAAAAAAATCTTCTCATGAACCAGCCATAGCAGAGACTTGGTATACAGCTTCCATTTGAGATGTAGACTCAAGTTTGTTCAAGAGAAGTTTAACAGGCAATATTTGCCTTTGTTCTGAGAGGGGCAAGAATTTTTGCCCCGCCCAGAATTTCTATATTTTTATACTGTATACCAGTGCCCAGTCCAGCTGGTCCTGACTCAAAATATCTAGAGACAAACACAAATTTTGCCCCCCAATCCCCAAAATTTGCATGCAAAACCGAAAATTAGAAGTCCTATCTGGCCCACCATACATTTACCCTCTGCGCATGTGCAGACGCCAGGAAGTCACCGAAACTGGCACCAGCATCATTCTTTGTTTGGCCCTTGTCAGATAACAACAAACTGACTTCTGTGCTTTTAAATCTCAGTTTTAATGATGCCCGACACAAATCAATGGTTGTTTTGGTGGATCCATGGATACAACTGGATGAAGGAAGGAAGAAATGGTGGTTTAAAATGTTCAGGGCTGTAATTTTATAATATTTATAAAACTTTGTTCATGTTCCCTAATTTCGGGGACATGGGCCTGATGTCATCATTGATTGATAATGATCTGTCCACTGTTTGTTTAGTATTCCTTCCCTTGATTCCCCCAGTTAAGCTCCCAAGCTTTTTGGCTTGTTTTATTGAAATTTTGTTATAAAATTTCTTGGGAGTTTAACGTATTAAAACAAAGATTAATCTGTACATCCCCAGGGTTACGTCCTCACCCTTGGGGTGTTTGGGCATTTTGGTTATGCATCATACATCCGGTGTATCGTTTTCTCTTCTGATGAAGATCTTGCTTTACATCGGATAGTCTTGTTTCTGTTACTGACTTCGGGCTGTGTTGTCTGGGGTCTTGTTTTCGTTTTTTTTTGTTTACATTGACAATGCTGTAGGTAGTTTCGTATTATTTTTAGGAACGAAGGTTGTAAGTAACATTAAATATTTTGATAGTGTGGTAGATTATTTTATAACATATTTTTATAATTTTGCCACACTTAGGCTTTTTTGGGCTCATCGTTCTCTTTGGGAACTTGGGCTCTTATATAAGAAAAAAATTTTTTTTTTTTTTTTTTTTTTTATTTTTTGAAGGAATTTTTCTTTTGCATGTATTGTTTCATCGATTGTATTTTTAATGTTAGCTTATGTTTATGTAGATTTGGTGGTAGTACAATTGACATGTATTAGATTTTAGGTAATTATTTTTATCTAATAGTAGGGCAAATAAGAGGAAGCCTTTCCTCTATTTACATGGTCGTTGTCTTGCTTTTGGTCGATGTACTTCCACTAATTCTTGCTCCATGTGTCAGATTTTGACAATGTGGATGACTGGTGTCATGTTTTGTGTTAGGCGAGTGGACACTATTGGTCCTCTCGCATCGAGGGGACATGGCTGGTCCTCTCGCCAAAATGTCACTATAGTTTTTTAGTTTCTATTTACAGAGGAACAAGAACATGGTGTGGTTTCATGACGCCATCTGAGAGTGTGCTTCCGTCGTCGCATTATACTATTAGAGCTAGGTGAAAAGTGCTCAATGATATAAGACAAGGGCTAGGTCTTAGAATATAGGGTTTACTTCCCTTGTCTCTAGCTAGCTCAACCGGCAGATCTATCACGCAGAATATGGGTGGTGTGACGCCGGGTATGTCCATAGTGGTCAAGAAGAAGAATAAGGGTGTAGCAAGCACTATAAAATCTGAACATGCTCACTCTGTGACGATGGAAAGGAGGAAGTAGACAAGTTCTGCGGTATGCTCGTCCAGATCTACCATGATCGCGTGCAAGAGAGAGGCCCCTCTCTCTTACAACAACATCTTGGGTAAGAGGTTGTTGGTAGGAACTTGTGCCAGTTGGAGCTTACGTCCATGCCTTCCTGTCTGGGACGCTCCTTGTAATAGGCTGCCGGGTCGGCTCGTCTTATAGCTTCCTCTACGTTCAAAAAGCACACACGACCGCACAAAATCTGTTGTCGCCAGCTAGCTCGACCGGTGAAGTGGTTACTCAGGCCTCTGAGAACTGTGTCTCCAGGTATGTCCACTCCGGGCTAGGAGATGATATAGGGTGGAGCGAGCATTATTTATACAACCATGCTCTCCCACTGACGACGGAAGGAGGAAGCCGGCAAGTTCTGAGGTACGCTCGTCCAGGTCAGCCAGAACCATGAGCAAGAGAGAGGCCTCTCTCTCTTACAGCATCTTCAAAGGGCTATAAACCGCGATGAGTGGTTTCAGTTCCCTGACGCCGGTGAAGCGGTTAAGATTGAATATGAGGACCGTGACACTGGATGTGTCGCATGTGCATTGTATTCAGAACTAGCAGCATAAGTGCTCAATGATATAATACAAGTTCTAGACCTTAGAATATAGGGTTTACGACCTTGTCTCCAGCTAGCTCGATGGGGGATTGTTACTCAGAATATGGGTAGTGTGACGCCAGATGTGTCGCATGTGCATTGTATTCAGAGCTAGCGGCATAAGTGCTCAATGATATAAGAGAAGTTCTAGACCTTAGAATATAGGGTTTACGACCTTGTCTCCAGCTAGCTCGACTGGCGGATCGTTACTCAGAATATGGGTAGTGTGATGCCAGGTATGTCCGTAGCGGTCGAGAGAGAATAAGGGTGTAGCAAGCACTATTTAATCCAATCATGCTCACCCTGCGTTGATGGAAGGAAGAAGCTGGCAAGTTCTGAAGTACGCTCGGTTAGGTCTCCACGGGCCGTGAGCAAGAGGTAGACCCCTCTCTCTCTTTTAACAACAGCTGGGGCCGGGTGTTGTTGGTAGGAACTTGTGTCAGTCAGAGCTTACGTACATAGCTATTCTAGTTCAATTCTTAGCCGGGGACGGCTACAGTTTGGCTTATTTAGCATCTACCAAGCACTCCCGACCACACCTTGGCTAAGTGACTTAGGATATCTAGTCATCGTCAAAAGGTCCATCTTTTTTGAAGAAAGTCGCATCATCTAGTAGCCAAGGAGATGAGGTTTCATTCATCGGGACGTCCGCAGAAGAGCCATCTCGGACACACTGTCCCAGGAGCAGCCGGCAGACAAGCAATTCATGACCGCTGCTCCTCAGGCCTCTGTAACGGACTTGCTGTCGCAAATTGCACAGCTAATCACAGTATTCCTGCTAAGGCAGAAGCACTCAACGTCGGTCTCAAAACTTGAGCTGTTGATTGGTGCTTGATCGGTCCAGTCATCTGCCTGTTCAGATGCCGGTGAACGTGATTCTAACTAATTTAGACAAAATGATGAAAGGAATACGGAGGAGGATAACTTTCCCTCTTGGAACAACTCATGGATGATATGGATACTATACATTATCGTTTCCTTGAACTTGTTCCAGTGAATCACAATGCTGTGAGTAATTATGAAAAAGCGATAGCATTGTTAGACGCCGACTTCATCTGGACAAAGAGCAGGATAATAAGATCTCTTTCCGGTTAAGTCTACACGGGTGTCACAGGTCTTCGATTGTGTAGACGATGCCATATTTAACTTCCTGCGGGAAAAAGTAATCTGGTTTCTTATCTTCTGTATTTTTAACCATTTTTTTTTGTTCACATACATTTAAAAGCTCGACAGGGGAAGATGTGTTGAGAGTTTCTCTGCATTGAATGAGCAGGCTAAGATCTTAGTTGTAGCCTTACCTTCATCATTTAGCTGTTCGCTCGGACACAATTGAGAAGATAATTTCTTATTCAGAGCGAATTTAGACTCATGGTCTTATGTACTTCAATTTTAAGTACTGTGACGCAACATGTATATGGAAAGGAATTTTGTGGTCGTTTGTACCTTTTAAAAATTCTTTCCAGACCTATTATAATATATATCTCTGTCTTAACAAATGTTAAATGGGAGCTATTCTGATGTGACGAAGCCTTGCGTCATCATCTTTAACATTTGACTAGGTGGAAAACTTGCTACAGGTCGCTTTAGTTTTCCAGACACTAGTCTTTGATGGTAAGCTTTCATTAATGTAGTATTAAGCTACAAGAAAGCATCAATACTCGACTCTTTGAGTTGGAGTCTAATCGACCAACACCAGCAGATAGAGTAGGAGAGGTTGTCCTAGACTCAGATTGTCTATAAGGACTTGTAGCGAAGGTATAGGTATCCCTAAGTCTTTGATGGTAAGCTTTCATTATTGTAGGATTAAGCTACAAGAAAGCATCAATACTCGACTCTTTTAAGTTGGGGTCTAATCGACCACACCAACAGAAAGAGTAGGAGAGGTTGTCCAAGACTCAGATCGTCTATAAGAACTCATAGCAAAGGTATAGGTATCCCTCCTATATATTATTTAGGGATTGTTTATACAGCCACTTGAATAGGGGGTTTACGTCTGTTTGAGTTACTGATCAGACACCCCTGAGGCGGTGGCTTGAGGCTCTTATAGAGCTCGATCCGACCGATTTTGACTGGAACTGGATACTTAGGTTATTTATGATAATCTTTCAGTCGAAAAGCAAGCGTTCGGCGATGCAGCAAGTATAGTTCTTTAGATCACTTGAATTATGAACTAGATAATGTCTCATGAGATGAATGATAGGATACATGTATCCTACAATTCATTTTCAACAGGCTGGTTCATCTGTTGTTTCACAGAGCGAATTAGCTAGTTGATTGGCTCGCTTTTATCTTTTATCTGATGCATTAACAGCGGAAAATTTTATGTGCCAGATGGGGTTGTGCGGAGCGGCTATGATTGTTATTTTGATGGGGCGCTTACGCACACGTCTCCTCCCGTTATTCTTGACTGGAATGGTAGACGTTTTTTGCTCTAGACCTGTTTTGTTTTAGAGAATCTTTCAACATAAGGCCAAGTTTGGGCATATATTTAACGGTTTTCTTAATTATGACGGATGTGAGTTCATATAATGGGTTACAATCCTGAGTCCGATGGTTTCTCTATGCAGGGATCTTGGGAAGCTCGCTTCTGGGAGACCATATATTCAGAAATGATGTCTTATTGTTTACTCTACATCATTGAATTTATATTATTAGCGATCATGTATTTATAGACGCACATCAGAGTTTATCAGAAGAGAAAAACTCTTCTTTGGTCATTAATTTCCAATAGAAGGGACATTTCGGTTCATTCTATTGCTATATGGAGTCAGTTAGCTATTCGTACTGCTTAGGAAAATTTATCTTCCAATAAGCAGTCAGTGCTTAAGATTTCTGCGCATGAAGTAAAGCACTGGCAGCATCTTGGGCTTATTCTAACTGTATGGCTATTACATGATCTTATGTAGGATCACTTCAAGATAGTTAAGTTTGCGGCACACTGAATAATAGTTTCTATTTTTTGTGTCGCCAGTATTAGGCATTTGAGCTCATACATTTGACGCTCAGCCGTTTTCATGGGAATGAATGATAGGATATGTGTTTTCCTCAATTCATTCGTTTCTATTGATTACAATGAGGTTATAGTCTGTTATTGTCCATTCACCAGAAGCTTCCCCCACAAGAGGGTTTCTTCAAGGGAAGTTTTGTTCTTCACGTCATTCTCTGTTCTCAGTGGCATAACGGCGTATATCAGACGTGAGGGAGCTTTGTGGTTACTATATTATTGCTGTTTGGACCAGCAATGATTAAGTAATGTGGGTGAGGAGGTTTCGACATGAATTTGAATTCCCCCCCTCCCCCCACCCCCCACCACACTCACACACTGTCGTGTATATATATCTTAATACATACATACTATGCGTTTGGGTCGTGTTGCATGGCACCCTCATAGGCATATATGCAGTTCTGTTGCATTAGTTTCCGATGTTTATTTTCTGATTTCTAATATACAAGCACTTATTTAATCATCATAATGGCTGCTATTTGAGTTCATAGGTGATTACATAACCATTTAGTGTTTTTTAGATGATTACAGGCTGGGTTTTTATGCACTCGCGCAATATGCTATTATGCTATCGCTTTGGTGGACCTTGAAATTATTATATATTTCAGGGGCGGTCTGTGTTGGAGTCGGTTAATCCTACCTACCTCCATTTCTGGATCCTGGTCTCTATTTTGTTGGTTCTCAAATCGCATATTCTCATGTGTTTATAGTTGTAGATACCAAATAGTACACGTTGGAGAGTGTTCTTACCAGATTTAATTGTACAGAGGCCTCCTGTAAATGATCCTGAAGCATGTTTTCTCTGCAAAGATTGTTCATCATATCTCGCTTTTGTATGTGTATGTTGTATTATTATTTCACTGATTTCGTTGTACCTGTATACGCCGTCTGCAGTGCATATTTTGTAGCGGATAATGTTATTTACCAAAATCATCGCTATAGCCTTGGCTTGTGAAGTGGTGTTAAGCACCATTTATTATTCATGAATTTAATTTTGAGTGCCTGATCAATATTTATTTATATCGTTTCTGGGTACTGCTTATTGATTGCAGAGCTCTCCCCCCTTTCTTTTGAAGATATGTTCAAAAAAGTTGGGTGGGGGGGGCATTTTGTCCACTTCTCTGGCTTATTGGGTGTGTAACTATGAAGGAAGCTGTTTTGTCCATACTATATTTGGCGATCAGCTGTAGTATTATTGTTTGGCGTAGGTTTATGGGCAATTTTCTCTCATTCTCAATATGCCATTCCAATTTTTAGGGCTGAGTCCAGACTAGCCTTAAAAATTGTTTCTTGTTTACATCCTAATAAACATGATTTCATGCTTGGATTTAGGATTTACATAATTGGGATCCATATTAGGATATGTCTCTTTTATTATGGTATAAAGAGACATACATGTAAATTCTAATTCTAATTTTCTTCATCATGGATTGAAGGATTTGATCTATGTTGATCTACTATTTTGGAAGTTCTAGGCCCTCCACCTTTTTACGATTCAGCTAGTCTGGGCCATTGGTATACTTACTTACTTATTGGTGTTTAAGGTCACAAATTTCTGCACAATGGCTAATCATGACCAAACAGTTTTACGGGTGGATTAAGCCAGAATACCCAGAGAGAACCACCGAGCAACTGCACGCAACTGTCAGCTCCCCAACATACTAACTCCACACAAGCAGGGTTAGCATTGGTTGAAGACAGGTGCACCATCGACGTGCAGTATGCCTTAGTACACAGCGTCACCGTGCCCCCATGTGGGCAATGGGAGTGAAGTGTCTTGCCCAAGGACACAAAGGGGTTGCAGTGGTATCCAGTATAAAAATATGAAAAAATTTAAAGCAGTTTATATATTCTTTATACTTACCAATGGCCCAGTCGGGAATGGCCCTCCCATGACTGGGCTGTACTGGGCACTCATACCTCCCCGCTGAATTATTATATTATAATCTTTTTACAAAGAATGATGATGGCGCCAGTTTCGGTGACTTTCTGGCATCTGCGCATATGCAGAGGGTAAATGTATGGAGGGTCAGATAGGACTTCTAATTTTCGGTTCTGCATGCAAGTTTTGGGGATTGGTGGGCAAAATTTGTGTTTGACCCTAGATATATTTTTATACTGTACCAATGACCCAGACTTAGCTGGTGCTAACTCTAAAAAATCCAGGGCCAAACACAAATTTTGCCCCCCAATCCCCAAAATTTGCATCCAAAACCAAAAGAAATCATGTCCTATAGGACCTCCATACTTTGCCCCTACTGCGCATGCGCAGTGTCAAGGACGTTCCGAAATTGGCGCCAATTATCATTCTCTGTTTGGCCCTTCATCAGTCAACATCTCACTGATTCTTGTGCTTGTAAATCTCAGTTTAAAGGATGCCAGACACGTAATTATTGGAGAAATGGTGATTCTAAGGAGGATATAGAAGGAGGAGAGGAAAAAGGAGTGACAAAAAATAATCAGGGCTGTACTTAAAATTTTTTATGAAATTATGTTAAGTTGCCTATTTTCGAGGCATGGGCCTCTTGTTGTCATTCTTGCTAAAAAGTTGCACTGCTTATTCAGTGTTTCCTCTCCCCAGGTCTTCTAAGTCCCCCCTTGCAATTCTCCCATGCTTTTGGCATATTTTTGAGAAAGATCATTTCTAAATTCTCTTGGGAGAGTTGCTTGGTTACAGAATGTTTTCTGTTATTTTCCCCATAGTTATGTTTTCACCCATGGGTGTATAAACGTTGTGTTCTGCATCTTCCATCTGATGTTCTGCAGATTCTCCCCTGGGAGTCTCTGTCTTGCATCAGATAGAGTGTAATTTTGATGACTGATTTCGTGCCAGTTTTTTCAGTGCCTGGAGTCATGTTTTCTGGTGTTTTACACTGTTTGTTTACATTGGCAACAGTCTCTTTTGAGGGGGGGCTGTTTGCCTTTGGTGTAGTTTATCTCACTATAAGATACATTTTTATTATCCGTAAGTGTTGCATTAATTATTTAATATAAATTTAAAATTTTTGACCACACTTAGCCATCGGATCCATTGGGGCTCAACGTTACTTTTCAGAAACTTGGGCTTCGTTGAAAAAATATTTTTCAAAAATTATTTTGATTTGCAATTGTTTTTTCATTATTAATGGATCATGTTATTATGTATCTTTGTGTCAGGGGTTTGTGCGAGTAACTAGGACTTGTTGTTGACTTTTCACAATGAAAGGATATTGTTCAAATTGTAATAGGAAGAAATCTTCCTCTGACTTTCATGATCATTGCATTAATTGTAGTCAGTGTTCTCGCACTAATCCCTGTTCTATATGTCAATATTGGGATGACAAACATTGGAAACGTGTGTCACAATATGTTGTTAGTGGAGAAAGGGCTATGCCGGCTCTTTCTCCGCAAGGTCACTCTACTCTCTCAGTTTCTATTTCAGAGGAACAAGAACAGGGTGATGTTTCCATGTTATCTTCCGCAAGTGCGCTTCCGTCGTCACAAATGAATACAGAGCTAGCGGCAAAAGTGCTCATGGAGATTAAACAAATGTCGTCCGCTAGCTCGCCCGGTGTAGCGTCCATTCACCGAATGGTTCGGCAGCCGGGTTCGTCCGGTCCAGGAGGAAATGTTGGGTGATGCGAGCACTATAAACATTCAACGTGCACACCCAGTGACGGCGGATAGTAGGCGAGATCGGAGGAAGCCTTTGAGTCCGGTTCCTAGCTCGTCCAGGTCCAGCCGGGCCGCGAGCGAGAGAGGCCCCTCTCTCGTACAACAACATCTTGGACCAGATGTTGTGGTACAAAATGTGTCGCAAGTGGAGCATACGTCCGTCGCTTGGGACACTCCGTTGTATAGGCAGTCCGCGGAGACTGCTCAGGCTTCTTCCTCTTGTCAGCGCACACGACCGCACCTTGGCTACGTGACTGCCGATATTTTACCAGCTTCGCCGATCAGGGATTCTTCGGCGACCAGGTCACACCATCCGGTAGCCAGGGACACGAGGCCGATGGACTCCGGACGTATGCATAGGAAAAGTATGCGGGAGTCATCAGATGCGGAGCTGCCCTCGGCGAAGCAGCGAAAGACTGCGCCTCCACAGGCCTCGATGTCGGACATACTTGTGCAGATAGCACAACTTATCACAGCATCCCAGCAGCCGACAGAAACAGTGTCGGATCGGGAATTATCCGACGGCGCTGGGTAGGTACGCTCCGCCGAAGCATCAGGGGCGGACGACCGGGAGCATCATGAGGTCCAACCGGATGGTGAAAGGGATACGGATGACTTGGAGCTATCCCTTTCGGAACAACATAAAGCTGCCGTGGACTTCATCCGGCACTTTCTCCCTCAAGTTGTTCCGTCGGGCCAGACTGCTGCGGTTCCGGACAAGAGGATTATAGCGTCATTGGACTCTGATTTCTTTGAGCGGTTCAGGGACATCGCTCCCGAGTTTCCGTCTCAGTCCAATAATGTTGCAAGAACATTTGAATTATTGAACGACGCTATATTCAAACTTGCTTCCAAAACGGGGAAAGCAGGTTTCTTGTCCGCCAATACCCTCAACCTGCCTTTCATTAATGCAAGGAATAAATTCGACACGGCAGGACAGGGTATTCCGAGAGTTCCTCTGCGTATGGACGACGAGGCGGAAGACTTAGAGTTATCATTACCGTCGTCGGCGTCTATTCCAACCGCGGTGTTGGAAACAACTATTTCGTCTAACAGAGCCAGTTTAGATGCCTTATCTTACGCAGATCACCTTACTAAGGCGTTATCACTGCGCCTTCAAGGGAAAGAATTTCAGGATATACAATCCTCTTTAAGACTTCTTTCAAGGGCAGTAGCTTATTCCTCGTGTAACTCCGCCCTTTCAGTGGCAAACCTGGAGTTGGTTAGACGTGACGCAGCCCTAGCTACATCCACACTCGTGGATACTAAGGTGAAGAACTCTCTCAGAGTCGCTTCGGTCTCCGGAGAACTTCTCTTTGACGGCAAGCTTTCTGCAATTTATGATAAAATTACAAAGAAAGCTTCGGATTCTCTGCTGTTCAAATCTGCTTCTAAGAAGTCGGACACAGCAGACAAGAGTAAGACAGGCACTTCTGGGTCTAATGCGCCCAAGAGAGGTTCCTATAGAGGTTCCGGTGCGTCCTCTTGGTCTTATTCAAGAGACCGTCAAGGTAGCGACTCACGTTCGGGACGTCCTTCGGGCCGGGACAACCGGTCGGACGCCCCGAGGTCGACGGGACGAGGTGCGGGTCGTGGAGGACGTGGTTTCTCCTACCGCAGGCCTCGCAGGTCCAGGAGGTGATGGCTTAAACCTCTATCGCGTACCGGTTGGCGGAAGGTTGTCAAGCTTTTCACAAGAGTGGGCGTCGATTACGGACGACCCTTGGGTGAGAGGAGTGACTTTGGAAGGTCTAAAGATATCCTTCAAACGAAAGCCTCCATTAACTTGAAGTCCAAAATGGACTCAACTTCCGTCAAATCCGCAGAAAAGAGACGCTCTATTATCAGAGGTGCAGTCTCTTTTAATGAAGAACGCGGTAGAGGTCGTAGAAAACCAGGAGACTCCGGGATTCTACAGCCATCTGTTTCTGGTTCCGAAACCAGACGGCTCGTTCCGTCCAGTCATAGATTTGAGCTGGATAAACAAGCTGATCGTCGCTCCGAAGTTTTATATGGAGACGATTCGGTCGGTCAGAGCGAGTATTCGGGTGAACGATTATGCAACGAGCATAGATCTCAAAGATGCGTACTTTCACGTCATGGTACATCCGACATTCAGAAAGTATCTACGCTTCGCAGTCCTAGGAGTGGTGTATCAATTCCGGGCGATGTGCTTCGGATTGAATCTAGCACCCTGGGCTTTCACTCGGGTAATGAACTCGGTAATGATCTATTTCTGAGCTCATTCGTCTGCGGTAACGTCGGCCTACCTGGACAACTTTCTTCAGAGGTACGGCAACGAGTTAACGCTTCAGAACGATGTTCAGAATCTACTTCTATTGCTCCGACGTCTCGGTTTTATAGTAAACGAGGAGAAGTCGGATCTGGTGCCGTCCAAGTCATTCACACATCTGGGAATGAGCTTCGAGATGCACAACAATCTCGTTCGTCTGCCGTTAACCAGAGCGAAATTAGTCAGTTGTTACGCTCGCTATTGTCTGCACGCAGACAAAGTCACGGCGAGAGAATTTATGAGACTGATAGGTCTGTGTGGAGCCGCTGCGGATCTCATTCCGATGGGGCGGTTACGCACGCGTCCTCTCCAAATTTTCTTGACTCAGAATTGGAGTGTGAAAATTCATTCGCTCGACATAGACGTTCTCTTGTCAGATCAAGTGAAACAAGAGATTCAGACTTGGGCAAACATTCAGTGGTTAACTCAGGGAGTTCCGCTGCAGTTGCCGGATCCGAGTTTTACCATTATGACGGATGCCAGTCAAACAGGTTGGGGTGCATCATTGATCCCAACGGATTCGAGATGCCAGGGTCTTTGGGATCCGCAATTCCTGGGCAAGCACATAAACATCAAGGAAATGATGTCAATTTGGCTTGCGTTACGTCATTGGATGGACATTATTCACAATGCTCATGTCCAAATCCTATCCGACAATACGACAGTAGTGGCGTATATACGGAATCAGGGAGGCACTCATTCAGTTCCGTTGTTCAATCTAACGGAAAGAATCCTTCTGTTTGCGCTAGAACATCAGGTTCTTCTTTCGGTCCGTCACATACCGGGTCGTCTGAATGTGCTAGCAGACTCCCTTTCACGAAAGGGTCGCTTGTTGCCGTCGGAGTGGACTCTCAACAAACAAGTATTCAATCAGATTTGCTACCAATGGGAACGGCCAATGATAGATTTATTTGCGACACATCTCAACAATCAGTTGCAGACGTATGGGTCTCCGTGTCCGGATCCAAGAGCATTTGCAGTAGACGCTCTGTCGATCCCTTGGGACGGAATGATAGGATATGCGTATCCTCCAGCGCCGTTAATTCAGCAAGTATTGCTAAAGATAAAACAATCTCAATGCAAGATTCTGTGGGTAGCATCTCTGTCTCCACAGAGACCGTGGATAAATCTACTCAGGTGTCTGTTGTGGGACCTACCGCGAAAGCTTCCTCCACGGGAGGATCTTCTTTCGCAGGGGAAATCGCGGCAACTCCATCACAACCCACAAGGTCTCAACCTTCACGTTTTTCCGTTGTGCGGTCCTTCTTGCATGGCAAGCACTTTACAGGACGAGCAGTGGACGCGATTTCTAACTGTAGGAGGACCTCCTCTTCGCTAAACTATGCGGCTAAGTGGAAGGTTTTTCGTCGTTGGTGTAGAGATCATTCTGTGGATATTTTTGATCCCTCTATACCTGACATTGCAAACTTTCTAGTATACTTGTTTGACGAAATCAAACTGCAGCCTGTTACTATTAAGGGCTATAGGTCTATGTTATCTGATACCTATGCACATCATGATAGTTTACAAATTGGATCTAATGTCTCTTTATCTAAATTAGTTAGAAACTTCTCGATAAATAGACCCAGAACTCTTAGGTTAATTCCTAAATGGAATTTAGCTTGGGTTCTTCTTAAACTGAAGGAAAAGCCATTTGAACCTCTTGGGACAGTAGATTTCAAATTCTTATCTTATAAGACAGCTTTTCTCTTAGCTTTCTCTTCTGCTAGAAGAGTCAGTGAGCTTCATGCACTGTCGGTGGATGATTCTCACTATTGTAGTGTCGGTAACACTATCACCTTCACTACTAATGTGGGTTTTTTAGCTAAGAATCAGGCTCCTAATAAATATCCGGAACCTTTTGTTATTAAGGCTCTTCCGTCTTCAGACGGGCGTAGGCCTTTACTCTGTCCTGTTAGAGCGTTACGTATCTATAAACAGAGATCTCAGTTTATCAGAAAGGGACGAAAATGTTTCTTTCTGTCTTTGATGCCTAATAGAAGGGACATTTCGGTCCATTCTATTGCTAGATGGATTCAATTAACTATCCATACTGCTTATGAGAGTTTATCTTCTTCTCAGCAGTCTGTGCTTAAGATTTCGGCTCATGAAGTAAGAGCTCTTGCTACTTCTTGGGCTTACGCTAATAGTATTGCTATTACAGATTTAATGAAGGCTGCTTATTGGTCTCAGCCATCCACATTCACGAATTTTTATCTCAGAAATATTGAGTCCATTTCTGGAGACCTGCATTGTTTAGGTCCGTTATCTGTTGCTCAGAATGTCGTCCACTAAACAGTTGCAACTATAGTTATGCAGGCTTTCTGTTCCGGCAGTGACTCCGTCCGGCTGCCCTCTTCGCTCTGGGCTATTTGACCCAGGGCAAGGGGAAGGGGGGGTGGGAGGGTGTTCCCTTAGGTCACCTGCTTTATAGTGAAAAGCAAGGGAATGCCTCCTCCGAAGTCAGTATTTCTGAGTCGTTTCCGGGATGGTTTTAAAGTGTAATATTAATGTTAAAAATTCATTCATGTCATATTTTTAAAGTGTAGCTCGGTGTGAAGCATTTGTATATGTCAAGTGTCAAACGGGCGTTAATATACAATCCTCGGACACTTTTAAAAGAATATAAAGAGTCTCAATTCTCTGGACTAACTTTATTTATTGGCTTACTTTAAAAATAATTAGTATAAAGGGTTATACTGGATGTTAATAGAGAACATGAATGTTATTGTGCTCAATTATGAAGGGTATTGTATCTTTCTAATTTAACATAAAATAAAACATGAAATAAGAAAGATACATGTAAAGCCTAATACTCCTTTTCTCCTTGAGGGGTTGCCTCTATATTATATAGTTGAGCTTATTGGATTTTCCTCTATGTCCTAGGCCCTCCAGCCTTTTTACTATTCAGCTAAGTCTGGGTCATTGGTACAGTATAAAAATGTTAAAAAATTTATAGTAATTTGTATATTTTTTATACTTACCAATGACCCAGACGGGGATGGCCCTCCCAGGAGTTGGGAACTCTTACCTCCCCGCTGAGTACATAGCGCTGACCAGGCACTGCCAGTAAGAATGATAATTGGCGCCAATTTCGGAACGTCCTTGACACTGCGCATGCGCAGTAGGGGCGAATTATGGAGGTCCTATAGGACATGATTTCTTTTGGTTTTGGATGCAAATTTTGGGGATTGGGGGGCAAAATTTGTGTTTGGCCCTGGATTTTTTAGAGTTAGCACCAGCTAAGTCTGGGTCATTGGTAAGTATAAAAAATATATAAATTACTATAAATTTTTTAACTTTTGAGTTAGCACCAGCTAGTCTGGGCCATTGGTAAGTATAAAAAATATAAAAATTACTTTAAATTTTTTCATTTTCTGAACCGAGAGGCCAATTTGAACCAAATTTAATATGAGGTATTATTGGGTTATAAGTTCTTGATTTATGGCAAAAATTTTTTTCCTGCCATCCCGTGGGATCCTCAGGAGCCAAAAATAGAAGAAAACGTCCAAGAATCGTTTGCTTTCAAACCACTGCCCCAAAAGCTTTCATATTTTACATATAAAATCTTTGGAACACTGATTCACATATTTGTTGAAATCAAAGCCCTTGGTCCATATTTGGGTTCCCTATGGGAGCCCAAATGTTCAAATTAGTTCAATATGAGGAAAAATCTTCTTCTTCAGATCAACCAATAAGAATCTTTTGATATTTGTGGAGGGGGGGGAGGGGGGGGGGGAGATTCAAGTTTGTTCAAGCCAAGTCCCTGGGTTCATATTTAGGCTGAAATTTGGGGTCCCAGTCCGGATTTAGAAATTTTGGACCAAAATCCGGAAATGAGTTTTTTGTTTTTTTATGCGTTTCGGTCAATTTTAAGACAAAAAAATTTATTTTTTTTAACACTGAAAATGTGGTGTCCAGGTGGGACTTAGAAATTTTGGACCAAAATCAGGAAATGAGTTTTTTGGTTTTTTATGCGTTTTGGTCAATTTTAAGAAGAAAAAAAAATTTTAGTCTGAAAATATTTTGTTTGGGACTTCGAAAATTTCCGCACAAAAATAAAAAAAAAATCTGTTTTTTATGCGTTTATCTCCATTTTGGGACGTAAAAGTGCAGGAAATGAAAATAGAAGGAAAATCCTGTGTATTGTGTGGGCATAATCGCTTCATCTAATTGGTATATGCTTTTCTTAGGAGGGGCGTATGCAGCTTATTCAAGTCAAGTCCCTGGATTGATATTTAGACTACCATGTTAGGTGAGTGCCCTCAGGCCCCCTGGGGCCTCTTGTTGTCTCCCGCTTTTTTGAAAAAAAACGGGAGATATTAAATTCGGGGTGTCCTTCCGTCCTTTTCGTTTCCAGACTCTAACTTTTCTTACTCTCAGTCGCTTTCGATGAAATTTGGGTAGTAGATCACTTTCATCAATTGTGGGTCCAAGTTCGAATATGAGCATTTTCCGTGCATATTTAATTATGTTGCTGAAATTTGATTGGCTGACGGTTTCCAGACTCTAACTTTCCTTAAAATTTCATATATGGATTACTTTTATCAATACCTAGGTCAAGTTCGAATGTGGGAAATTTTGTACTGAAAATCTGTCCATCTGCCCCGTGCGTCAACGCACCTCAGACTAAAAGCTGTATTTATGAACCGATCTTCACGAAACTTCTTGGGTATCTTTGTTATCATTGTGAAGTCAGAATATGTGTTTTGGTCCAAAATTCAAGATGGCCGCCAGCACCCATTTTGTTCCGAAATTGGGTCTAATCAGTTTTTTGTACAGAACTTCTATATGAAAGTTCAGATTTGAATAAATGTTTGTATGAATGTTTAGTAACATGCAATACATCACATATAATACGGGTTTTGTTCTCGTTAAAAAAATATGCAAATTAGGGAAACTTTGATTTATTCAGTGCTACTACTAATACACAGTAAGTGCACACCTTCCATGTTTTTTGTTTCTAGACTCTAACTTTCCTTACAGTCAGTCGATTTCGATGAAATTTGGGTAGTAGATCACTTTCATCAATTGTGGGTCCAAGTTCGAACAAGGGCATTTTTAATTAGGTTTCTTAAATTTGATTGGCTGATGGTTTCCAGACTCTTACAGTCAACCGATTTCAGTGAAATTTCATATATGGATTACTTTTATCAATACCTAGGTCAAGTTCGAATGTGGGAAATTTTGTACCGAAAATCTGTCCGTCTGCCCATGCATCAACGCACCTCGGACTAAAAGCCGTATTTATGAACCGATCTTCACGAAACTTCTTGTGTATCTTTGTTATCATTGTAAGACCAGAATATGTCTTTGGGGTTCCTGTCTGTTCTGTCTCTTCTAAATAACTTCCACTTGCAACTCAACTATATTCCACTGGATGCATTAATTCCCCTTGAAACTGCTGCCCAACGGGAGACATGAATTCACTGAATTTGCTTGTTTTCTTGTAATATCACATTAGTAAGCATCATTTTCACCCCTAACACCGGAGTGAAAATGTTAAATTGATCTGACAGTGGAATTTCCAGTAGATATCACAACGACGCTGTAAGGATTGAATGCTTCCTAAACAATTACCTGGGTTTGCAATTGAAGCATCCACCTAACAATGGACTTTGAGAGATGACCACTCACCACCAAAAACATTCCTTCAGGGAAAGGTCAAACCAAGTCCCTGGATTCATATTTGGGTTCCCTTTGGGGACCTCAATTTTAACTTAGGGGCAATATGAGGAAAATTAAAAAAATCTCCAGATCCACCAATCAGAATCTTTTGATGATTGGTATAGAGCCTCCTTAGGGTGGGTCAGATTCAAGTTTGTTCAGATTAAGTCCTTGGGTTATATTTGGGCTCCCTTTGGTGACTTGAACTTGGACAATATGAAGAATATTTTTTAAAAACTTCATATCTACCAGTCAGAACCTTTTGATATTTGATATGCAGTATCCTTATAAGGTTGAGATGCAAGTTTGTCCAAGTCAAGTCCCTATAGTCATGTTTGGGCTCCCCATGCAAACACGAAGTTTAACTTAGTGCAATATAAGGAACATTCCCCCGTGGGAACCCTAGAAGTGAAACAGTGTTTTTTTACTGTGGTGAATAAGCTCAGTATTATTGGTAAAATAGGACCCAGTCACCAATACTTAGGGTGGAAGTCCTCCAAAATGTGCAACATTGGTATAAACGATTGACTGAACTTGACTTCACTATTAGCCATTGTGCAGAAATATGTGACCTTAAACACCAATAAATAAATAAATTGTAGTTCGATGTGAATATGAGTATATAAGATTAATGTTTGCTGAAATGGGGCCCACCATGCCACTTGAGGCCCCAGGGTGGGTGTGTGTGTGGGGGGGGGGGGGGGTAGAGGGTTCATTGGGCACAAATATTTTTGCTTGAGAAGACGATTTTAAGAAGGTTTCACACTGTGTGTGGGGGTGGGGGGGGGGGGGGTGAGGGGGCAGTGGGAGTGCACTGTTAGATTTTTTTTCTCTTTGCTTCAGAATGTTTTTAGAGTGATTTTTGCCCAAAAAATTCATAAAGCAGACTCTGGCTAAAATAGATTAAGTATATTAACATGTAGATGCTGATGGTAACATTAAATCCTTGTTCAAACAATTTTATCAGGAGAGCAATTAAGGCCCCTTGGGACTCTTATTAGGAAATGTTTTCAGTGCTCTTTTGGCATCATACCATTATTAGTATATTGTATATGTTATTGTTACAGTGGGATTTCAAGATGTCCAACACCCAAAGTTCTGGATCAAATAAAAGTTTTGAATGAAACATTGAAGATTGGTCAGATGCTTTGCAGAAGCAGAAATCCAGATTTCCTTCTGGACATTATACAAAGACAGGTAAGTCCAATAACCATATTTATTCAACATCACACTGGCCCGAATATGCCAGCACTTCTTACTATAACCGCACACAATCCCAGAAATTAAGCAAGAATTAAAATAAAATTGAGTACTATATGGCGCTACATATAAGCCATATAAGCCATATAAGCCTCCTTAGCATGGACGGACGGTTCCTACGTACATCCTTCCTTTGGATACTCCATTCTTTTTTTGACCTGAAATAAAGAAGTTGATTGTTTAAGAGCACAAATCACTATAGATTCAAATTCTTGGAAATCGAAGAGGATGAGAGCCATGCTTTATAAAACTTAAATTTTGTGCCTGTGTAACCCTATATCATGTGCCCTCCCTGGATTACCCCCATAGTTTTCCTGTTCAATGTTTTTCCTATTCCCTTTTCTTACTTATTCCCTACTGTTTGTAATGTTTTAGCTATTTCTTCTTCTTCTTCTTCTTCTTCTTCTTCTTCAAACTTTGTCCGGGGCATAACTTTTTTGTCTTTTGACCTAGACCTTAGATATTTGGCATGTGGATGTATCGCCATGAGCCGGTGTGTCGCGTTCCATAGTGACCTTCATGTGATCTTGACCTTTGACCTGAAGGTCAGATTTATGTGCTTTTTAAGGGAAACTTTGTCCGGGGCATAACTTTTTTGTCTTTTGACCTAGACCTTAGATATTTGGCATGTGGATGTATCGCCATGAGCCGGTGTGTCGCGTACCATAGTGACCTTCATGTGATCTTGACCTTTGACCTGAAGGTCAGATTTATGTGCTTTTTAAGGGAAACTTTGTCCGGGGCATAACTTTTTTGTCTTTTGACCTAGACCTTTGATATTTGGCATGTGGATGTATCACCATGAGCCGGTGTGTCACGTACCATAGTGACCTTCATGTGACCTTGACCTTTGACCTGAAAGTAAGGTTTATGTGCTTTTTAAGGAAACTTTGTCCGGGGCATAACTTTTTTGTCTTTTGACCTAGACCGTAGATATTTGGCATGTGGATGTATCACCATGAGCCGGTGTGTCGCGTACCATAGTGACCTTCGTGTGACCTTGACCTGAAGGTCAGATTTATGTGCTTTTTAAGGGAAACTTTGTCCGGGGCATAGCTTTTTTGTCTTTTGACCTAGACCTTAGATATTTGGTATGATTGTCAATATTATTCATGTATATATAATTTGCAGTGCATTAAATAGAAAGGAAGGGGAGACATATGTTTTAGTGTGGTAAAACAGTTTCGAGTTGTTATTGGAAACAGATACCCAAGGATAACAGTCCTTAGGTATCACAGATTTTAGGACCATATTTATGCACCATAAGCAATTTGTGTTAAGCGTTGTTACATATGGGTGTAACTTTGTTTACTTTTTGATAGCTTTACTGTAGAGTATTTAAGTGACACTGAGAAATGAGTGGTTGTATTTCTTTGTTTAACTGTCCAGTAGACTCTTGTTAGTGCAGTGTCGTCTCACATAGTTTGTTAGGTATTATTAGGAACCATAATTATTTCCCTTTTGCATATGTATTAGTCAATGCCACATAGTAGCCATTATTAGTGACCTTTTTAGCCCGACTGTTTACAGTTTGGGGCTATAGTCATGACTTTCGTCTGTCTCTCTGTCCTTCTGTCCGTCTATCTGTCTGTCTTAACATTTAGAGTTTTGGTTAAAGTTTATGGTTAAAGTTTTTTAGTCAAGGTTAAAGTTTTTTTCTTTTAAATTAATATTAATTACTATTTATTGTATCATTCTCATATTATGTTTTTAGCCCGACTGTTTACAGTGAGGGCTATAGTCATGACTTTCGGCCGTCTGTCCATCCGTCTGTCCATCTGTCCGTCTGTTAACATTTAGAGCTTTGGTTAAAGTTTGTGGTTAAAGTTTTTTAGTCAAGGTTAAAGTTTTTTAGCTCACCTGACTTTCAGTCAGGAGAGCTATAGTGATCACTCACCGTCCATCGTCCGTCGTCCGTGAACATGGTGTTTGCGTCTTCTCCTCCCAAACCGCTGAACCAATTTAATTGATATTTGAGATAATATTTTGTTATGACATCGCAATTTGATTTTGTTCAAATCAAGTTGCCTCGCCCGTGGATAGGGCCACACCCAAAAAGTGTGCTGAAATCTTAAAAAATCTTCTTCTCATGAACCAGCAGTAGCAGAGACTTGATATGTGGTGTGCAGCTTCCTTTTGAGGTGTAGACTCAGATTTGTTCAAGAGAAGTTTGTGGGGCTATACTTGGCGTCGTTATGAGAGGGGCAAAATTTTTGGCCCCGCCCAAAATTTATATTTTCCAAACCGAGAGGCTGATTTGAACCAAATTTTATGTGAGGGCTTATTGGGTCATAAGTACCTAATTTATGCTGTTTTTTTTTTTCCTGTAGCCCCATGGGAACCGCAGGAGCTAAAAATAGAAAAAAATTAAAACGCCCATATCTCCAAAACTGCACGGCACCGAGAATTTTTATTTGGTATGAAGCTTCCTTAGGACCAACAGAAAGAATTGGTAAAAAAAAATTGCCATCGGTTTTATCATAGGGTACAGTTTCGGGACTTTGAAAAAGTGCTGAGTCAGCACTTTTTAACACTGTAGGCAATGGGAAAAACATTAAAAAATCTTCTTCTCCAGATCCAGCAGGCAGAATCTTTTGATATTTGGTATGCAACATTGGAGGGTGGATCTGATTCAAGTTTGTTAAAATCGGCCCCCTGGGTTCATATTTGGGCTCAGTATAGGAGCCTGATTTCGAACTTAGTGCATTTCAGGCAAATTTCTTAAAAAATCTTCTTCTCCAGATCCAGCAGGCAGAATGTTTTGATATTTGGTATGCAACATTGTGGGGTGGATCTGATTCAAGTTTGTTCAAATCGGCCCCCTGGGTTTATATTTGGGCTCAGTATAGGAGCCCAAATTTGAACTTACTGCATTTCAGGCAAATTTCTTAAAAAATCTTCTTCTCCAGATCCAGCAGGCAGAATGTTTTGATATTTGGTATGCAACATTGTGGGGTGGATCTGATTCAAGTTTGTTCAAATCGGCCCCCTGGGTTTATATTTGGGCTCAGTATAGGAGCCCAAATTTGAACTTACTGCATTTCAGGCAAATTTCTTTGAAAATCTTCTTCTCCAGATCCAGCAGGCAGAATCTTTTGATATTTGGTATGCAACATTGTGGGGTGGATCTGATTCAAGTTTGTTCAAATTGGCCCCTTGGGTTTATATTTGGGCTCAGTATAGGAGCCCAAATTTGAACTTAGTGCATTTCAGGCAAATTTCTTTGAAAATCTTCTTCTCAAGATCCAGCAGGCAGAATCTTTTGATATTGGGTATGCAACATTGTGGGGTGGATCTGATTCAAATTTGTTCAAATCGGCTCCCTAGATTCATATTTGGGTTCACTATAGAAGCTCGAATTCGAACTTAGTGCATTTCAGGCAAATTTCTTCAAAAATCTTCTTCTCCAGATCCAGCAGTCAGAATCTTTTGATATTTGGTATGCAACATTGTGGGGTGGATCTGATTCAAGTTTGTTCAAATCAGCCCCCCCTGGGTTTATATTTGGGCTCAGTATAGGAGCCCAAATTTGAACTTAGTGCATTTCAGGCAAATTTCTTTAAAAATCTTCTTCTCAAGATTCAGCAGGCAGAATCTTTTGATATTGGATATGCACCATGCTTAGGGAGGTGAGATTCAAGTTTGTTCAAGCCAAGTCCCTGGGTTCATATTTGGGCTCACTTTGGTAGCCTGAATTATAACTTAGTTCAAAATGAGGAATTTTCTTTAAAAATCTTCGTCAGAATGTTTTTTATATTTGGTATGCAGCATCCTTAGGGGGTGAGATTCAAGTTTGTTCAAGCCATGTCCCTAGGTCAATATTTGGACTCACTGTGGGAGCTCGAATTGTAACTTAGTTCAAAATGATGAATTTTCTTTAAAAAATCTTCTTCTTCAGATCCAGCAGTCGGAATGTTTTGATATTTGGTGTGCAGCATCCTTAGGGGGGTGAGATTCAAGTTTGTTAAAGCCAAGTCCCTGAGTTCATATATGGGCTCCCTGTGGGAGCCTGAATTATAACTTAGTTCAATATGAGGAATATTCTTTAAAAATCTTTTTTTTTAGATCCACTGGTTAGAATCTTTGGATATTTGGTATAAGCTTTTCTTAGGAGGAGCAGATGCAACTTGTTGAAATCAATTCTCTGGGTTGATATTTAGGCTACCATGTCAGGTGAGCACCCTCAGGCCCCTTGGGGCCTCTTGTTTGAATACAAAGTTACACCTTTAATTCTTCAAACAGTTTAGTGCAATGTCACTGTTTCTCATTTGGGACAATGTTTACTGTCTACTGAACCTTTCTACAGTGATTTTCATTAATATTGGCATGATTTTAACCCCTTTTAAACATGTTTTCAGACTAAGTTTCTCTAAATTTCAAATTAGGCTTCTATCATATACTTTGTTACTTTTTATCCCCCCCCCCCCCCCCCCCACAAGGAGGGATATAACATAAAGCTCTGTCTCTCCATCAGCCTGGATGTCCGTCCATCTGTCCGAACTTTGTTTATGGCATAACTTGAACAATAGTTAACAGATTTCAATTCTTTTCAGTATATGTCTCTACAACAGCAATGTCTATGTCAAGTTCGATGACCACCACTATCCAGTGACTTCATACAGAATTTTTTTTTAACTCCATACCCCTACAAGCCTCCCTCCCCCTCCTCCCCTTGGGGTGCCAATTACGCATTTTGAGCCCAACTGTTTACAGCCAGGGCTATAGTCATTGACTCTTTCGGAGGAAGTATTTTCCACCAGCAAAGACCTTTTTCAAATGTAATATAGGCCTGATAGTACTCAACATCAAATGAGAAGATGACCGAGACCATTCTCAGAGTAACATTGGAATGGAAAATGATTCTGCCTAAAGAGCTTAAATCCTTCATGAGTTCCAGTTTTGGCGACATTATTAGCTCCGGATACGAGAACCTATATCCTGAAGGGATGTTGAGTGCAGATTCACAAAAAGTTGGTCAAAAAACTTTGTTTTTGAATTCTTCATACACTTTCACTGAACCATATCATGTGATCCCTCATAGGAACAAGCTTGGCGAGATTATTCCAGTGAGGTCTTACATGATATAGTTTGGTCGAAATTCTTTGAAAAACAATTGTTTTTCAACTGATTAAACTGTGAACTGTAAATTATGTGGGCGGATGCAGCCGATTCATTAGGTAAAGGGATAAAGCATACAGTAGTAAAAATGACCATGCAGGAGAGCCTAAGGAACCAATTTTTATCGTTTTTATGCCTTATGAATAATTTTATTATAGCTGTATAGAAAATATGGGAATCCTTTCATTATAGCACTACCAGAAATGGTAGCTACAGGAATGTATAGAATAAAGTAAATTTAGTCTCACATATATATTATTCTTCTCTCAATTAGGGTACTACACAGTCTATGCCATGGTTAGCTGAACTGGTGGAATCAAATGAAGGATCACTTGATATACTTCCAGTGCAGTGCTTGTGTGAGTTTTTACTACATCCAGAAAATGAACTAAACAAAGAAGTTGTGAGTGATGATGATGCTGCAAGGGCAGAGAAACACAAAAAGAGACAGGTATAAGTTAAAACTCCCATCAAATGCATATTCTGCAGATTGAACAATTTCAGAAATATGTGCCAGATATTATATATCCTTGTTTTGACATTTTTTATTTGACTACAAAAAAACCCAGCTGCATCTCCAGCCATTTTTATCAAATTCACCATATATATACAGCAAGTTTCTGTTATCGACCCACAGCAGTTAGATATTGTGATTTTATACATGCATTATCATGTTCTTTATATATACTGAGTCAAAAAAAAAAGTATAATAGAAACAAATGTGAAAAAATAGCATAAACGATGAAATATAATAGTTCTAATTTTGCATGTTTGTAGACAAGAAGTCGTGCAAAGAGTTTAATGATGTGTTGTTATTGTCCACCCAACCATATACAATTTTGCTACGGATTTCAAAATAGCATGTGCAACCCAAGAATGTCAAATTGAATGGGTGGCCGATGATTTTCTTTGTGTTATGTTGTGCTAGAGAGCCTGGGTTATTGAGAAAATACTCTAGTTTTTGTTTTCCGAAATTTGAAAAAATGCCAAGGTTAACCAAAAATCAGAGGTTGCATGCCATTGGTATGCATGAGGCTGGGATACCTCCAGATGAGCATGCTGCTGAGTTCAGAGTTACTGTGGCCGCTATTTACCATCTCATTGGAAGGTATAGAACCACTGGATCTACTGCCGACCAACCGCTTTCAGGTCGACCAAGAGTTTCTACCCCTGCACAAGACCGACACATCAGGATGTCTCACTCGCGGGATCGCTTCCTTCCAGCGACGAGGACAGCAGCAATTACTCCTGGTAGAACTAACAATAGAATCAATGTGCAAACTGTCTGCAACAGACTCGCTGAACATGGCATCTGAAGTAGGCTTCCACACCACAGACCAATCCTTACCCAACATCATCGTACCGTCAGAATGGAATGGGTACATAAGCGTGTTCGCTGGACTCAGCAGCATTGGAGCACAGTTCTTTTTAGTGATGAATCATGATTTTGTCTACGGCATGCTGATTGTAGGTCAAGAGTGTATCGCCGATGAGGAGAACGGTTTTCTGATGCCTGCGTGCGGGAATGAGACAGTTTCAGCAGGGGTAGTGTAATGGTTTGGGTGGGAATTTCCTTGCACCATCGAACGCAGTTGATCTTCATCGATGGTAATCTGAATGCACAGCGATATAGGGACGAAATTCTGTTGTTGTCCCATTGTTCAACACTAACATCGGATTGCAGTTATTCCAGCAAGACAATGCCCGATGTCACGTGGCACTTATCTGTCATGGCTGTCTTGAGGAGCAGAGCATTGAACTTCTTCCCTGGACCCCACTTTCACCAAATTTGTCACCAATTGAGCATCTTTGGGATCAGTTGGCCCATCGGGTTCTACTTCATGATCTTCAGACGTTAGGCAATTTACGTAATGTTCTAAGGCAGGAGTGGAGTGCAATACCACAGGGTGACATCCAGAGACTTATCAGGTACGTGCACCGTCAATGTCTTGCCATCCAAGAGGCAAACAATGGTCATACACGCTATTGACTGCATGTGTGAACTTTTCATTTTCACCCCATTTCTGAATTGCGAGGTCCTGACATGATGCTGGCAACAGTAAGAACATGAAATTATGCAAATTCATACAGCTAGACTCGAAATATGAGTTTACAATAATTTGTTTGGGATTAAAGTCGATAATACTAAAAAAATTGCTCCTCTTTTTTGACTCAGTATATTACATAAGTCCAGTGAATATATTCTGGCAGAGGAATTATGTGAACTTTAAAAAAGATTGCCTCACTTTCTTCAGTCCACTCTTTTTTCACCTGATCCTTTGACAGAATCTTTCAAACAGGAAATATACATAGTAATACAAATATGTTAACTCTTTACCTAACACAAGAGGAAGATGACACTTGCAAATAAAATTCTTGAATAAATAATTTTATTTTTATACTAATAACCAATGGCCCAGACTAGCTGGTGCAAATTCAATATTATCAAAGGCCAAACACAAATTTTGAACCACCCAAATGTCCATACAAAACCAAAAATTAAAAGTCCTATCTGGCCCTCCATACTTTACCATCTGCGCATGCGCAGCAGTCAGGAAGAGACCAGAATTGGCGCCAACCTCATTCTTTGATTGGCTCTAAAGTCAGTAACGATTATCTAACATCTGTGCTTTAAAATCTCCTATTTTTGTACTATAATTCAGTGGCCCAGACTTAGCAGGTGCTAACTCAAAAATATCTAGAGCGAAACACAAATTTTGCCCCCTCCCCTCCCCCAAATCCCCCAAATTTGCATGCAAAACCGAAAATTAGAAGTCCTATCTGGCCCTCCATACATTTACTCTCCGCGCATGCGCAGATGCCAGAAAGTGACCGGAATTGGCGCAAACATCATTCTTTGTTTGGCCCTAAGTCAGATAACAACAAACTGACATCTGTGCTTTTAAATATCAGTTTTAATAATGCAAAACACAAATCAATGGTTAATTTGGTGGATCCAAGGACACAACTGGATGAAGGAAGGAAGAAATGGTGGTTTGAAACGTTCAGGCCTGTAACTTTATAATATTTATAAAAATTATTTCATGTTCCCCAATTTCGGGACATGGGCCTGATGTCCTCATTATTGCTAATGATTTTTCCACTGTTTGTTAAGTGTTCCTTCCCTATCCTTCCTTGAAGCCCCTCAGTTAAACTCCCATGCTTTTTGGCTTGTTTTATTGAAATTTTTTTGTAAAATTTCTAGGGAGTTTAACGTGTTACACAAAATGTTTATTCTGTATATCCCCATGGTTACATCCTCACCCTAGGGGTGTATTTGCATTTTGGTCATGCATCATACATCCAATGTATCGTTTTTTCTTCTGATGAAGATCTCACTTTACATCGGATAGTTCAAAATCTGTTACTGACTTCGGGCCGTGTTGCCTGGGGTCGTGTTTCCGGTTTTCATTCTGACGTTGTTTACATTGACAACGCTCTATTTATATATGTAGTTTCCTATTTATTATTATGGTAGGACTGTTGTAAGATACTTTAAATATTCCGGTAGTGTAGCAATTAATTTTTTGGATAATAAAATAATTTTTGTCCACACTTCGTCTCTATCGGGATACATTTGGGCACTTTGTTCCCTTTGGGCGCTTGTCAAAATTTTTCAAAAATTTTTTTTGTGTAAATTATTTTTCGATTTATATTTTAAATGTTATTTGTTATGTATCTTTTTCTAATATTTAATGTGGAGTTGGTGGGAGCACGATTGACTTTATGTTGCTTCATTATGAAAGCATATTGCTCAAATGCAAGGCGAGGAAACCTTTCCTCTGATTTATTTTCATGTTGGTTGCCTTGCTTGTAGTCGATGTACTCCCACTAATTCTTGCTCAACATGTGTCGGATGGGATGACATACGTTGGAGATGGGTGTCACGGTACATTGTTAGAGGCGAGAGGCCACTCTAGCTTTTTAGTTTCTATTTACAGAGGAACAAGAACTTGGTGATCTTTACTTGACGCCGTCAGAGAGTGTGCTTCCGTTGTCGAATTTAGATAGTCAAACAGATCTAGCGGTAAAAGTGCTCTTAAATATTAGGCAGGGCAATAAACCACACACCCATGGTTTCAGGTACCTGTCGCCAGCTAGCTCGACCGATGAAGCAGTTACTCTGTCTGTGGGTACCTTGACGCCGGGTGTGTCCGTTGCGGTCGAGGAGAGTAGAATGGGTAGAGCGAGCACTATGAAATAAAAACAGGCTCACCCTGTGACGACGGAGAGGAAGAAGCCGGCAAGTTCAGCGGGAAGCTCGGTGAGGTCTGAAGGACCGTGAGCGAGAGAGCCCCCTCTCTTTCACAACAACATCTGGGGCCAGATGTTGTGGTTCGGAACTTGCGTCAGTCAGAGCATAGTCCACGCCTCCTGTCCGGGATGCTCCGTTCAGTTCACAGCCAGGATCGGCTACAGTTACGTCTTCTTCTTCAGCATCTAGCAGTTACGGCTTCTTCTTCAGCCGCTGCTCCTCAGGCCTCCGTAACGGACTTGCTGTTGCAGATTGCGCAGCTCATCGCAGCATCCCAGCAAGTGCAGAAGCAGCCGATGGTAGTCTCAGAACCTGAGCTGTCGGATGGTGCTGGGTCGGTCCAGTCATCTACAAGTTCAGTTGCCACTGACCGTGATTTTCAACTGATTCAGACGGATGGTGAAAGGGATACATAGGAAGATTACCTTTCCTTTTCGGAACAACACATGATTGCAATGGATTTAATCCATCAACACTACCCTGAACTTGATCCAGCGAATCAGAATGCTGCGACTACTAGGAAGAAAACGCTAGCGTCGTTGGACGCTGACTTCATCCAGACAAAGAGGAGGTCATGTCTTTTCCTGTTCGGTCTAGACAGGTGTTGCAGGCCTTAGGCCATTTAGACGACGCCATATTCAACTTTCCAGTGGGAAGAAGTAAGGCGGTTTCTTGTTATCATCTTCCATAATTTTACCAATTGTTGAACTACGTTCATTTTAAATGATCGGGGAAGATGTATAGAGAGTTCCTCTGCGTTTGAATGAGCAGGCTAACGACCTAGTTGTGGCCTTACCTTCATCATTCACTATTTGCTTGGACACAATTGAGACGGCAATTTCTTCATTCAGCGAGAATTTAGATGCAGTGTCTTATGCAGATACCTTTAAGAACTGTGGCACAACATCTCAACGGAAAGGAATTTGAGGACAGTTGTACCTCTTTAAGAGTCCTTTCCAGAGCTATTATGTTTATCATGTGTAACTCTGTCTTAACAGTGGCTAATTTGGAGTCAATCAAACCTGATGGAGCCCTTGCGTCGTCATCTTTAATAGATGACAAGGTGAAAAACTCTCTACGGGTCGCTCCAGTATCCAGACACTTTAAGTTTTTGATGATAAGCTTTCATTGGTTTATGACCAAGCTACAAAGAAAGCATCAATACTCTGCTCCTTAAGTCAGCGTCTTATCGACCGGCAACAGCAGAAAAGAGTAAGTGAGGACGTCCTAGACAGAAAATTGTCTAAAAAGGACTCCTCGCGAGGGTATAGGTAACCCTCCTATAATTACTCTAGGGATTGTCAATACAGCAACTCGGATAGGGGGCGTAGGTCTGATTGAGACTACCGGTCAGACGCCCCTAAGCCGGTGGGTCGAGGCTCTTCGCAAGGGGACATAGTTTCTCCTTCCGTAGGCCTCGCAGGTACTACAGGTGAGGGTTAGGACCTCTATTGCTCAACAGTTGGCATATGGTTATCAAGATTCGCATCAAGCTGAATAACTATTATGGAAGACCAGTAGGTGAGAAGTGTGGTCTCGGATGGCCTACGGCTATCTTTCCGAGAGAAACCACCACTAACATGATGTCCGTGATGGACAAAGCTTCCGTAAAATCCTTGCATAAGAGTCTCTCCAATCGGAGGTAAAGGTTCTCTTGACCATGAAAGTAATAGAGGTTGTTGAGAATCAAGATTCTCTTGGATTCTACAGTCACCTGTTACTTGTACCGAAGCCAGACAGCTTGTTCCGTACAATAATAAACTGGAGCTCGATAATAAGTTTATCATGGCTCTAAATGTTTATTTATGGTAATCATTCATTCGGTAAAAGCGAGTGTTCGAGTGATCGACTATGCGGCAAGCATAGATTTAAGGATCCGTTCTTTTATGTCCTGGTATATCTGGCATTCAGAAAGTACCTACGATTTGTCGTCCAAGGGATAGTATTTCAGTTCCGAGTGATCTGCTTCGGTCTGAATCTAGTGCCCTGGGCATTCACTCGAATAATGAACTCAGTAATGTCTCACAACAATCTGGTTCATCTGCTGTTACCCAGAGCAAAATTAGTCAGTTGTTATGCTCGCTATCGTCTACACTCAGACGCATTAACAGCGAGGGATTTTATGCGACTGATGGGGTTGTCCGTAGCGACTGCGGATCTTCTTCAGATGGGTCGCTTACGCACACGTCCCCTCTAGTTACTCTTTACCCAGAACTGGAGTGTGAAGATGCATTCGATCAAGACCAGTATTGTTTTAATGGATCTAGTAAACAAAAGGTCTGGATTTGGGCAGATATTCAGTGGTTGACTCCGAGAGTTCCGCTGCAGCTGCCAGATCCGGCTTTCATGATTATGACGGATGTGAGTCAATAGTTTGGGGCATGACCCTGAGTCTGACAGACTTGAAATGCCAGGGTCTTGGAACCCTCGGTTCCTGTAGAAACACATAAACATCAAAGAATGATGTCAATATTGTTAGCGCTACATCAATGGATTCACATATAGCGGACACGCATGTTCAGATATTGTTGGACAACTCGATAGTGGTAGCGTACATCAGGAACCAGGGCTGCACCCATTCATTTCCGTTATGCCAACTAACGGAGAAGATTTTTTTATTTCGTCATGTATCATCATGTTCATCTCTATCTGTCATATTCCAGACTCACTCCTAGGAAAGGTCGCCTGCGGCATTTAGATTGGACGCTCAACAAGCGAGTATTTGGACAGTTTTGCTACCAGTGAGACCACCCCATGATAGTTCTGTTTGCGAAGCACCAGAAAAATTAGTTACTGTCATTTGTGTCGCCATGCCTAGACCATTGAGCGCATGCAGTTGACGCTCTGCTGAATTCATGGGGATGGATGAAAGGGTATGCGTATCCTCCAATTCATTTGATTCAGTAGATTACGTTTAAGATTAAACAGTCTCGTTGTGAATCCTACTAGTAGCACCTCTGCCATCACAGAAACCTTTGATCAGTTTTCTCAAGTGTCTGTTATGAGACGCTCCCCAGAAGCTTCCTCCACGAGAGGGCCTTCTTTTTCAGGGGAAGTTTTTATTCTTCACGTCCTTCTCCGCCCATAGTGGTATGATGAGTCGGTTAGACGTGAGGGAACCATTGTGGTTCCAATATTATTTGATGACTGGTACAGGAATGATTAAGTAATACGGGTGAGAAGATTTCGATATGACTTTGAATCCCCCCATACACACACACTGCCTAGGTGTTTAGAGGCAATTACCGGACAAGACGTAGTTTTTTTCCTGCAAGCCTCGTATATATTTAATACATACATACTATGCATTTGGGTCGTGTTCGATGGTGACCTCATGGGCACATCTGCCTTTCAGTTGGATTAGTTTCCTGTGATTATTTGTTGATTTGTTATATACGAGCGCTTATTAAAAAATCATCATAATTAAATTGCTACTCTTTGAGTACCTCGGAGGCTGCATAACCAATTAACTGGTGTTCAGATGATTACAGGCTGGATTTTAATGCTCTCACGCATTATATTATTAGGCTAACGCTTTATTGCATTTTGTGGACTTTGAAATTATTATCTATTTCTGGGACGGTCCGTGTCGGAGTCTGTTAATCATACCTACTTCCATTTCTAGATCCAGGTTTCTATTATGTCAGTACTAAAATTACATATTCTCACGTGTTTACAGTTGTAGATATCGGATAGTACACATTGGAAAGTGTTGTTACTGGAATTTATTGTATAGAGGCCACCTGTGGGTTACCTCGGAAGTGTGTTTTCTCTCCAAGGATCATTCAGTGTGGCTCGATTGGACATGTGTGTGTTGTATTTTATATCACCGGTTTTCGACATATCTGTGTACGCCATCTGCATTGTACGTTATATCGTGGGCAATATTAATTACCAGGATCGTCGCTATAGCTTTAACTTCTGAAGTGACGTTAAGCATCATTGGATTAATACCTCAGTGACTGTTCGACGATTTTTTATATTGTTTTTTGGTACCGCTCTTATTGATTCCAGAACTCTCCCCTCTTTCTTTTGAAAATTCCTTCAAAAGAAAGGAGGGGGGGGGGATTTTTACCTCTCCTCTGGCTTGATGGGTATGTAACTGTGAAGGAAGCTGTTTTATCCCTAATTATATCCTGCATACAGCTGAAGTGTTATTGTATGGCGTATGTTTGTGGGGGATTTTCTCTCATTCTCAGATTCGCCATCCTAATATTTGGGGCTTAATTCGGACTGGCCTTACAAATTAGGAACTCGTTACATCCTAATTAGCATAGTCTTCATGCTTAGAATAAGGAATTACTTAAATTGGGTTTTATGCATGCCAAAATCTTTTGAAAAAAAAAATTCAAGATGGCCGAATGGCAGCCATTTTTGTTGTCATTTTTTTGCTATATTTGACGTTACCACCTGTATCTTAGTTTATGTTACCACCTGTATCTCATAGATGCTTCGATGCTATACTTTCATTTTTATGCCATTGGTGACACATAATAGGAGGACAATGCATGTCAAAACTTTTTGAAAATAAATTCAAGATGGCCGACCGGCGGCCATTTTTGTCATCATTTTTTGCTTCATTTGATGTTACCACCTGTATCTTAGACATGTTTTAATATATTTATTTCAGGTTTCTAACATTGTTCATGGATGCTATGAGGATGATGCACATCAAAATTTTTTGAAAAAAAAAAAAATTCAAGATGGCCGGGCCATGTTTGTTCATTTTTTTTGCATTCTCAAGTTACGTTATCACCCATATCTTGGAGATGTTTTGAGATATTAGTTTTAAATTTGCAACATTTGTCAGACACCATAGGAGAATGATGCATGCCAAAATCTTTTGAAAAAAAATTCAAGATGGCTGATTGACAGACTTTTTTGTTGTCATTTTTTTGCCATATTTGACGTTATCACCTGTATCTCAGACATGTTTCGAGCTATTACTAGGAGGATGATGCACGTCACTAGGAGGATTTCTAACATTGGTCAGAGATGCTAGGAGGATGATGCACGTCAAAATTTTTTGGAAAAAAAATTTAGAATGGCCGAAGGACGACCATTTTCATTGATTTTTTTGTGTTCCTATTTTATGGTTACCACCTGTATCTAATAGATAGATGCTTCGAGGCTGTACTTTCATATTTATACCATTGGTGACACATAATAGGAGGATGATGCACATCAATAATTTTTGAATAAAAATGCAATATGGAATGATTACATTGTTGTTCCTGTTGTTAAATGTAGGTGCCTGAGAACAGATACATGATGGAAGAGAGAGGACTTCAATTCCCACTTGATGTTGAAATCTTTTATCCATTTCATAACGTGTAACTTATTTTTTAAATGCCCAACATGCCTAAAAAATATTTTGAATGTTTTATAGAACAGACTATCCACCATGGGGGACTAGAGTCTGATCACCTACGATCGGTGTTGCACTTGTTTAGGATCTGTCTCCTCTATTACTGTATAGAGAGACATACATGTAATTCCTAATAATTCTAATTTCCTTTCATCATGGATTACAGGATTGGAACTGTGTTGATCCACTATTTCAAAGTCCTAGGCCTTCCACCTTTTTACGATTCAGCTAAGTCTGGGCCATTGGGTTATAGTATAAAAATATTATAAATTTAAAATAATTTGTATATTTTTTATACTTAATAATGGCCAAGACGGAGATGGCCCTCCCATAAGTGGGCACTCGTACCTCCCCACTGAATTATTATGTAATACTCTCTTTTACAAAGAATGATGTTGGCGCCAATTCCGGTCACTTCCTGGCATCTGCACATGCGCGGAGAGTAAATGTATGGAGGGCCAATTAGGACTTCTAATTTTCGGGTTTGCTTGCAAATTTTGGGGATTCGGGGTGCAAAATTTGTGTTTGGCCCTAGATATTTTTGAGTTAGCACCAGCCAAGTCTGGGTCATTGTTAAGTATAAAAAATATACAAATTATTTTAAATTTATAATTTTTTGAGGCTGCCAGACACAAATCAATGCAAGAATTGGTGGATCCAAGGTTGTTAATGGATGATGGAAGTGAACAACAGTGGTTTCATATGTTCAGGGCTGTAACTTTATAATAATTATAAAAATTATTTCATGTTTCCCATTTTCGGGACATACGCCTGACGTCATTATTCTTGCAAATGATTAATCCACTGTTTGTCAAGTATTCCTTCCTTATCCTTCCATGAACCCATCCTGTTAAACTCCTAAACTTTTTGGCTATTTTTTATTGAAATTTTTTATTAAATTTCTTGATAGTTTTTATCCCCATGGTTACATCCTCATCCTAGGGGTGTTACATCATTTTAGTCTTGCATCTTTCATTTGATGTATCGTTTTTTCTTCATATGAAGATCTAGCTTTGCATCTGCTAACGTTTAAATTGGTCACTGACTTTGGGCCTTTTTGTGTGCCTGATGTCTTGATTCCGTTTTTTTCCTTGACGTTTACATTGGCAACATCTTTAAATATATGTAGTATTTTATATTATATTACTATAGTATTACTCTACAATACATTATTAATTATTATTCTGGTAGTGTAGTTCATAATATTTGGATTTTGTCCACACTTAGGCTCTATCGGAATGCCCTTGGGCTCATAATGTTCCCTTTTGGAACTTAGGCATTTTTTCAAAAAATTTTCAAAAATTTTTTATAAATTTTTAGAATTTAATTTTGATTGCTATTATTCATGTATCTTTATCATATATTTTGTTGTGGAGTTTGTACGAGTGCTATCGACTTTGTCTTTTGATTGTAATTATGAAAGCTTACTGCTCTAAATGCAAGGCGAGGAAGTCTTCCTCGGATTTACATGCTTATTGCCTTGCCTGTAGTCGATGCACTCCTGCGGATTCTTGTCCTACTTGTGTACATTGGCATGACAGACTTTGGAGATGGGTGTCACGATACGTTGTTGGTGGTGAGGTTCCTATGCCGGAACTCTCATCGTAATATAATGCAAGTTTTTCAGTTTCTGTTTCAGAGGAACATGAACATGGTGATGGTATTGTGACACCCATCCAAAGTGTGCTACCATTGTCGCGCTCTGTTGAGCAAATAGAGCTAGCTGCAAGGTGCTCATGAATATAAGCAAGGGATAAGGCCTCTAATTAGTGTTTACTCTATCCTTGGGAGCTGTGACACCGGGTAAATCCGTTGCGGTCGAAGGAAGTGTAGATTTGGGTAGAGCGAGCACCTCAAAATCAAAAGCTCACCCAGCGACGACGGAAATAGGCAGGAAGTCAGCAAGTTTCTTTTCGGGAGGCTCGGCGAGGTCTAATAAGACCGCGAGCGGGAGAGGTCCCTCTCAAACACAACAACATTTGGGGCCAAAGGTTGTTTTGAGAAACTTGCACAAGCCGGAAGCAAGGCCTGTATTTAGTGTTCTCAATCCCTTGCAAGCAGCTAGCTCGACCGGTGATGCAGTTACTCCATCCCTGGGAGCCGTGACAATGGGTAAGTCCGTTGCGGTCGAACAGTGTAGATTTGGGTAGAGCGAGCACCTCAAAATCAAAAGCTCACCCAGCGATGACGGAAATAGAGAGGAAGTCAGCAAGTTTCTTTTTGGGAGGCTTGGCGAGGTCTAATAAGACCAAAAGCGGGAGAGGCCCCTCTCTAACCCAACAACATTTGGGGCCAAATGTTGTTTTGAGAAACTTGCACGAGCCGGAGCATACTTCCACCCTGCCGCTTGGGGTCGGCTTCAGTCACAGCTTCCTCCACTACGTTATAAAAGCACACATGACCGCATGCTAGCTACCCGACTTCGGATATCCAGCCAGCTGTGCGAATTTTCACCCGTGAAGTCGGACCATCCAGTAGCTAGTGATCCGAGGCTTTGTTCATCGGGACGTTCGGAGAAGAGATCTATCTCCGGATCTTAGTCCTAGGAGTAGCAAGCGGCGAAAAAAACAGAAGACCGCTGCTCCTCAAGCCTCATTAACGGACTTGCTCTCGCAGATTGCACAGCTGATTGCAGCAACCCAGCAAGTGCAAGAGCAGCCTTCCGCATACTCCAGTGGTGAGTTGTCGGATGGTGCTGTGTTGGACCAGTCATCTGCACACGCAGATGCGATGGACTGAATGTCACAGCTGAATCAGTCGGATGGTGAAAGGGACAAGGAAGAGGATTACCCTTGCATATGGTAGCAATGAATTTTATTCATCAATACTATACTGACTTTGTTCCACCTGATCAGCAAACTGCGACTACTAGGGAGAAACCGCTGTCGTCTCTGGAAGCAGATTTTGTGTGGAGGAAAGAGGATGTTCTTTCCTTCCCAAAACAGTCTCGACAGGTGTCGGAGGCCTTCGGCCATGTTTAGTTAACGATGCCATATTCAACCTCTTTACTGCTAAGAGGAAGGCGGTTTCTTATCGATAATAAATATATTGTTCCTTGGACCACGTTCATTGAAAATGGTTGGAGAAGATGTCCAGGGAGCTCCTCTGCGTTTAGATAAGCAGGCCAAGGATGTAGATATGTCCCTACCTGCATCATTCACCATACGCTCAGAAGTGATGGAATGTGCTATTTCATCCAATAGAGCGAGTCTGGACGTGATGTCCTATGCAGATCACCTCACCAGAGCTAGGGTGCAACGTCTTATTGGGAAGGAATTTGAGGACATTTGTTCCTCGCTAAGAGTTCTTTCCTTTAGAGTTCTTTCCAGGGCAGTCATGTATGCCACGTACAATTCCACCCTGACAGTGGCAAATTGGGAGTTGATCAAACGTGATGCTGCCCTTGCGGAATCGCTCCGGTCTCCAGATATACTCTATTTGACAACAAGCTTTTGTTAGTCTATGAACAGGCTACAAGAAAGCTTCCAGTACACTTCTGCTGAAGTCTGCACCTCAACAACACGCTTCAGCAGACCGGGGTAAGCAAGGCCGTTCCTCTTCAAGATCAGCTAAGAGAACTCCTTGCGAGGGTACAATAAACCTTCTTATACATACTCCGGAGGTCGTCAGTATAGCGACTCGGGGAAAGGGGCGCAGACCTGATCCAGACTATTGGTCAGATGCCCCTAAGCCGACGAGTTGAGGTTCTTCGCGGGGAGGATGAAGTTTGTCCTTCCGTAAGCCTTGTAAGTCATACAGGTAATGAATAAGACCTCTATTGCTTACCAGTTGACGGAAGGTTATCATCTTCGTGAGAAACGGGATTTATGTCACAGAAGATCAGTGGGTAAAAATGTCTACTCCAAAGGCCTACGCCTTTGATTCCAAACAAAAACCCTACTTACAAGATGTCGGCGTTGGTCAAATCTTCCGGCGGACCAAAAGAGAGTCCCTCCTAGTGGAGGTACAGGCTCTCTTATTGAAGGAAGCAATACAGGTCGTCGAAAATAGACTTCTGTTACTTTCCACTGAGCGGAAGGTTATCAACCTCGCAAAAAAGTGGATGAAAATTGCGGAAGATCAGTGGATGAGAATGTAGTCTCGGCAGGCCTGCAGCTATCAGTTTGAGCAAAGCTCCACTTACAACAAGTACGTGTTGGACAAATTTTACAGTAAATTCTTCCAAGAGAGTCTCTCCTTTTGGAGGTATAGGCTCTCCTATTGAAGAAAAGCAATAGAAGTCATCTAAACATTCTCCAGGTTTTTTCAAATCACCTGTTTCTCGTCCTGAAGTCAGACGGATAGTGCATAGATAGGCTGAGACAGCTGTCTTGTTTTCTTTTCCTTCTCAGTGTTGTATTCCTTGGCGTCAAGACATTTAATGTCATTGTGGATGCCATAGAAGCCTTATGTACTGTTACAGCGGTCTTGTGTTGTAAGTCTCCATTTAGTGAGCTTTCAAGGCTGCAAATGACACAGATATGTCTTCAAGTAGACGAAGACTCATAACTGCGTAGCTACCTTGAGATTACTGTCTCTTTGGGAATTACAGCTGTTAGAATAGCGTCTTGTCATTCCCTATCTTGGGCGACGATGTTTGTAAGTCTCCATTTAGTGAGCTTTCAAGGTCGCTAGTTACACCAAGATATCTGTCTTCATGGAGAGGAAGACTTCTAGCTACGTTAGCTAGGCTCTAACCGCTGTCTTTTGGGAATAAAACCGTTAAAGGTACAGTGCTTTTCGGTTTGTTTTCCTAGGTGTCATAGACTTGAGTCTTATTGTTTACACCATAGTAGCCTAGCTAGAATCATGAGCGAGATTTTTACAGTAATTATGCAGTGACATAACTGAATTTATTATCTCTTAGGACTGCTGTCTCTCTGGGAATTTAGGGCTGTTAAAATAGCGGCTCTTCATTCCCTACCTTGCGCGACGATAGTTGTAAGTCTCCATTCAGTGAGTCTTCAAGGTCGCATCTTACACCGATATATCAGTTTTCACGGAGACTTATAAGCTACGGCTAGCATTGTAAGTCTCCTTAGTGAGCTTCTAAGGCCACACTTATCAGCCTTTTATTGTCTTCACGTATAGGAATACCTTTAGCTGCTTCAGCTAGGCTGAGTTCGTTGTCCTATCGGACATGCTACTGTATGTTAGAGGAGGTTATTCTCTCCCTACCGGTATGGTTTGGTGATAAGCTCTATTGATGATGCCATGTTTACCAAGTGTGATTATGTCAATATGGTGTATTTGTCCATCACGTCCCTCTCCGTCCTTAGTGGTATTTCGGAGTCAGTCAGACATGAGGAAGCTCTGCGGTTCCTGTTCTATTTAGTGACTAACACAAGAGCCATTCAAGTAATGCGGGTTCGATATGAATTTCCTCCCCCCCCACCCCCACCCCCCACCCCACCCCACCCCCCAGCAATGTGTTAAGAGGCAATGACAGGGCAGGATGTAGTTTTCTTCCCATAAGCCTTGTATGCATTTAAGTATATACATGCCTATCATGGCTTCTCGATTGGGGGCTGGGTCGTGTTCTTATGACGACCTCATGGGCACATCCACTTTTTAGTTGGTTTGTTTCCGGTGGATGTTTGTTTATAAGTCATGTTCGAGCATATGATTCTTTATCAATAAAATTGCTAGCCTTCGTGTACCTGTATGGATGACATGATGGTTATCTGGGCGACATTCTCCAATGTGGCAAGTAGTCCACTCTGAAAAGTTTTGCTCAGAGCGGTCTGGCCTTTCTTTTGACGAATGAGTTTTTTACTTGGTTAACTGCATAATAACATTGTATTATTCAGTTTCCTGTTTTCACTTGTATCACTCGGTCATACCATGGTTACAGACTGTATTCAGATGAGTACATGCGGGATTTCTTTGCTTGCGTGCATAATATGTGTATTTATTAGGCAGACGCATTATTGTACAGATTATATAAATTCTTGCTCTGCTCATCGAGCTCATGAGAATTTTGGGGCTATTTGGATCAGTTATGGAACTGCCAATAGGCCGTCAATGCGTATATTCTCATTTTTTGGCATCATTATTCGGAGTAATATATTATTCTCCGAACAGTCATTGGTTGTTATGGACCTAGGAAACAATGAATTATTTCGGTTACGGTCTGTGGCAAGTCAGTTAATCATAGCTCGTTCCATGTTCTAAATCTATGTTGGTTGCCTTAGAAGTGTGTTTTCTCTTCAGATATCTTCCATAGGGTTACTATTGGACAAGTGTATGGTTGTACTCATTACATCACTGGCTTTCGACCTATCTATGTACTCCGTCTCTGGTATACGTTAGAAGTGTGCGCTATTAATTACTGGGATCGCCACGATAGCCTTAGCTTCTGAAATGGCGTTAAGCGCCAATGATTAATAATAATTAATATCTGGGTGCCTGTCGGGCGAATATATATTGTTTAATTGGTACCGCTTTTCACTGATTCCAGAGCATTCCCCTCTTTGTTTTGAAGAATATTCCTTCAAAAAAAGGTGGGGGGGGGGTGAATTTTTGTAAAATCTCCGGCTTGATAAGTCTGTAACTATGAGTGAAGCTGTTATGTCTGTAGATTATGTCTGATCCTAGATACAGCTTGTTTATTATTTATATATGGCGTATGTTTGTGGAGGGGGTGGGGGGGTCAGTCTCACACTCTAGAATACGGCATCCTAATTTATGGGGCTTAGTCCAGACAAGCCTTAAAATTGGGGGCTTGTTACACCCAGTTACCATAATCATTCATGCTAAGAATATGGAATTACTTGGATATGGCTCCTTATTTATGATATGTTTTCTCTATTATTGTATAGAGAGACATACATGCAATTCCTTTTAAATTTAATTTCCTTTCACCTTGGAATGCAGGCTTAGGAGCTATATTTGGTCTGCTAATTCTTAAGTCCTAGGCCCTTCGCCTTTTTACGATTCAGCTAGTCTGGGCCATTGGTTATTAGTATAAAAGTATGATAAATTTAAAGTAATTTGTATACTTTTTTATATTTACCAATGTCCCAGACGGGGATGGCCCTCCCATGAGTGGGCTCTCATACTTCCCCACTGAGTTATTATTAGTATGCTCATCTACAAAGAATGATGTTGGCGCCAATTCTGGCCTCTTCCTGACTGCTGTGCATGCGCAGATGGTAAAGTATGCCAGTCATTTTCGGCATTGTATGCAAATTTGGGGGATTGAGAGGGTTCAAAATTTGTGTCTGGCCCTTGATAATATCGAATTTGCACCAGCAAGTCTGGGCCATTGGTAAGTATAAAAAATATACAAATTACTTTAAATTTATCATTTTCATTTTTTTGCGTCAAAAACATAGCTTATAACCTCATTGGAACGAGCTCAAAAATTAAACAAATTATCATTTGATTCAGCTTGTTCCAATGAGGGGTCACATGATATGCTTTTGTTGTAAATTTTTAAAAATGTTTAGTAAATAACATTTAAAATGATGAATTTTGATATTGTGTGCGTTGCTTAAGGGTTAATGTAAAGATGGAGAGGAGCAGCATAGAATACTGCAGCTTACATATTTACTTTCTTGAAATGAAATGAAACTTTTATTTGCAGTATATAGATAACAAACAATTAATTAAAAGTTAATTACAAATATTGTAACTTGAGATATACAGAAAATATATATTGCATGGAAATGACATAGACTGGCTGTCTTCCTTTCATTGCCATATAAAGAACAGGTATAGAACTCCTGACGGCTGAGTTGCTTGATAATATGATTATTCGCATAACAATGATTGAAGGTGCTGACACAAGAGTGAGAGCCACGAGCTACGCTAGGAGGAAATATTGGCATAAACATCTCCTTGCCTCTGGTTTTATTCGAACATTGACTCCCCGACCTTTCATCAAGCCAATTTTACATTATTTTGTCAAAAACCGTGTGCTATTATTTTTGTCATGGTGCTGTATGGTATTTTTCACTTCCTTTGATATTGGATACATGTCAATAATTTTAATTCTATTTGGGGATTTCTTTGTCTGGCCCCCTTCAGTTTCTAATGCACTATGCCATAACTGTGACAATGTGTAATGTTTAGTTACAGGAATCCAGTCTCAACACCATTTACCTCATGTTTTTTACTTGTGTATTGAATATGGATAGAACTGAAAAGGTTCTTCAGATCATTATTTACTGAATGGATTTTTACCACACTGTTAGAACTCCACAAACTCTTTCCGTGCTAAGGCTGATTTTAGCAGCTCAAATAAGAAATTTAATTTTAAAGTTTCTTTCACTGACTTCATTTAAAAAGTGAGCCACATAACATTATTCCATCAGCCATACATTACTAAAAGAACAATAAACATCTAATATCTATGGAAAACATATCATTGCTCTGAAACAATAGTGAACCATGTATCCACATCCAGCTATATTTATAATATGTGTATATTTTCTACTGCTTATTGTATGATGATGCCCAGACTTCATTTTATGCTTTGAGTAGGATCTTATTCACTGCAGAGCTGTGATATTGTAATGTCAATTTTTATTTCAGAAAATCCGGAAACAGGAACAGCTTTTAGCAAAATTGCAAACTATTGTTCATCGAGAGTTTGTCGAAAGTAAATGTGTCTTTGAAGTACTGGACTATTTTTTGAAACGTTTAACATCAAGTCTTGCAGCCTCCAGAAAACTTGCTATCAAGGTGGGTTCATATTGACTTATTCTATCATCAGAGACTGTTTGAAGAACAAATGGATGAAACAGGAGCAAATTCATGCCCCCGACATTCAAATTTTGAAATCAGGGGTGGGCCAAAGCCAAATTTTAGAACAATTTTATGACATTGTTTTTTTTTCAAATTGATGAGCTTCTTCCATGGCTTTGCGTTACTTATTGATATTCTGAATATTGTGCATTTGCTGTGCCAATATTTTTATACTGTACCAATGACCCAGACTTAGCTGGTGCTAACTCTAACAAAACCAGGGCCAAACACAAATTTTGCCCCCCAATCCCCCAAATTTGCATCCAAAACAAAAAGAAATCATGTCCTAAAGGACCTACATACTACGCCTCTACTGCGCATGCACAGTGACGCAGACGTCCCGAAATTGGCGCCAATTATCATTCTCTGTTTGGCCCTTCATCAGTCAACATCTCACTGATCTTTGTGCTTGTAAATCTCAGTTTAAAGGATGCCAGACACGTAATTTTTGGAGAAAATGTGATTCTAAGGAGGATAGAAGGAGGAGAGGAAAAAGAAGTGACAAAAAATAATCAGGGCTGTACTTAAAATTTTTTGATGAAATTATGTTAAGTTGCCTATTTTCGAGGCATGGGCCTCTTGTTGTCATTCTTGCTAAATGTTGCACTGCTTATTCAGTGTTTCCTCTCCCCTAGCCTTCTAAAGTCCCCCCTTGCAATTCTCCCATGCTTTTGGCATATTTTTGAGAAAGTTCATTTCTAAAATTTCCTGGGAGAGTTGCTTGGTTACAGAATGTTTTCTGTTATTTTCCCCATAGTTACGTTTTCACCCATGGGTGTATAACGTTTGTGTTCTGCATCTTCCATCTGATGTTCTGCAGATTCTCCCCTGGGAGTCTCTGTTTTGCATCAGATAGAGTGTAATTTGATGACTGATTCCGGGCCAGTTTTTTCAGTGCCTGGAGTCATGTTTTCTGGTGTTTTACACTGTTTGTTTACATTGGCAACAGCCTTTTTTGAGGGGGGCTGTTTGCCTTTGCTGTAGTTTATCTCACTATAAGATACATTTATATTATCCGTAAGTGTCTCATTAATTATTTAATATAAATTTAAAATTTTTGACCACACTTTGCCATCGGATCCATCGGGGCTCAACGTTACTTTTCAGCAACTTGGGCTTCGCTGAAAAAATATTTTTTCAAAATTATTTTGATTTGCAATTGTTTTTTCATTTATTAATGGATCATGTTATTATGTATCTTTGTGTCAGGGGTTTTTGCGAGTAACTAGGACTTGTTGTTGTCCTTTCACAATGAAGGGACATTGTTCAAATTGTAATAGGAAGAAATCTTCCTCTGACTTTCATGATCATTGTATTAATTGTAGTCAGTGTTCTCGCATTAATCCCTGTCCTATATGTGAATATTGGAATGAGAAACATTGGAAACGTGTGTCACGATATGTTGTTTCTGGAGAAAGGGCTATGCCGGCTCTTTCTCCGCAAGGTCACTCTACTCTCTCAGTTTCTATTTCAGAGGAACCAGAACAGGGTGATGTTTCCATGTTATCTACTACAAGTGTGCGTCCGTCGTCACAAATGAATTCAGAGCTAGCGGCAAAAGTGCTCATGGAGATTAGACAAATGTCGTCCGCTAGCTCGCCCGGTGTAGCGTCCATTCACCGAATGGTTCGGCAGCCGGGTTCGTCCGATGCGGTCCAGGAGGAAATTTTGGGTGATGCGAGCACTATAAACATAATAGATGCACACCCAGTGACGGCGGATAGTAAGCGAGAACGGAGGAAGCCTTTGAGTCCGGTTCCTAGCTCGTCCAGGTCCAGCCGGGCTGCGAGCGAGAGAGGCCCCTCTCTCGTACAACAACATCTGGGACCAGATGTTGTGGTACAAAATGTGTCTTTAGCGGAGCATACGTCCGTCGCTCGGGACGCTCCGTTGTATAAGCAGTCCGCGGAGACTGTTAAGGCTTCCTCTTCTCGTCAGCGCACACGACCGCACCTTGGCTGCGTGACCGCCGATATATTACCAGCTTCGCCGATCATGGATTCTTCGGCGACCAGGTCACACCATCCGGCAGCCAGGGATTCGAGACCGATGGACTCCGGACGTTCGCATAGGAAAAGTATGCGGGAGCCATCTGATGCGGAGCTGCCCTCGGCGAAGCAGCGAAAGACTGCGCCTCCGCAGGTCTCGACGCCGGACATTCTTGTGCAGATAGCACAGCTTATCCCAGCAGCCGACAGAAACGGTGTTGGATCGAGAATTATCCGACGGCGCTGGGTCGGTACGCTCCGCCGAAGCATCGGGGGCGGACGACCGGGAACATCATGAGGTCCGACCGGATGGTGAAAGGGATACGGATGACTTGGAGCTATCCCTTTCGGAACAACATAAAGCTGCCGTGGACTTCATCCGGCACTTTCTCCCTCAAGTTGTTCCGTCGGGCCAGACTGCTGCGGTTCCTGACAAGAGGATTATAGCATCTTTGGACTCTGAATTTTTTGAGCGGTTCAGGGACATCGCTCCGGAGTTTCCGTCGCAGTCCAATAATGTTGCAAGAACATTTGAATTATTGAACGACGCTATATTTAAACTTGCTTCCAAGACGGGGAAAGCAGGTTTCTTGTCCGCTAATACTCTCAACCTGCCTTTCATTAATGCAAGGAATAAATTCGATACGGCAGGACAGGGTATCCCGAGAGTTCCTCTGCGGACGAGGCGGAAGACTTAGAGCTATCATTACCGTCGTCGGCTTCTATTCCAACCGCGGTGTTGGAAACAGCTATTGCGTCTAACAGAGCCAATTTAGATGCCTTATCTTACGCAGATCACCTTACTAAGGCGTTATCACTGCGCCTTCAAGGGAAAGAGTTTCAGGATATACAATCCTCTTTAAGACTTCTTTCAAGGGCAGTAGCTTATTTCACGTGTAACTCCGCCCTTTCAGTGGCAAATCTGGAGTTGGTTAGACGTGACGCAGCCCTAGCTACATCCACACTAGTGGATACTAAGGTGAAGAACTCTCTTAGAGTCGCTTCGGTCTCAGGAGAACTTCTCTTTGACAGCAAGCTTTCTGCTATTTATGATAAAATTACAAAGAAAGCTTCGGATTCTCTGTTGTTCAAATCTGCTTCTAAGAAGTCGGATACAGCAGACAAGAATAAGACAGGCACTTCTGAGAGGTTCCTATAGAGGTTCCGGTGCGTCCTCTTGGTCTTATTCGAGAGACCGTCAGGGTAGCGACTCTCGTTCGGGACGTCCTTCAGGCCGGGACAATCGGTCGGACGCCCCGAGGTCGACGGGGCGAGGTGCAGGTCGTGGAGGACGTGGTTTCTCCTACCGCAGGCCTCGCAGGTCCAGGAGGTGATGGCTTAAACCTCTATCGCGTACCGGTTGGCGGAAGGTTGTCGAGCTTTTCACAAGAATGGGCGTCGATTACAGACGACCCTTGGGTGAGAGGAGTGACTTCGGAAGGTCTAAAGATATCCTTCAAACGAAAGCCTCCATTAACTCGAAGTCCAAAGTGGACTCATTTTCCGTCAAATCCGCAGAAAAGAGACGCTCTGTTATCAGATGTGCAGTCTCTTTTAATGAAGAACGCGGTAGAGGTCGTAGAAAACCAGGAATCTCCGGGATTCTACAGCCTTCTGTTTCTGGTTCCGAAACCAGACGGCTCGTTCCGTTCAGTCATAGATTTGAGCTGGATAAACAAGCTGATCGTCACTCCGAAGTTTTATATGGAGACGATTCGGTCGGTCAGAGCGAGTATTCGGGTGAACAATTATGCAACAAGCATAGATCTCAAAGATGCGTACTTTCACGTCATGGTACATCCGACATTCCGAAAGTACCTACGCTTCGCAGTCCTAGGAGTGGTGTATCAATTCCGGGCGATGTGCTTCGGATTGAATCTAGCACCCTGGGCTTTCACTCGGGTAATGAACTCGGTAATGATCTATTTCCGAGCTCATTCGTCTGCGGTGACGTCGGCCTACCTGGACGACATTCTTCAGAGGTACGGCAACGAGTTAACGCTTCAGAACGATGTTCAGAATCTTCTTCTATTGCTCCGACGTCTCGGTTTTATAGTAAACGAGGAGAAGTCGGATCTGGTGCCGTCCAAGTCATTCACTCATCTAGGAATGAGCTTCGAGACGCACAACAATCTCGTTCGTCTGCCGTTAACCAGAGCGAAATTAGTCAGTTGTTACGCTCGCTATTGTCTGCACGCAGACAAAGTCACGGCGAGAGAATTTATGAGACTGATAGGTCTGTGCGGAGCCGCCGTGGATCTCATTCCGATGGGGCGGTTACGCACACGTCCTCTTCAAATTTTCTTGACTCAGAATTGGAGTGTGAAAATTTATTCGCTCGATGTAGACGTTCTCTTGTCAGATCAAGTGAAACAAGAGATTCAGACTTGGGCAAACATTCAGTGGTTAACTCAGGGAGTTCCGCTGCAGTTGCCAGATCCGAGTTTTACCATTATGACGGATGCCAGTCAAGCAGGTTGGGGTGCATCATTAATCCCAACGGATTCGAGATGCCAGGGTCTTTGGGATCCGCAATTCCTGTGCAAGCACATAAACATCAAGGAAATTATGTCAATTTGGCTTGCGTTACGTCACTGGATGGACATTATTCACAATGCTCATGTCCAAATCCTATCCGACAATACGACAGTAGTGGCGTATATACGGAATCAGGGAGGCACTCATTCAGTTCCGTTGTTCAATCTAACGGAAAGAATCCTTCTGTTTGCGCTAGAACATCACGTTCTTCTTTCGGTCCGTCACATTCCGGGTCGTCTGAATGTGCTAGCAGACTCCCTTTCACGAAAGGGTCGCTTGTTGCCGTCGGAGTGGACTCTCAACAAACAAGTATTCAATCAGATTTGCTACCAATGGGAACGGCCAATGATAGACTTATTTGCGACACATCTCAACAATCAGTTGCAGACGTATGTGTCTCCGTGTCCGGATCCAAGAGCATTTGCAGTAGACGCTCTGTCGATCCCTTGGGACGGAATGATAGGATATGCGTATCCTCCAGCGCCGTTAATTCAACAAGTATTGCTAAAGATAAAACAATCTCAATGCAAGATTCTGTTGGTAGCATCTCTGTCGCCACAGAGACCGTGGATAAATCTACTCAGGTGTCTGTTGTGGGACCTACCGCGAAAGCTTCCTCCACGAGAGGATCTTCTTTCGCAGGGGAAATCGTGCCAACTCCATCACAACCCGCAAGGTCTCAACCTTCACGTTTTTCCGTTGTGCAGTCCTTCTTGCATGGCAAACACTTTACAGGACGAGCAGTGGACGCGATTTCTAACTGTAGGAGGACCTCCTCTTCACTAAACTATGCGGCTAAGTGGAAGGTTTTTCGTCGTTGGTGTAGGGATCATTCTGTAGATATATTCGATCCCTCTATACCAGACATTGCAAACTTTCTAGTATACTTGTTTGACGAAATCAAACTGCAGCCTGTTACTATAAAGGGTTATAGATCTATGTTATCTGATACCTATGCACATCATGATAGTTTACAAATTGGATCTAATGTCTCTTTATCTAAGTTGGTTAGAAACTTTTCGATAAATAGACCCAGAACTCTTAGATTAATTCCTAAGTGGAATTTAGCTTGGGTTCTTCTTAAATTGAAGGAAAAGCCATTTGAACCTCTTGGGACAGTAGATTTCAAATTCTTATCTTATAAGACAGCTTTTCTCTTAGCTTTCTCTTCTGCTAGAAGAGTCAGTGAGCTTCATGCACTGTCGGTGGATGATTCTCACTATCGTAGTGTTGGGAACACTATCACCTTCACTACTAATGTGGGTTTTTTAGCTAAGAATCAGGCTCCTAATAAATATCCGGAACCTATTGTTATTAAGGCTCTTCCGTCTTCAGACGGGCGTAGGCCTTTACTCTGTCCTGTTAGAGCGTTACGTATCTATAAACAGAGATCTCAGTTTATCAGAAAGGGACGGAAACGTTTCTTTCTGTCTTTGATGCCTAATAGAAAGGACATTTCGGTCCATTCTATTGCTAGATGGATTCAATTAACTATCCGTACTGCTTATGAAAATTTATCTTCTTCTCAGCAGTCTGTGCTTAAGATTTCGGCTCATGAAGTAAGAGCTCTTTCTACTTCCTGGGCTTATGCTAATAGTGTTGCTATTACAGATTTAATGAAGGCTGCTTATTGGTCTCAGCCTTCCACATTTACGAATTTTTATCTCAGAAATATTGAGTCCATTTCTGGAGACCTGCATTGTTTAGGTCCGTTATCTGTTGCTCAGAATGTCGTCCACTAAACAGTTGCAACTATAGTTATGCAGGCTTTCTGTTCCGGCAGTGACTCCGTCCGGCTGCCCTCTTCGCTCTGGGCTATTTGACCCAGGGCAAGGGGAAGGGGGGGGGGGGGGGGCGGGTGTTCCCTTAGGTCACCTGCTTTATAGTGAAAAGCAAGGGAATGCCTCCTCCAAGTCAGTATTTCTGAGTCGTTTCCGGGATGGTTTTAAAGTGTAATATTAATATTAAAATTCATTCATGTCTTATTTTTAAAGTGTAGCTCGGTGTGAAGCATTTGTATATGTCAAGTGTCAAACGGGCTTTAATATACAATACTCGGACACTTTTAAATGACTATAAAGAGTCTCAATTCTCTGGACTACTTTATTTATTGGCTTGCTTTAAAAATAATTAGTATAAGGGATATACTGGATGTTAATAGAGAACATGAATGTTATTGTGCTCAATTATTAAGGGTAGTGTATCTTTCTAATTTAATATTAAATACGAAAGATACATGTAAAGCCTAATACTCCTTTTCTCCTTAAGGGGTTACCTCTTTACTATATAGTTGAGCTTATTGGATTTTCCTCTATGTCCTAGGCCCTCCAGCCTGTTTACTATTCAGCTAAGTCTGGGTCATTGGTACAGTATAAAAATGTTAAAAAATTTATAGTAATTTATATATTTTTTATACTTACCAATGACCCAGACGGGGATGGCCCTCCCTGGAGTTGGAAACTCTTGCCTCCCCGCTGAGTACATAGCGCTGACCAGGCACTGCCAGTAAGAATGATAATTGGCGCCAATTTCGGGACGTCTGCGTCACTGCGCATGCGCAGTAGAGGCGTAGTATGGAGGTCCTTTAGGACATGATTTCTTTTTGTTTTGGATGCAAATTTTGGGGATTGAGAGGCAAAATTTGTGTTTGGCCCTGGTTTTGTTAGAGTTAGCACCAGCTAAGTCTGGGTCATTGGTAAGTATAAAAAATATATAAATTACTATAAATTTTTTAACTTTCAGTATAATTTAATTTTGGTCAGAATTGTGATTAGATCTTTATTTCAATGTTTAGTCTTTTCAACATAGCATATTTTTATACTGTAACCAATGACCCAGACTTGGCTGGTGCTAACTCTTAAATATTCAGGGCCAAACACAAATTTTGCTGCCCAAATCCCCAAAATTTGCATCCAAATCAAAAAACTGATGTCCTATATGGTCCTCCATACTTTTGCCTACTGCACATGAGCAGTGTCAAGGAAGTACCGAAATTGGCGCCAAGCCTCATTCTTTCTTTGTTTGGCCCTTCTGTTAGTAACATCTTACTGACTTCTGTGCTTATAAATCTCAGTTAAAATGATGCCAGACACAATATCAAGATGGAAATGGTGGATCCAAGGATGCAATAAGAGGATGAGAGGAAGAAACAGTGGTTGGATGTGTTCAGGGCTGTAACTTATAATTTTATTATAAAATTATTTCATGTTCCCTAATTTTGGGGCATGGGCCTGATGAAATCTCCACTGTTTTTTAAGTGTTTCCAGTCTCCCTTTCCTTGAATCCCCCCCCCCCCCCCACCCCCCACCCCCCCTAGTTAATCTCCCATGCTTTTGGAATATTTTTTGAAAATTTTTTCTTGAAAATTTCTTGGGAGTTTAGCTTGGTCACAGAATGTTTATTCTGTTATCTCCATGGTTACGTCCTCACCCTTGGGGTGTTTAGGCGTTGTTTGGTCATGCATCTACCATCTGATGTATTGCAGTTTCGTCTGATGAAGATTCTGTTTTACATCGGATAGTTTTAAGAATCTGTTACTGACTGGGCCGTGCTTTTCAGTGCCTGGAGTCTTGTCTCCGGATTTTATAGACTTTTGTTTACGTTGACAACGGTTACTTTCCTTTAGTAATTCCTTGTCATCTGTTAGGTTAGATATGTGGTCAGATACATTTATATACTCTGTAAGTGTAACATTAATTAATTACCGTCAGAATGGACTCTCAACAAGCGAGTGTTCAATCAGATTTGCTACCAGTGGGATTGACCAATGATAGACTTGTTTGTGACACACCTCAACAACCAGTTGCAGACATATGTGTCGCCTTGCCCAGATCCTCAAGCGTTTGCAGTAGACTCTCTCTCAATCTCTTGGGACGGAATGATAGGATATGCATATCCCCCAACTCCGTTGATTCAAAAGATCTTGCTAAAGATCAAGCAATCGCACTGCAAGATGCTGTTGGTAGCATCTCTGTCATCTCAGAAACCATGGATAAATCAACTCAGGTGTCTTTTATGGGATGTTCCTCAGAAGCTTCCTCCACAGGAGGACCTTCTCTTTCAGGGGAAATCTCGCATGCTGCATCACAACCCACAAGGTCTCAACCTTCACGTATTTCCTAAATTATGCAGCAAAGTGGAAGGTTTTTTCTGTTTGGTGTAAGGATCATTCTATTGATATTTTTGATCCTTCCATTCCAGATGTTGCTAATATTTTTATACTGTACCAATGACCCAGACTTAGCTGGTGCTAACTCCACAAAAACCAGGGCCAAACACAAATTTTGCCCCCCAATCCCCAAAATTTGCATCCAAAACAAAAAGAAATCATGTCCTAAAGGACCTCCATAGTACGACTCTACTGCGCATGCGCAGTGACGCAGTCGTCCCGAAATTGGCGCCAAATATCATTCTCTGTTTGGCCCTTCATCAGTCAACATCTCACTGATCTTTGTGCTTGTAAATCTCAGTTTAAAGGATGCCAGACACGTAATTCTTGGAGAAAATGTGATTCTAAGGAGGATAGAAGGAGGAGAGGAAAAAAGAAGTGGCAAAAAATAATCAGGGCTGTACTTAAAATTTTTTGTTGAAATTATGTTAAGTTGCCTATTTTCGAGGCAAACGCCTCTTGTTGTCATTCTTGCTAATTGTTGCACTGCTTATTCAGTGTTTCCTCTCCCCTAACCTTCTAAAGTCCCCCCTTGCAATTCTCCCATGCTTTTGGCATATTTTTGAGAAGTTTCATTTCTAAAATTCCCTGGGAGAGTTGCTTGGTTACAGAATGTTTTCTGTTATTTTCCCCATAGTTACGTTTTCACCCATGGGTGTATAACGTTTGTGTTCTGCATCTTCCATCTGATGTTCTGCAGATTCTCCCCTGGGAGTCTCTGTTTTGCATCAGATAGAGTGTAATTGATGACTGATTCCGGGCCAGTTTTTTCAGTGCCTGGAGTCATGTTTTCTACTGTGTTTACACTGTTTGTTTTCATTGGCAACAGCCTTTTTTGAGGGGGGCTGTTTGCCTTTGTGGTAGTTTATCTCATTATAAGATACATTTATATTATCCGAAAGTGTCTCATTAATTATTTTATATAATTTTAAAATTTTTGACCACACTTTGCCATCGGATCCATCGGGGCTCAACGTTACTTTTCAGCAACTTGGGCTTCTCTGAAAAAATATTTTTTCAAAATTATTTTGTTTTGCAATTGTTTTTTCATTTATTAATGGATCATGTTATTATGTATCTTTGTGTCAGGGGTTTTTGCGAGTAACTAGGACTTATTGTTGTTCTTTCACAATGAAGGGACTTTGTTCAAATTGTAATAGGAAGAAATCTTCCTCTGACTTTCATGATTATTGCATTAATTGTAGTCAGTGTTCTCGCATTAATCCCTGTCCTGTATGTGAACATTGGGATGAGAAACATTGGAAACGTGTGTCACGATATGTTGTTTCTGGAGAAAGAGCGATGCCGGCTCTTTCTCCACAAGGTCACTCTACTCTCTCAGTTTCTATTTCAGAGGAACCAGAACAGGGTGATGTTTCCATGTTATCTTCTTCAAGTGTGCGTCCGTCGTCACAAATAAATACAGAGCTAGCGGCAAAAGTGCTCATGGAGATTAGACAAATGTCGTCCGCTAGCTCGCCCGGTGTAGCGTCCATTCACCGAATGGTTCGGCAGCCGGGTTCGTCCGATGCGGTCCAAGAGGAAATTTTGGGTGATGCAAGCACTATAAAAATAATAGATGCACACCCAGTGACGGCGGATAGTGAACGAGAACGGAGGAAGCCTTTTAGTCCGGTTCCTAGCTCGTCCAGGTCCAGCCGGGCCGCGAGCGAGAGAGGCCCCTCTCTCGTACAACAACATCTGGGACCAGATGTTGTGGTACAAAATGTGTCTTTAGCGGAGCATACGTCCGTCGCTCGGGACGCTCCGTTGTATAAGCAGTCCGCAGAGACTGTTAAGGCTTCCTCTTCTCGTCGGCGCACACGACCGCACCTTGGCTGCGTGACCTCCGATATTTTGCCAGCTTCGCCGATGAAGGATTCTTCGGCGACCAGGTCACACCATCCGGCAGCCAGGGATTCGAGACCGATGGACTCCGGACGTTCGCATAGGAAAAGTATGCGGGAGCCATCTGATGCGGAGCTGCCCTCGGCGAAGCAGCGAAAGACCGCTCCTCCGCAGGTCTCGACGTCGGACATTCTAGTGCAGATAGCACAGCTTATCGCAGCATCCCAGCAGCCGACAGAAACGGTGTCGGATCGAGAATTATCCGACGGCGCTGGGTCGGTACGCTCCGCCGAAGCATCGGGGGCGGACGACCGGGAACATCGGGAGGTCCGACCGGATGGTGAAAGGGATACGGATGAATTGGAGCTATCCCTTTCGGAACAACACAAAGCTGCCGTGGACTTCATCCGGCACTTTCTTCCTCAAGTTGTTCCGTCGGGCCAGACTGCTGCGCTTCCGGACAGGAGAATTATAGCGTCATTGGACTCTGATTTTTTCGAGCGGTTCAGGGACATCGCTCCCGAGTTTCCGTCGCAGTCCAATAATGTTGCAAGAACATTTGAATTATTGAACGACGCTATTTTTAAACTTGCTTCCAGGACGGGGAAAGCAGGCTTCTTGTCCGCAAATACTCTCAACCTGCCTTTCATTAATGCAAGGAATAAATTCGACACGGCAGGTCAGGGTATACCGAGAGTTCCTCTGCGTATGGACGACGAGGCGGAAGACTTAGAGCTATCATTACCGTCGTCAGCTTCTATTCCAACCGCAGTGTTGGAAACAGCTATTGCGTCTAACAGAGCCAATTTAGATGCCTTATCTTACGCAGATCACCTTACTAAGGCGTTATCACTGCGTCTTCAAGGGGAAGAGTTTCAGGATATACAATCCTCCTTAAGACTTCTTTCAAGGGCAGTAGCTTATTCCACGTGTAACTCCGCCCTTTCAGTGGCAAATCTGGAGTTGGTTAGACGTGACGCAGCCCTGTCTACATCCACACTAGTGGATTCTAAGGTGAAGAACTCTCTTAGAGTCGCTTCGGTCTCAGGAGATCTTCTCTTTGACGGCAAGCTTTCCGCTATTTATGATAATATTAAAAAGAAAGCTAGTGATTCTCTGTTGTTTAGATCCGCTCCTAAAAGGTCGGATACAGCAGACACGAATAAGGCGGGCACTTCTGGGTCTTATCCGCCCAAGAGAGGTTCCTATAGAGGTTCCGGTGCGTCCTCTAGCTCTTATTCGAGAGACCGTCAGGATAGTGACTCTCGTTCGGGACGTCCTTCAGGCCGGGACAATCGGTCGGACGCCCCGAGGTCGACGAGGCGAGGTGCGGGTCGTGGAAGACGTTTCTCCTACCGCAGGCCTCGCAGATCCAGGAGGTGATGGCTTAAACCTCTATCGTGTTCCGGTTGGCGGAAGGTTGTCGAGTTTTTCTCAAGAGTGGGCGTCGATTACGGACGACCCGTGGGTGAGAGGAGTGACTTCGGAAGGTCTAAAGATATCCTTCAAACGAAAGCCTCCATTAACTCGAAGTCCAAAGTGGACTCATCTTCCGTCAAACCCTCAGAAAAGAGACGCTCTGCTATCAGAGGTGCAGTCTCTTTTAATGAAGAACGCGGTAGAGGTCGTAGAAAACCAGGAATCGCTGGGATTCTACAGCCATCTGTTTCTGGTTCCGAAACCAGATGGCTCGTTCCGTCCAGTCATAGATTTGAGCTGGATAAACAAGCTGATCGTCGCTCCGAAGTTTTATATGGAGACGATTCGATCGGTCAGAGCGAGTATTCGGGTGAACGATTATGCAACGAGCATAGATCTCAAAGATGCGTACTTTCACGTCATGGTACATCCGACATTCCGAAAGTATCTACGCTTTGCAGTCCTAGGAGTGGTGTATCAGTTCCGGGCCATGTGCTTCGGATTGAATCTAGCACCCTGGGCTTTCACTCGGGTAATGAACTCGGTAATGATCTACTTCCGAGCTCATTCGTCTGCGGTAACGTCGGCCTACCTGGACGACATTCTTCAGAGGTACGGCAACGAGTTAACGCTTCAGAACGATGTTCAGAATCTTCTTCTATTGCTCCGACGTCTCGGTTTCATAGTAAACGAGGAGAAGTCGGATCTGGTGCCGTCCAAGTCATTCACTCATCTGGGAATGAGCTTCGAGACGCACAACAATCTCGTTCGTCTGCCGTTAACCAGAGCGAAATTAGTCAGTTGTTACGCTCGCTATTGTCTGAATACAGACAAAGTCACGGCGAGAGAATTTATGAGACTGATAGGTCTGTGCGGAGCCGCCGCGGATCTCATTCCGATGGGACGGCTACGCACACGGCCTCTTCAAATTTTCCTGACTCAGAATTGGAGTGTGAAAATTCATTCGCTCGATGTAGACGTTCTCTTGTCAGATCAAGTGAAACAAGAGATTCAGACTTGGGCAAACATTCAGTGGTTAACTCAAGGAGTTCCGCTGCAGTTGCCGGATCCGAGTTTTACCATTATGACGGATGCCAGTCAAACAGGTTGGGGTGCATCATTAATCCCAACGGATTCGAGATGCCAGGGTCTTTGGGATCCGCAATTCCTGTGCAAGCACATAAACATCAAGGAAATGATGTCAATTTGGCTTGCGTTACGTCACTGGATGGACATTATTCACGATGCTCATGTCCAAATCCTATCCGACAATATGACAGTAGTGGCGTATATACGGAATCAGGGAGGCACTCATTCAGTTCCGTTGTTCAATCTAACGGAAAGAATCCTTCTGTTTGCGTTGGAACATCACGTTCTTCTTTCGGTCTGTCACATACCGGGTCGTCTGAATGTGCTAGCAGACTCCCTTTCACGAAAGGGTCGCTTGTTGCCGTCGGAGTGGACTCTCAACAAACAAGTATTCAATCAGATTTGCTACCAATGGGAACGGCCAATGATAGACTTATTTGCGACACATCTCAACAATCAGTTGCAAACGTATGTGTCCCCGTGTCCGGATCCAAGAGCATTTGCAGTAGACGCTCTGTCGATCCCTTGGGACGGAATGATAGGATATGCGTATCCTCCAGCGCCGTTAATTCAACAAGTATTGCTAAAGATAAAACAATCTCAATGCAAGATTCTGTTGGTAGCATCTCTGTCGCCACAGAGACCGTGGATAAATCTACTCAGGTGTCTGTTGTGGGACCTACCGCGGAAGCTCCCTCCACGAGAGGATCTTCTTTGGCAGGGGAAATCGCGCCAACTACATCACAACCCGCAAGGTCTCAACCTTCACGTTTTTCCGTTGTGCGGTCCTTCTTGCATGGCAAGCACTTTACAGGACGAGCAGTGGACGCGATTTCTAACTGTAGGAGGACCTCCTCTTCGCTAAACTATGCGGCTAAGTGGAAGGTTTTCCGTCGTTGGTGTAGGGATCATTCTGTTGATATATTTGATCCCTCTATACCAGACATTGCTAACTTTCTAGTATACTTGTTTGACGAAATCAAACTGCAACCTGTTACTATAAAGGGTTATAGATCTATGTTATCTGATACCTATGCACATCATGATAGTTTACAAATTGGATCTAATGTCTCTTTATCGAAATTGGTTAGAAACTTTTCGATAAATAGACCCAGAACTCTTAGATTAATTCCTAAGTGGAATTTAGCTTGGGTTCTCCTTAAATTGAAGGAAAAGCCATTTGAACCTCTTGGGACAGTAGATTTCAAATTCTTATCTTATAAGACAGCTTTTCTCTTAGCTTTCTCTTCTGCCAGAAGAGTCAGTGAGCTTCATGCACTATCGGTGGATGATTCTCATTATCGTAGTGTTGGGAACACTATCACCTTCACTACTAATGTCGTTTTTTTAGCTAAGAATCAGGCTCCTAATAAATATCCGGAACCTATTGTTATTAAGGCTCTTCCGTCTTCAGACGGGCGTAGGCCTTTACTCTGTCCTGTTAGAGCACTACGTATCTATAAACAGAGATCTCAGTTCATCAGAAAGGGACGGAAACGTTTCTTTCTGTCTTTGATGCCTAATAGAAAGGACATTTCAGTCCATTCTATTGCTAGATGGATTCAGTTAACTATCCGTACTGCGTATGAAGATTTATCTTCTTCTCAGCAGTCTGTGCTTAAGATTTCTGCTCATGAAGTAAGAGCTCTTTCTACTTCCTGGGCTTATGCTAATAGTGTTGCTATTACAGATTTAATGAAGGCTGCTTATTGGTCTCAGCCATCCACATTTACTAATTTTTATCTCAGAAATATTGAGTCCATTTCTGGAGACCTGCATTGTTTAGGTCCGTTATCTGTTGCTCAGAATGTTGTCCACTAAACAGTTGCAACTATAGTTATGCAGGCTTTCTGTTCCGGCAGTGACTCCGTCCGACTGCCCTCTTCGCTCTGGGCTATTTGACCCAGGGCAAGGGGAAGGGGGGGGGGGGGGGGCGGGTGTTCCCTTAGGTCACCTGCTTTATAGTGAAAAGCAAGGGAATGCCTCCTCCAAGACAGTATTTCTGAGTCGCTTCCGGGATTGTTTTAAAGTGTAATATTAATGTTTAATTTCATTCATGTCTTATTTTTAAAGTGTAGCTCGGTGTGAAGCATTTGTATATGTCAAGTGTCAAACGGGCTTTAATATACAATACTCGGACACTTTTAAATGATTATAAAGAGTCTCAATTCTCTGGACTACTTTATTTATTGGCTTGCTTTAAAAATAATTAGTATAAGGGTTATACTGGATGTTAATAGAGAACATGAATGTTATTGTGCTCAATTATTAAGGGTAGTGTATCTTTCTAATTTAAATATTAAATAAGAAAGATACATGTAAAGCCTAATACTCCTTTTCTCCTTAAGGGGTTACCTCTTTATTTTATAATTGAGCTTATTGGATTTTCCTCTATGTCCTAGGCCCTCCAGCCTGTTTACTATTCAGCTAAGTCTGGGTCATTGGTACAGTATAAAAATGTTAAAACATTTATAGTAATTTATATATTTTTTATACTTACCAATGACCCAGACGGGGATGGCCCTCCCTGAGTTGGGAACTCTTGCCTCCCCGCTGAGTACATAGCGCTGACCAGGCACTGCCAGTAAGAATGATATTTGGCGCCAATTTCGGGACGACTGCGTCACTGCGCATGCGCAGTAGAGTCGTACTATGGAGGTCCTTTAGGACATGATTTCTTTTTGTTTTGGATGCAAATTTTGGGGATTGGGGGGCAAAATTTGTGTTTGGCCCTGGTTTTTGTGGAGTTAGCACCAGCTAAGTCTGGGTCATTGGTAAGTATAAAAAATATATAAATTACTATAAATTTTTTAACTTTTTGGTCTCCTTGTTTGATGAAATCAAACTGCAGCCAGTAACCATTGAGGGTTATAGGTCTATGCTATCGGACACATATGCTCATCATGATAGGTTACAGATTGGATCTAATATTTCTTTATCTAAGTTAGTAAAAAACTTTTCGATAAATAGACCTAGAACTCTGAGTTTAATTCCTAAATGGAATTTAGCTTGGGTTCTACGGAAGCTCAAAGAAGCTCCTTTTGAACCTCTGAGTACTGTACACTTCAAATTCTTGTCATATAAGACAGCTTTTCTCTTAGCCTTTGTTTCCACAAGAAGAGTTAGTGAGCTTCATGCTCTGTCTATTGATGATTCTCATTATCGTAGTATTGGTACTACTATTACTTTATAACTACTAATGTGGGATTTTTGGCTAAGAATCAGGCTCCTTCAGGGTTCGTACGGTCTTGAAAAGTGCTTGAATTTCAATGCCTGTCTTGAAAAGTGCTTAAATTGACTTTTCCCCTTGAATAGTGCTTGAATTACCACCACTCCCCTTGAAAAGTCCTTGAATCCTGGACCCCAACCTACTCTGCTAAAAAAAATCCCCCCCCAAAATGCCACGTTTTAGTGCCCAAAATAACAAAAAAATTCGGGAATTTGCTGTAGCATATTAAAGTTTAAAATACAAATAGTATAATATGCCTGTGTGCTCTGCACACTACTTTTCTTGTTCATGATAATGAGAGAAAACACAAGTACACAAATTACGATGACGTTCATCATAATGTACAGGTCAATTTTAACCAATCAGAAAATTGAAATGGCAGCATGTGATCTATTTGCATACTATCATGTGGCTCACTGTACACACAGGCTGCTATACTATGGAGAGCATCCAATTCAAATGAGCTGTGAATTGTGTTTTGCAAACTGGTTTTTCCAATCAATGTCTGCATCTCCATCTGCTTCATTTATTTCATCGTGTCACACAAAAGGATAGTTACTGGAAGCGATAATATATCAAAGATTCACCTTGACTTTGTATGAAAATAACAGAGGTATTTGATGATAAATCATGAATTATTGTTTGTGAACAATCGATTTTGAATGTCAAATTACCACAAACAACCCAACAACTTTGCAAGAAGTTCCGAAACTTAACCAAAAGGACAGAAATGGGCCTGAATATTACCTGACACACACTCATTCTTGAAATATGCACTGTGCAGAGAGCAGTTATAAAAAGAACATGTCCCAGTTGGTTTCTTAGAATGGAAAAATAGTCCTTGAAAATGAATGACATTGCCCTTGAAAAGTGCTTGAATAGTGCTTGATTTCATTTTGTTAAACCTGTACGAACCCTGTCCTAATCAGTATCCTGAGCCTATTGTTATTAAGGCTCTTCCATCCTCAGATGGACGTAGGCCTTTGCTGTGTCCAGTTAGAGCTATGCGTGTTTACAAATGCAGATCAGAGTTTATCAAAAAGGGGCAAAAACGCTTCTTCCTGTCTTTAATTCCCAATAGAAAGGACATATCTGTTCATTCTATTTGTAGATGGATTCAGTTAGCTATTCGTACTGCTTATGAGAGTTTATCTTCCAATCAGCAGTCCGTGCTTAAGATTTCAGCGCATGAAGTTAGAGCGCTGTCAACATCTTGGGCTTATTCTAACAGTATTGCTATTTTAGATCTTATGAAGGCTGCTTACTTCTACTTTCACTAATTTTTACCTTAGAAATATAGAGTCTATTTCTGGCGACCTTAGGTGTTTAGGTCTGTTATCTGTTGCTCAGAATGTTGTCCACTAAACGATTACAGCTATAGTTATGTAGGTTTTCTATTCCAGCAGTGACTCTGTCCTGCTGCCCACTTCGTTCTGTGGTGATTTGACCCAGAGCAAGGGGAAGGGGGGGGGGGGGGTGGATGGTGTTTCCTTATTTCACCGGTTTTATAGTGAAAAGCAAGGGAATACCTCCTCCTGAGTCAGTAATTTCGAGTCGGTGCTGGGATGGTTTTAAAGTGTAAAGCTAATGTCTATCTCATTTATGTAATATTTTTAAAGTGTAGCTCGGTGTGAAGCATTTGTATATGTCACCTGTCATACGAGCATTAATATACAATCCTCGGACACTTTTAAATGAGTACAAAGAGTCTCATTCTCTGGACTATCTTTATTTATTGGCTTTCCTTTAAGGAATTAGTATAATGGGTTGTACTGGATGTTAATAGAGATCATAGATGTTATTGTGCTCAATTATTGATTGGTGATGTGTCTTTCTTATTGTTAATAAGCAAGAAAGACATATTTAAATCCTTTCTCTCCCTTTCTCCTTGAGGGGATAATTCTTATACATTATAGAGCCTATTGGATTTTCCTTTATATCCGAGGCCCTCCAGCCTTTTTTCTATTCAGCTAAGTCTGGGTCATTGATTACAGTATAAAAACATGAAAAAATTTAAAGTAATTTATATATTTTTTATACTTACCAATGACCCAGACGGGGATGGCCCTCCCATGAGTTTGGAACTCATACCTCTCCGCTGATTATATAACATGTAGCAGGCACTGGTTGTAAGAATGAGGCTTGGCGCCAATTTCGGTACTTCTTTGACACTGCGCATGCGCAGTAGGCAAAAGTATGGAGGACCATATAGGACATCAGTTTTTTGATTTGGATGCAAATTTTGGGGATTTGGGGGCGGGGGGGGGGGGGGGGGGGGGGGGGGGCAAAATTTGTGTTTGGCCCTGAATATTTAAGAGTTAGCACCAGCTAAGTACAGGTCATTGGTGAGTATAAAAAATATATAAATTACTTAAAATTTTTTCATTTTTGGGCAAACTTCGCCATGCATTTTAGTTTTAACCTCATGCCACAGTTGCTGTGTGTATTCAGTGTTACTTAATACAATACAGACATTGAAAAATGTGCTAGATACAGCATGCATGGAATCCAGCCCATGTGTTAAAAAGTCATGTAAGAATGCATTTGATTGGGCATTACACATCTGATCGATGTCATGACATGAAAGAAATTCTTTTGACTTAAAACAGCATAAGGTAAGAAAATGAAAAGACCTCCGAAGGTAATATTTTTCTTTAAAAATATCAGCTTCATTCACTTAATTCACATTTAATTGTGGTATAAACACAAAACACTACTCAGGTAGCGTATGGGGTACAGGAATCGACTACCAATTTTGGAGTTTTTTCTGTGATTCATGCACCTCTTCGGCAGTTGCAAAATACAGGAAAAACTTCCAACTCCGGTCGTAGATTCCTGTCTCTCATACTCCACCCTCATTGTGTTCTGTCTTATTATTGATTATCCAAAGATCTACATCTTTATTAACCCTTTACCCAACCTGAAAAGCAGATGACACTTGCAAAAATAATTCTTGAATAACTAATTTTTTTCCTTTTTTGTCTCAAAAACATAGGTTATGACCCCTCGTTGGAACGAGCCAACGAGGGGTCATAACCTATGTTTTTGAGACAAAAAAGGAAAAAAATGATGAAAATTAATTGGCGATTTTTTAGAATAGCGCTGGTCGGTTTTGGCTGTTACGTTTGGTAAAGGGTTAATGCCTCTCTTCAGCTCTTGGGATAACCTCTATTAGAGGCAACCTTGTAATCTTGACTTCTCACTATCATAATAGATGTCTATAGATATATGTTGATAACAGGGAAAATAGAAAAGAGTTTCAATGCCTTTGTATCTAAGCTGCTTGGAACATATTTTGTGTTCTATCCTGTATTTTTGAGTGGAAGATTCAAACTAGTTGTATCGTATAGGTTCATGTATATGTCACCCTCGTGTATAAGTCGCACCCCCAACTCCCACTTGGAATTCCTCCCTTTTGCCTAAACCCCATGTATAAGTCGCACACCCATTTTCAAGTATATTCAGTCAACAAGAATCAGTTGCAAGTTACGTTTTGCCAATTTGTTTTCACAAGTTATCACATGTTGAATAAGACAAAAGAATAAAGAAAAATTATAATTAAAGATTTAAAAAATACTTGCATTTATTTGTTTTTCGTTGTTTGTTTATCACCCCAATGTCTTCATTCCTGTTAAGAAAATCTAACACTCGTTTGTGACTGAAACTTCATAGTTTCAGAATCAGATCACCATTTGTGCCATAACCTGCACTGTTGTTGTGTTTATGTTGGTTTTTCCTGAACGTGAGAACATTCAGGAAAAACCAATATAAATACAACTGCACAAGTTACAGCGCAAATTGTTTTCAAATTGTTGTCCTGCATAAGCATTGTTGGTGCTATTGAAACTAACTTTACCTGGTGCATGTGTATGTAATTTATAACCAGACATTACACATCAGAGAATTGGAGTTCATGGAATAAATAAATACTTCTCTCCAGGTATTGTTGGCATACATTTAATGTGTTTTTATTTATTTTTTCATTGTTAGTTTGATGATTTTGTATTTTTAGCTTTACTTGACAAAGTCAAGATAAGCTATTGCCATCACGTGTGGGGAAGTCTGTGAGTCTGTTCACATTTTCCTTTAGCACAGGTCTGATCACGAAATTTCATATGCAGGTTTGGGGTCATGTCTAGATGAGAACGTCCCTTTTTGGTCGCGATTGGTCAACCGGTATGGCTGCCCGAGCCCAAAGCCCAAAAACCATTAGCACAGTCTACAGGTCGTATTTATGAAGGGATTTCATTGTAACTTGTTAGGATGCCTCTGTATAATGTCTAGATGACAACGTCCCCTTTTGGTCATGATCTGTCAACTGTGATGGCTGCCCCAACCCGAAACCCAAAAACTTTTAACACAGTCTGCAGGTCATATTTAATATGGAGGGATATCATTGTAACCAGGTAGGATAACTCTGTATGATGTCTAGATGAGAACTTCCCTCATTTGATCGCGATCTGTCAACCGTGATGACTGCTCGAGCCCAAAACCCGAAAACCTTTAGCACAGTCGACAGGTCATATTTATCGAGGGATTTCATTGTAACTTGGTAGGTTGACTTCATATAATGTCTAGATGAGAACGTCCACTTTTGGATGCGATTGGGCAACTGTGACGGCTATAGGGGCCCGAAGCCTGAAAACCTTTAGCACAGTCTACAGGTCATATTTATGAAGGGATTTCATTGTAACTTGGTAGGATGACTCCAAATAATGAATGTCCACGTCTGGTCGTGATCATTCAACCTTGATGGCTGCCGAGCCCAAAACCTTTAGCACAGTCTATAGGTCGTATTTATGGAAGGATTTTATTGTAACTTGTTAGGTTGACTCCATATAATGCCTAGATGATGACATCCCCTTTTGGTCGTGATTGGTCAACTGTGACAGCTACAGAGTCTTGAAGCCCGAAAACCTTGAGCACAGTCTACAGGTCATATTTATGAAGGGATTTCTTTGTAACTGCGTAGGATCACTCCAGAAAATGCCCAGATAAGAACATCCCCTTTTGGTCACGATCATTCAACCATGATGGCTGCCCGAACCCAAAACCCAAAAAACTTTAGTACAGATTACAGGTCGTATTTGTGAAGGGATTTCATTGTAACTTGGTAGAATGACTCAGTATAATGTCGAGATGAGGACGTCCTCTTTTAGTTGCAGTTGGTCAACCGTGATGACTACACAGGCCTAAAGCCTTGAAAACCTTTAGCACAGTCTACAGGCCATATTTATGAAGGGATTTCAATGTAACTTGATAGGATGACTCGTTTTGGAATAATTTCACTGTAACTTGGTAACTTTCATTGACATACGTTAACTGTGAGGGCCACATACAATAACTGTGAGGTCCACATTAACCCACCCCTCAGTTCTTTAGTACAGTGTACACCTCATATTATTTTTATTAAATACATAGCATACAGGGAACAGAAATTAACATATTCCCAATTATCACAATTCTTGTCTTATTTCATAATCCTTTCATAAACATTGAACATTATCCTTTTCATCAAACACAACACACTGACAAGTTAAGCTATAGTGTCATTGACACTTTCATTTATGGTTTCATCCATATTGGCCCCACAAACCTGTTGATTTCCGGTACACGCACTGATGTAAACACATGGGCCAATTGAACAACAACGATTAAATAGAATACTTCTTTATTATTATTTATGGATAAAAGTAACAGAAAACACACATAATATTTTATTGACAGTTTATTTTCTGAAGAATTTAAACTGAAATAAAATGAAAAGAAAATAATTTTGGTGAATCTACACTCAGTCAAAACCACACGATTGTACTGTTATACAATTGACAAATGGTAGGAACAATGTTTGTCCGAAGAAGTCGGTACCCTGAAAATTCTCTGAAACAAGTCCTGCCCATGTTTTAGACACACGCCCGATTTTGACATTACTTTTCCAGGTAAAAAAGTGTGACTTATACGCAGACATATACAGTACTTCATCTTCATTTATTGTAGACAACTTGATCCAGGTGATCTTGTTGGGCTCTTTGTATTTCAGATATAGTTTTCAATTTTTAGCTCATCAAAGCTCAAGAGGAGCTTTAGTGATCCATCCATCCATCCATCCATCCATCCATCCATCCAAACCACCCACCCAACCAATACCCACCCAAAACCCACCAGCCATCTGTCTGTCTGTCCATCTGTCCTTCCTGCATGAACATTACATTATCAACTTCTCATAAACCATTGTGTCGAATTGAACCAAATTTGACATGCATGTTCCTTATCATATGTCAGTTCAAGTTTGTTCAAACAAAGTTGTCAAATCCATAAGGTGCACCACAAGGGTCATAATTATGTTCAATCAGAATCTTAATACTTGGTATACAACATCCTTAGGAGAGCCAAATTCAAGTTTGTTTGAAATAAGTCCCTGGGTTCATAGTTGGGCTCCCTATGTGAACCCGAATGTTAATTTGGTGCAATCTGAGGAAATTTATTTAAAAATCTTCTTCTTCAGGACTACCAGTCAAAATCTCTTGATATTTGGTATACTGCATCTTTTGGGAAATTTGTTCAAATCGAGTCTCTGGAGTCATATTTTAACTCCGGATAACCTGAAAATGTTCTTTGAAAACTTTCTTCTTCAGATCCATCAGTCAGAATCATTTGATATTTGGGACATGGCATAGCATTCTAACTGTGGTGATCTTCAAGTCTGTTCAAATTAAGTCCCTTAGTTCATATTTGGGCTCCCTGTGGAAACTCGGAAGTTTAACTCGGTCCTGTATGAACAAAAAGTTTTTATAAAATCTTCCGCATCAGATCCACCTGTCAGAATCATTTGGTGATTGGTATAGAGCATCCTGGGAAGGGGTGGGGGTGGGGTGGGGGGTGGCAGATGTTCGGATGATGTGTCAGATTGAAGTTTGTTTAAAGAAAATTCCTGGGAGCATATTTGGGTTCCCTATGGGAACTTAGAACTTTAACTTAGTGCAATGTGAGGAATATTCTTTAAAAACTCTTCTTCTTCAGATCAGCCAGTCTGAATTTTTTTATATTTGATATGCAATATCCTTAGGAAGACCAGATTGAATTTCAATTAAATCAAGACCCTGAGGTCATGAGGGATATTCTTTAAAAACCTTCTTCAGATCTACCAGTCAGAATTTTCTAATATTTGGTTTGCCGTATTCTAAGTTGGGTCAGATTCCAGTTTGTTGAAATCAAGTCCCAGGGTTCATATTTCAGCTTCCTATGCCAACCTAAATTTTTACTTAGTGCAATATGGGTAAATTCTTTTACAAATCTTCTTTTTCAGATCCACCAGTCCGAATCTTTTGATATTTGACATGCAGCAACGTTAGAAGGTTCAGATTTCAGTTTGTTCAATCCTTTCCCTTGGGTTTTTTTGTGCTCCCTGTGGAATCCCAACTTTTAAGTGCAATATCAGGACTATTCTTTAAAAAATCTTCTTCACATCCACGAGTCAGATTCTTTTGTTACATATTATAGACATCCTTAGTGTGGTGAGATTTAAGTTTGTTCAGATCAAATCCCTGGGCTCATATTTGGGCTCCTTATGGGATCCCAAATTTTAACCTTGTGCAGTATAAGGAATATTCATCAAAGATATTATTCTTCAGATCCGCCATGTAGAATCTTTTGATATTTTGTATATAGCATTACTATGATGCATAGATTAAAGTGTTACACTTGACTGATTTTGGTGGGTACCAGAGGGGCTTGAAATTTAACAGAACCCAATGGAGAATTTATTGTTTAAATGAACTGTGTCAAAGAATGACAGAGCTGGTATATATTAGTTAGATGTAAATGTGAGTACATAAGATTAACATTTGTTCAAATGTGTTCCACGAGTCCAGTTGAGGCCTGGGGTGTGGCAGAGAAGGATGAAATTGGCAAAAGTTTATTTTTGGTCAAGAACAAAAAAATTGCTTGTTTACATAAAGTACCTAGGTTCAGGTATGTGCTCTGTAGTGTTTATTTAGATGCTGAATGTTACTTTAAATCCTTCTTTAAACAACTTTCTCAGGTAAACGATGATGGCCTTTGATGCCTCTTGTTACATATCTAATGTCATATAATTAACAAATTATTACAGAAGTGAATCAGTCTAGGTTGTCATCTTCCATCGCATTGAAAAGACCTGATAGCTAGATCAAACACAACATCTATGGCATCTTTTTTGATCTGGCTGATCAGGTCTCATCAACAAGATTTAATAGGACTTCCCAGTAACTTGATATACAATAATCTGTATTTATCATATAATGGAAAACCTCACAGCAAATTTGGAGATGCTCTTTGTTACAAGGAAAAATAATGCCTGTCCACATTTTCAGGGTCTTTCAATGGTTGTAGCTGATACAAAGAAAGAAACACCGGGTGAACTATTATTGAGACTGGATAAAGATTATCGACTCTTGGATCAAAGATGGTTGTTGGAAAGAATTCCAGCTATCCCTCAGTTCTCTCATGTACGAAGTCAGATATGCACCACCTTGAGACAGGTATGTTTTATTTTTTTCAAAACAAATATGATAATCAGTGCAAGATTCCAATTATTGTCATTGTTGGTCAGAATGTGAATATTTTAATTATCATTTATTAATTTTCAATTTTTGAAACCTTTTTTTCGTGTTTTTTTTTGAAGGCTGAGAAGAAATAGTGCTATATGAATGAATATTTTTGTCATAGATAAGTTTAAATCTTCAGACTTGAGGCCTGAATAAATTTCATGGTGTTTAACCCTCTATACTGTCATGATACCGATGTCAAAATGCCTCAATTTCAAGCAGCAAATATTCGCAAAATGAAACTATGAATTGAACCAATTCAATCTTGTTTGACAGAGCTTACTGAGTTCAATTCCTAGCTGCATTATGGGAAAAATATCCAGTTTGAAACTTTGATATTTTGACATGGGTATTCTGAAGGTTAAGGGTTTTTTTTTAGAACTGCAAAACTTGTTTGAGTATTTTTCTTCAAATTCATCATGGTATGAGTTTGAGAGAGTGCATCAAACTAGGGCACTGTCTGCGGTCTTCAATTTTTGGCACTTTTATTAGCTCCAGATTGTGTGCGGAGGGATGATTTTCAAATAAGTGTGTTGTAGCTGAATGTTTCAAACTATTGCTTTGACATAAAACAAACTTCTGTTCTTTTCATAAGAAATGTTATTTCCTCCATTATCTAAATGAATTTGTTGATAGGTTGTTGGGAGCATGGTGGCTCATTAATTAGAGCATTGGACTTGAGATTGAAGGGCAACAGTTTGATTCTAATGCGTGTCATCGGCATTGTGTCCTTTGACAAGACACTTCAACCTGATTGACCATGTGGGAGTATGGTGGTACTGTGTACTAAGGCATAAGGACGACGATGGTACACTTGCCTTCAGACACGGCTAACTGTGATCATGTCAGGCTGTAGAGTGACAGTTATTCACCATAGCTTGGTGGTTCTCTCTAGGTAGTCCAGCTTCCACCACACATAAACTGTCTGACATGATATAACTGGCAGTTGAAAACGTTGTTAAACTTCAGTAATCAAATAAAGAAACACTTCATTGTTGTTGTCACTTTTGATCATGATTTGATATGAATTTGATTAAAAACAGTTGTTTGTGTCCCTTATGCTGTATCACTTTTGTGGGTGAGAGTGCATTGTGGTAAAACATGTAGCTTGTTAATGGTATGCCAGTCTTCAGCTCAAGATTTGCTTGTGTGTGGTTAGAAATTTGAATCATCTTGCACATAATGGGTTGAGTGCTTGTAAACCATATTTGCGCTCCATTCTGAAATGCAGGTAATACAGCTTATAGGGTTCCTATTCATATGTGCCTTATAATATCTTTGAAATGAAATGTTTTCATCTTAAGGATTTGCCTTGCTATAACTTATGTAGGCACTTCCACATAAATTGTAACAAGACCAAAATACTTTAAATTTTGATGGCCAAAAATAATTTAGCACTCTGTCATTTAATTGGTGCAACTCTCTAGTTGCTCCACCTTTCTCTGCTGGTAAAACTGTTTATCATATGATTTGGTCTGGAAGGAAGGAAGCATTAAACTGCAGCTAACAAGAATAAGCTGCAGCAGTTGTTTTTGATGGCTATGTGTTTATTTATTAGCTCACCTGGCCTAAAAGTCCATGTGAGCTTTTGCAATACTTGGCATCCATTGTCGTCCGTCCGTAAATATTTTCATACTGTAACCAATGACCCAGACTTAACTGGTGCTAACTCTTAAATATTCAGGGCCAAACACAAATTTTGCCGCCCAAATCCCCAAAATTTGCATCCAAATCACAAAACTGATGTCCTATATGGTCCTCCATACTTTTGCCTACTGCACATGTGCAGTGTCAAGGAAGTACCGAAATTGGCGCCAAGCCTCATTCTTTCTTTGTTTGGCCCTTCTGTCAGTAACATCTCACTGACTTCTGTGCTTATAAATCTCAGTTAAAATGATGCCAGACACAATATCATGATGGAAATGGTGGATCCAAGGATGCAATAAGAGGATGAGAGGAAGAAACACTGGTTGGATGTGTTCAGGGCTGTAACTTATAATTTTATTATAAAATTATTTCATGTTCCCTAATTTTGGGGCATGGGCCTGATGTTTTCATTCTTGCTATGAAATCTCCACTGTTAAGTGTTTCCTCTCTCCCTTTCCTTGACCCCCCCCCCCCCCCCCCCCCCTCCCCCTAGTTAATCTCCCATGCTTTTGGAATATTTTTTGAAAATTTTTTCTTGAAAATTTCTTGGGGAGTTTAACTTGGTTACAGAATGTTTATTCTGTTATCCCCATGGTTACGTCCTCACCCTTGGGGTGTTTAGGCATTGTTTGGTCATGCATCTACCATCTGATGTATTGCAGTTTCTTCTGATGAAGATTCTGTTTTACATCGGATAGTTTTAAGAACCTGTTACTGACTTCGGGCCGTGTTTTTCAGTGCCTGGAGTCTTGTTTCCGGTTTTTATAGACTTTTGTTTACGTTGACAACGGTTACTTTCCTTTAGTAATTCCTTGTCATCTGTTAGGTTAGGTATGTTGTCAGATACATTTATATATTCCGTAAGTGTAACATTAATTTTTTAGCTTGTTTAAACATTTTTGTCCACACTTAGACTTTTTTGGGATCCATTTGGGCTCATCATTCCCATTAGGAACTTGGGCTCATGTCAAAATTTCGTCAAAAATTTTTGTTTTTGCAATATTTTTCTAAATTTTGTTATGGATTGTATTATTATCATGTATCTTTGCAATATGAGGGTTAGTGCGAGTACTACGCCTTAATAAAATTTTTTAATTATGAAAGAATTTTGTTCAAATTGTAATTTGAGGAAGTCTTCCTCAGATTCTCATGCTCATTGTGTTTGCTGGAGTCATTGTACTAACTCTTGTTCTGTTTGTGCCAGTTGGGATGACAAACGTTGAAGACGTGTGTCACTGTACATTGTTAGTGGTGAGAGATCGATGCTTGTTCTCTCACCACAAGGTCACTCAAGTTTTTCAGTTTCTTTTACAGAGGAACAAGAACATGGTGATGTTTCCGTGATGTCTTCTTTTCTTTTCCTGTTTAGTTGACATTTGGAGTTTTGGTTAAAGTTTGTGGTTAAAGTTTTTTATTCAACCTTCAAGTACAGGCTATACCCAGTAGTCATCACAAAATTTCATATGCAAGTTTTAGGTCATGTGTACATGAGAACGTCCCCTTTTGGTCATGATCGGTCAACCGGTATGGCTGCCCGAGCCCCAAACCTGAAAACCATTAGCACAGTCTACAGGTCGTATTTATGAAGGGATTTCATTGCAACTTCATAGAATGCCTCTGTATAATGCCTAGATGAGAGCGTCTACGTTTGGGCATGATCTGTCAACTGTGATGGCTGCCCAAGCCCGAAACCTAAAAACTTTTAGCACAGTCTGCAGGTCATGTTTAATATGGACGGATTTCATTGTAACTTTATACGATGACTCTGTATGATGTCTAGATGAGAATTTCCCCATTTGGCCTTCATTTGTCAACTGTGACGACTGCCCGAGCCCAAAACCTGAAAACCTTCAGCACAGTCTACAGGTCATATTTATGGAGGGATTTCATTGTAACTTGATAGGTTGACTTCATGTAATGTCTACATGAGAAAGTCCCCTTTTGGATGTGATTGGGCAACTGTGATGGCTACAGGTGCCCGAAGCCTGAAAACCTTCAGCACAGTCTACAGGTCATATTTATGAAGGGATTTCATTGTAACTTAGTAGGATCAATCCACATGATGCCCAGATGAGAATGTCCCCTTTTGGTTGCAATCATTCAACCATGATGGCTGCCCGAGCCCGAAGCCCGAAAACCTTTAGCACAGTCTACATGTCATATTTATGAAGGGATTTCATTGTAACTTGATAGGCTGACTTCATATAATGTCTAGATGAGAACATCCCCTTTTGGGCAACTGTGACAGCAACAGGGGCCCAAAGCCCGAAAACCTTTAGCACAGTCTACAGACTACAGGTTATATTTATTTAGGGATTTCATTGTAACTTGATAGGTTGACTTCATATAATGTCTAGATGAGAACGTTCCCTTTTAGGCAACTGTGATGGCAACAGAGGCCCGAAGCCCGAAAACCTTTAGAATATTCCACAGGCCAAAATTATAAAGGGATTTCATTGTAGCTTGGTAGGATGACTCCAAGTTTGTGGTTAAAAACCCAGACAAACACCACCACCCCCCTACCCCCCCCCCCCCCCCCCCCCCCCCCCCAGTTAGGCTTTTTTTCCCTTTTTTTCTCCAATGTTATGCATTTTGAACTATTTACAGTCACTACATGTGGAACCTTTTTTTTTTTAAACTTATATACCCCCCATCTCCCCCACCCCCACCCCAGAGGCCAATTAGGCCCTTTTTTTCTTTTGTCAAAAATACTGGTTTACAGTTTTGTTTAAAAACCCAGACACACACCACCGCCCCCCACCCTACCCAAATTAAGCATTTTTTTTTTTTTATTTCCTCCAATATGCATTTTGAACTGTTGACAGTCACTACATGCAGAACCCTTTTTTTCCTTTTGTCAAAAATGCTTTTTTACAGTTTTGGTTAATGTTTGTGGTTAAAAATCCAGACAGAAATTATCATCACCCCTCCCACCTCCTGCCTCCTCCCCCCATTAGGCATTTTTTCTTTTTTCTTTCCTCGAATATGCATTTTGAACTATTTACAGTCACTACATGTGGAACCTTTTTTTAACCACATGTAACCCCCACCCTCCCGACCCCCGAGGGTGGGGCAATTAGGCACCTTTTTTTTCTTTCGTCAAAAATGCTTTTTTACAGTTTTGGTTAAAGTTTGTGGTAACCACAAAAACCCAGACAAACCCCCCCCCCCCAAAACCCCCACACCCTCACCCCCCCCACCCCCATGGTGCCAGTTAGGTTTTTTTTTTTCTCTGCTCAAAATGCATTCTGAAGCATTTAGACTGACCACGTGGAAAAAAAAATGGACTTCCCCCTCCCCCCCCCCCCTCCCCCCCCCCACTTTCCCCCACCCCTCACCCCCACCCCACCTCCTCCTCACCCAGGGCCATTCATGCAATATTTTTTCTTTGGTACAAAATGCATTTTTAGCCTGACTGTTTATAGTCAGGGCTATTGTCATGACTTTCGTCTGTGCATCTGTCTGTCCATCTATCTGTCTGTAAACAATTGGTTGCCGACTGATAACTCCAGTTTGGATTATTTGATTTCAACCAAAGCTGATATGTGTATTTTCCATCTAGTAATAGAGGCCAGGTTTGAATATAGGTTCCACAACTCCCCCCCCCCCCAATAACCACCCCCCCAACCCCCTCAACCCCCCACCCCAACCCCCCGTGTCACTTAGGCAATTATTCCCATAATGCATTTTGAAGGATTGGGAGTTATTACATGCAAAAAAGAAAATTGACTCGAAAAGCCCAACATTGCTTTATGTACTGCATCTTTAATCCTTTACCTAACACAAGTTGAAGCCAACAGTACAAATTATTTTTCTGAAACATCAGATTTTTTCATTTTTTACTTCTAACCATGGCTTATTAGTCCTTATTGGAACAAGCTCATCAAGTTTGTTCCATTAATAGGTCATGAGGTATGTTTTGAAGTAGAGAAATGAAAAAATAAAATTTGAATAGCAAATTTTGTATATCACGTGTGCAGATATGGCAGATTCGTTAGGTAAACTGTTAACAAAAAATGGCTCCGACTATTTTGTGTCTAAGCATTGCCATTCCTGGGAAAGTCGGGCTGCATGCGTGACATCACTCTAGTTCTTGGTGTAAGGATCATTGTATTGATATTTTTGATCCTTCCATTCCAGACATTGCTAATTTTTTGGTCTACTTGTTTGACGAAATCAAACTGCAGCCAGTAACCATTAGGGGTTATAGGTCTATGCTTTCTGATACCTATGCACATCATGATAGTTTACAGATTGGATCTAATGTCTCTTTATCTAAGTTAGTGAAAAACTTTTCGATAAATAGACCTAGAACCCTTAGATTAATTCCTAAGTGGAATTTAGCTTGGGTTCTTCTGGAGATTTGGGAACTCAAAAAGGATGCCGACTGGGCGAAGTTCGAAGAAAAACTGAAACCAAAGCTTGCAGCCGTACACAAGGGGGGTAGTGTCCAGAAGATGGCCGACGCCATAGTTGCGAGCCTAGTGGAGACAGGGAAGGAAAGTGTAGGAAAGATTAGGGTGCCAACACGGGAACTTGGGTACAGAGTGAATGAAGAACTGAAAAGGGCCATAAAGGTTAGAAAAGCTAAATGTGCTGCATACAGGAGAAGTAGAAAACTTAAGGGGGTGGAAAGCAATGAGGCCATGGTAGCAAAGGAAGAATACCAACAAGCACGAAATAAAGTAAACAAGATTAAAGATGACAACCGGAGAGTGCGAAATAGCAGTCTTATTAGGACGATAAGAACGACAGGGGGGGTCGAGTTCGAGCGTATTTTGGAAATGGGTGAACAAACGTAACAAAGGGAATAACCAACAGAGCATTAAAGTAGATGGCAGAGTTACAGAAGAGCAAGATCAAATTGCATTAGAACTAGTCAAGCACTGGGAAAAGGTAAACGATAAGGCATGGGGAACCCACCGGAGTGTCCGAACCAGGTCGAAGAAAATCTCTTGGACTTCGTGTGCAGCGAAATCAAAACTGAGGAGGTGCGAAGGGTGATCTCAAAATTGAGGAATGGAAAAGTGGGAGGGGTGGACGAAATTCCTAACGAGTTTATCAAAAAAGGGGGAGAGGAACTCTTGGAAAGCCTAACTGCCCTATTCAATTTAGCCATAGAAAAACAAGAGGTCCCAAAGGAGTGGAGGGAAAGCAAAGTGACATTTATTCACAAAAATGGGGAAAAAGACGTTTTGGATAACTATCGAGGGATCTATGTCAGTAGCAACATTGGAAAGGTTTTCTGTAAAGTCCTTTATGGAAGACTAGAGGAGGTGATTGAGGAGAAGGGTTTTTTGGGAGAAATCCAGAATGGCTTCAGGAAGGGAAGGAGAGTAACCGACCATCTTTTCACGTTATCCCAAATGATAGAATCCGCGAAAGCAAAAAAGAAAAAGATGTTTATGGCCTTTTTGGATGTCAAAAAGGCATACGATAGAGTATGGAGGGAGGGTATGTGGCGCAAGTTGGAGGCTCTGGGCTTAGGAGGCGAGTTTGTTGAAATTATGAAAGCATTATATAAAGATGTACAGAGTGAACTTAGCCTGTGAAACATTACAACAAAACGTGTGCCTATGGAGATAGGCCTAAAACAGGGGTGTATCCTTTTGAGATGAACTCCTGCGTAGCGACGAGGGGGTAGCAGTTGGGGACTTGAAGATCCCAGGGCTATTTTTTTGCAGACGATATGGTTCTAGTGTCAGAAAGCGAAGAGGGGCTAACGAAAATGCTGGGAATTGTTGGGAAATATGGGAGCAAATGGAGACTCGAACTTAATGAAAGCAAGAGCAAAGTTATACCTGTGGGCCGCAAAGTGGACCTCACTCGAAGGTGGAGAGTGGGTGAGTTCTGCATTCCGGAAGGGAGCAGCAAACTTCTCAATGTAGGAGAGACAGGTGATTACGAGTATTTGGGGGTAAATATAAACATTACAGGAAGAGGCATCTACCAAAACCACACAAATAAATTGATTCTGAAGGGGAAGCGAATCCTTAACCAAATGAAACTTATAGGGAGAAACAGTTTCAATAAGGTTTTCGTGGGGAAAACCATTTGGGAAATGGTGGGGCTGTCAAGTATAACATACGGTACGGAAGTGATACCCCTAAACCAGACGGCCGTAAAGAGCTTGGAAATCTTACAGAACGATGCAGGCTGATGGATAACGGGGTCGAGTAATGCCGCAGCGCTAGAAGCAATCAGGGGTGAGCTTGGGTGGATGAGGATCAAGGACAAGATAGACCTGTTGAAACTCGGTTATCTTAATTATTTGGTGAATCTCCCCGACAGCCGATGGTGTAAAGTAATGTTCCTGCGAATTTTCAACTCAAATATCAAAACGGGGTGGATGGTCCAAGTGAGGGAGCTAGTAGAGAACTACTCATTGGAGATCTCGGACCTGGGCGTTGGGGCAAACCAGGGTAAAAAAATCGTCAGAGAAAGGGTCATGGAGGATTGTAACCGTAATTGGTGAGAGGGGGTCAAATCAAAGAGGTCTTTGGGTGGCCTGCGTGATAAAGAGAGGCCAGGTTTTGAAGAGTACCTTGATGGCACCTTTGGGGGGTCACTGCTGTTCAAGCTGAGGTCGCGATCCCTGGAGCTGAGGGGAAAAATTGGGAAAGACGGTGAAAGGGAGTGCCAGATGTGTAACTTGGGCATGGTGGAGACCCTGGAACACTTCCTTGTAGAATGCCCAAAGTATCAGTCTAAAAGAATGAGATTCACTGGGAGTATAATGGGGAAGTGGGATGGGAGAATGAAGGACATGTGGTTAGGGGGAGACTCAAAGGAGAGGGTTAATGTGCTAATCGGAGAGATTGGGAAGAATGGGGCAAGGGATGTCATCAAGCAGTTCATCTCCGAATGTTGGGAGGAGAGGAGAAGCGTGGGAACAGGGAGGCAGTTGGGAGTTCAGAGGTAACCAAGGCCCTCTCGTCCGAGAACCGCGACAAATCAGCGGCTGGCCAAAGTGTTATTATTATATTAGGTCTATGCTATCGGACACATATGCTCATCATGATAGCTTACAGATTGGATCTAATATTTCTTTATCTAAGTTAGTAAAAAACTTTTCGATAAATTGACCTAAAACTTTAGGTTAATTCCTAAATGGAATTTAGCTTGGGTTCTACTGAAGCTCAAAGAAGCTCCTTTTGAACCTCTGAGCACTGTAGACTTCAAATTCTTGTCATATAAGACAGCTTTTCTCTTAGCCTTTGCTTCTGCAAGAAGAGTTAGTCATGCTCTGTCTATTTATGATTCTCACTATCGTAGTGTTGGTAATACTGTTACTTTAACTACTAATGTGGGATTTTTGGCTAAGAATCAGGCTCCTAATAAGTATCCTGAGCCTATTGTTATTAAGGCTCTTCCATCCTCAGATGGACGTAGGCTTGTGCTGTGTCCAGTTAGAGCTATGCGTGTTTACAAACGCAGATCAGAGTTTATCAGAAAGGGTGAAAACGCTTCTTCCTGTGTTTAATTCCCAATAGAAAGGACATATCTGTTCATTCTATTTCTAGATGGATTCAGTTAGCTATTCGTACTGCTTATGAGAGTTTATCTTCCTATCAGCAGTCCGTGCTTTAGATTTCAGCGCATGAAGTTAGAGTGCTGTCAACATCTTGGGCTTATTCTAACAGTATTGCTATTACAGATCTTATGAAGGCTGCTTACTCGTCACAGCCTTCTACTTTCACTAATTTTTACCTTAGAAATATAGAGTCTATTTCTGGCGACCTCAGGTGTTTAGGTCCGTTATCTGTCAGAATGTCATCCACTAAACGATTATAGCTATAGTTATGTAGGTTTTCTATTCCAGCAGTGACTCTGTTCTGCTGCCCTCTTCGTTCTGTGGTGATTTGACCCAGAGCAAGGGGAAGGTGAGGGGGGGGGGGATGGGGTTCCCTTATATCACCGGCTTTATAGTGAAAAGCAAGGGAGTACCTCCTCCTGAGTCAGTAATTCCGAGTTGGTGCTGGGATGGTTTTAAAGTGTAAAGCTAATGTCTATCTCATTTATGTAATATTTTTAAAATGTAGCTCAGTGTGAAGCATTTGTATATGTCACGTGTCATACGAGCGTTAATATACAATCCTCGGACACTTTTAAATGAGTATAAAGAGTCTCAATCTATGGACTATCTTTATTTATTGGCTTTCCTTTAAGGAATTTGTATAATGGGTTATACTGGATGTTAATAGGGGTCATAGATGTTATTGTGCTCAATTATTGATTGGTGATGTGTCTTTCTTATTTTTATTAAGCAAGAAAGACATATGTAAATCCTTTCTCTCCTTTTCTCCTTGAGGGGATAATTCTTATACATTATTAAGCCTATTGGAATTTCCTTTATGTCCTAGGCCCTCCAGCCTTTTTTCTCTTCAGCTAAGTCTGTATCATTGGTTACAGTATAAAAATTTGAAAAAATTTAAAGTAATATATATATTTTTTATACTTACCAATGACCCAGACGGGGATGGCCCTCTCATGAGTTGGGAACTCATACCTCCCCGCTGATTATATAACATTTAGCAAGCACTGGTTGTAAGAATGAGGCTTGGCACCAATTTCGGTACTTCCTTGACACTGCGCATGCGCAGTAGGCAAAAGTATGGCGGACCATATAGGACATCAGTTTTTTTTATTTGGATGCAAATTTTGGGGATTTGGGGGGCAAAATTTGTGTTTGGCCCTGAATATTTAAGAGTTAGCACCAGCTAAGTCTGGGTCATTGGTAAGTATAAAAAATAAATAATTTTTTTCATTTTTCACATTTTCATCCTCTTCTCTGGAACTACTGAACCATTGTGAACCAAACTTGGAAGAATGGTCTATGGGAGGTCCTTTACAAACGATCCTCATTTTGTTCCTGTCTGATGAAAAACATGGCCGCAAGAGGCATTCTTTGATTTTGGTTGGTGGATTTTCAAAAATTTTCTCTGAAACTGCAAGCCAAATGTTTTGAAACTTTGCATGATCAATCATTGGGACCCCTCTACCAAAAATCCTCATTTAATGTTGATCGTCTTGCAAAATGGCCGCAATTGCAGCTTATATCTACCATAGAAACCCTATAGGAAATCACATTTTCTTCTTCTGAACTACTGTGCCAAGGTAAACCAAACTTGGCAGGAATGGTCTATAGGAGGTCCTCTCCAAACAATCCTCATTTTATTTCCGTCGGTTGAAAAATATGGCTCCCAGAGACATTCTTTGATTCTGATTGGAGGATTTTGAAAAATCTTCTTCTCTAAAACCACAAGGCAAAATGTTTTGAAACTTCACATTATTGATGACTGGGACACCCTCTACCAAAGATCCTCATTTAATGTTGATCAGGGTACAAACATGGCCAAAATTGCGGCTTATAGTTACTATAGAAACCCTAGGGGAAATCACATTTTCATCTTCTTCTCAGGAACTACTGAACCGATGTGAACCAAACTTGGCAGGAATGGTCTATGTGATGTCCTCTACAAACAATCCTCCTTTTGTTCCCATCAGATGGAAAACACAGCTGCCAAAGGCATTCTTTGATTCTGATTAGTGGATTTTGAAAAATCTTTTCCTCTGAAACCACAAGGCAAAATGTTTTGAAACTTCCCATTATTGTTGACTGGGACACCCTCTACCAACGATCCTCATTTAATGTTGATCGCTTTACAAACATGGCCACAATTGCAGCTTATAATTACTATAGGAACGCTATGGGAAATCACATTTTTATTTTCTTCTCTGGAGCTACCAAGCCGATGTGAACCAAACTTGGCAGGAATGGTCTATGGGAGGTCCTCTCCAAATGATCCTCATTTTATTTCCGTTGGTTGAAAAATATGGCTCCCAGAGGCATTCTTTGATTCTGATTGGTGGATTTTGAAAAATCTTCTTCTCTAAAACCACAAGGCAAAATGTTTTGAAACTTCACATTATTGATGACTGGGACACCCTCTACCAACGATCATCATTTAATGTTGACCAGGGTACAAACATGGCCACAATTGCAGCTTATAGTTACTATAGAAACCCTAGGGGAAATCACATTTTCATCTTCTTCTCTGGAACTACTGAACCGATGTGAACCAAACTTGACTGGAATGGTCTATGTGACGTCCTCTACAAACATTCCTCCTTTTGTTCCCGTCAGATGGAAAACACAGCTGCCAAAGGCATTCTTTGATTCTGATTGGTGGATTTTGGAAAATCTTTTCCTCTGAAACCACAAGGCAAAATGTTTTGAAACTTCCCATTATTGTTGACTGGGACACCCTCTACCAACATTTGTTGTTGATTGCTTTACAAACATGTCCACAATTGCGGCTTATAATTACTGTAGGAAAGCTATGGGAAATCACATTTTTATTTTCTTCTCTGGAGCTACCAAACTTGGCAGGAATGGTCTATGGGAGGTACTTTACGAACGATTCGCATTTTGTTCCCGTCAGACGGAAAACATGTCCGCCAGAGGCATTCTTTGATTCTGATTGGTGGATTTTAAAAAATCTTCTCCTCTGAAACCACAAGGCAGAATGTTTTGAAACTTCACATGATTGATGACTGGGACACCCTCTACCAACGATCCTCATTTAATGTTGATCGGGTTGCAAACATGGCTGCAATATGCAGCCTATATTTACAATAGAAACCCTGTGGGAAATCACATTTTCATCTTCTTTGGAACTACTGAGCCAATGTGAACCAACCTTGGCAGGAATGGTCTATGGGGTGTTCTCTACATCTGTTTCTCTTTTTATTCCTGTTAGATGAAAAACATTGCCGCCCGAGACATTCTTTGATTCTGATTGGTCAATTTTGAAAAATCTTCTCCTCTGAAACTCCAAGGCTAAATGTTTTGAAACTTTAAATGCTTTATGACTGGGACACCCTCTATCAATGATTCTCATGTAATGTTTATCAGGTTGCAAACATGCCCAGAAATCACATTTTCATCTTCTGTTATGCCAGGTGAGCGATTACAGGCTTTTTTGAGCTTTTACAACGCTTTCAGCAGCCAGGATAATATCATATCAAACAAATTCATAGTAACCAATAGGTAATACAATACAACTTCTCATTTTTGTTAGCTCATCTTGACAATGTCAAGTATGAGCTATTGGGATGGGTTGCGATTCCTCACCGTCCATACATCCATCTGTTTGTCCATCAGTGGTCAGCTGAGTGGGTGACTAAGGTGGAGAAAGCACCTTCTCATTCCTCAAGTCGCCTTGGCTTACATTTGGGGCGAAATTCAAATCACCCTCCAAAACTTCCTTGGGAGACATGGTAGTTTTATGCATTTTCTTATGTTTTATTTTTAAAAAAAAACGCTTCTGCATTCATGACAAAGTAAACATGACTGCTGTTAAAATCCATCATACGGCTCTGAAAATAGCCTAAACAAGCCCAATTTTATGTTTTTGAAAAGAGTTGTAATGACGTAGTCGTTCGAACAAAATGCCCCAACTGATAGCAACCAGCACAAAATGGATATTTAAAAACAAACAAGAGATCTTGCTATGTCGAGATTGGAGCTATTGTTTTTTTATGAATTTCGTTAAAAAACTTGGCTGCCAGTGGCCATTTTAGATTTGGCATATAAATTGTCAACAATTCCATTGGCACACCCCACAGAACGCATCTCTCACATCTTTTTCAAATTTCATATGTAGCTTTGGTATGATGTCCAGATGGGAGCTATCAAATTTTTCTGAATTTTAATGAAAAACATGGATGCCAACATCCATCTTGGATTTGGCATATAAATTGTCAACAATTCTGTTCGCACACACCTACATCTCTCACTCATTTTTTTTTAAATTACATATGTAGCTTTGGTGTGATGTCTACATAGGAGCTATCAAATTTTTCTGAATTTTGTTCCAAAACATGGCTGCCATTGGCCATCTTGTTTATTGTGTTGTAAATGGAATGATGCTGGAAATAATATGTAGTTATTTTTAGCTCACCTGACTGCAACTCAGTGTGAACTATTGCCATCACTTGGCATCTGGCGTCCTTCGTCTGTTTATTTTGGAAACTTGCCTTCTTCTTCAAAACCACAGGTCCAAATTCAGATATATATTGCACAAACCATCTTTGGAGTATACCCTTTCTATTTTGTTCAGATGAAGGGCTGCTATCTTTGGTGGGGGTGGGGGGGGGGGGGGGGGTGCATCAAAAAAATGCTGAGTCAGCATATTTGCAAAAATTCAGAAAAAATGTCTTCTTCACAACCACTGATCAGAATCTTTTGATATTTTGCATGCAGCATTCATAGGGGGTCAGATACAGGTACCTTGGTTCATATTTGGGCTTAATACAGGAGCACGAATATTATCTTAGGGCAATATGGGGAATAAGTTTTAAAAATCTTTTTCTTCAGATCCACCAGTCAGATTCTTTTAATATTTGGTATACAACATCTCTGGGGGTGTCAGATTCAAGTTTGTTCAAATAGGGTCATTGGGTTAATATTTTGGCTCCCTATGGGAGCCCAAATTTTAGCTTAGTGCTGTGCGGGGAATAATCTTTAAAAATCTTCTTCTTCAGATTCCCCAGTCAGATTATTTTGATATTTGGTATGCAGCATCTCTAGGGGGGTCAGATTCAAGTTTGTTCAAATCGGGTCCCTGGGTTAATATTTGGGTTCTTTATTGGAGCACAAAGGTTAACATAGTGCAATATGGGAAACTTTCTTAAAAAGTCAGAATCCATCTCTAGGGGGATCAGATTTAAGTTTGTTCAAATCGAGTCCGTGGGTTAACTTTTGTGCTCCCTATGAGAGCCTGAATTTTAATTTAGTGTAATATGGTGAAATTTCTTTAAAAGTCTTCTTCTTCAGATCCACCAGTCAGAATCCTTTCGTATTTGGTATACAACTTCTTGTGGGGGGAGGGGGATCAAGTTTGATTCAAGTCTGTTCAAATCGTTTTGAAGTTTACTCTTCTGATTTTTTTCCTAAATGCTATAGAAATCTTCTTCTCATAAGCCACTTGCAATAATGCTTAGATATCTGGTATGGAACTTACTTTAGTGATGCAGATTCACTTTTGTTTTAAAGGAACTCAGTAGGTCTACATTTGGGCTCCACTCAAAAATTTCTATTTCCAGAACCAATGGGGAGATTTGAACCAAATTTGTCATGTAGTATATAACTGGGTTATAAGTACTTCATTTTTGCTCCAATTGTTTTTTTTTTTTTTGGGGGGGGGGGGGGGAGGGGGGCCAGGCAGAACCACAGGAGTTAAAAACAAAAAGATTTTTGTTTGCACATTTTTTTGAGACTTCACAGAACAGAGCTTTGTTTTTGCCATGGAAGCTTTCCTTGGGCCAGCAGAAATGAATGGCCAAAAAAGTTGCCTTTGGTTGTGTCATAGCAAATCAAAAAATTGCTCTTGCTACCGATCACTTACTGACACACTTATCTCGTTTGACAACTTGAGCCAGGTGAGCGTTTTAGGCTTACTTGAGCCACAGGTTTTTCTGTTAACCAGCATCAGATTAGGAGTAAACTCTACCAGTACATGTGGTTGGCCTGTTTTGGGCTCAAAACCTTAAAGTCCTAGACAAATTCTTAACTGTTTACATTTCATAACAAGAAGCTAAAATTAACCATATTTTTTTTCTCAAAATAATGAAAAAAACATTCTTTTTTATTTCTAAAACATAGCCTACTATGTCTCACTGGAACAGGTACATTGCAGAATGAAGTCCGAAGCTATGCTTTGGATGCAAACATTAAAAATGTGTAAAATTTGAATGGCAATTTTGGCATATAGCTTTGACTGATTTTCACTGATAAATTAAGTAACAGATTAATTTCAATACCTCATTTCCTGCTGAATATGTTTTTTGGCAGTGGTTTCTGGTCAGGTCGTGGCTCATAACACTGCCTTAGTAACTTAACCCTTTCCTGGATTGTTTGTTCCCTTGTACTGGAATGTGAATTATGACACATGTTTTGACGCAGGCCTGGATGAGGCTCCAGATAGGATGCAAACCTCGATTGCCATCTAGAAGGATGAAGTGTATCTAATTTTGCCAGCTACTAGATTCTCATCACTCAATAGTCTTGCATTATATAAATAGTCAAGGAAGTTCGCAAGCTTTCTTTCAAAAGAAAGCAACCACTATCAAAACTTCTGATCGAAACAAGAATTCCTTCCAATGATATAAAGAGAAAATATGTCCATCACAAGGTACTTTCTCTTGTACACAAAAAAAGAAGAAATATTTTTATACTGTACCAATGACCCAGACATAGCTGGTGCTAACTCTTTAAATTCTAGGGCCAAACACAAATTTTGCCCCCCACCAATCCCCAAAATTTGCATCTAAAACCAAAAGAAATCATGTCCTGAAGGTCTTCTATACTTTGCCCTTACTGCGCATGTGCAGTGTCAAGGATGTCCTGAAATTGGCGCCAATTATCATTCTTTGTTTGGCCCTTCATCAGTTCACATCTGACTGATATTTGTGCTTGTAAATCTCAGTTTAAATGATGCCAGACACATAAATATTGGAGAAATGGTGGATCTAAAGTGGATATAGAAGGAGGAGAGGAAAAATGAGTGACAGAAAATATTCAGGGCTGTAACTTAAAATTTTTTAGTAAAATTATGTTAAGTTGCCTATTTTCGAGGCATGGGCCTGTTGTTGTCATTCTTGCTATTAAGTTTCACTGCTTGTTCAGTGTTTCCTCTCTCCTTTTCCTTTAATTCCCCCCTTGCTATTCTCCCATGCTTTTGGCATACTTTTGAGTAATATTATTACTAAAATTTCTTGGGAGATTTAGCTAGGTAACAGAATGAATTCTGTTCTTTTCCCCATGTTTACGTCCTCACCCAGGGGTGTTTAGGTGTAGTGTTCTGCATCTGCCATCTGATGTTCTGCAGATTCTTCCCTGGAAGTCTCTGTTTTGCATCAGATAGTGTATTATTGGTAACTGATTTCGGGCCAGGGTTTTCAGTGCCTGGAGTCATGTTTCTGGTGTTTATACACTGCTTGTTTACATTGGCAACAGTCTCTATGTGAGGGGGACTTTTTGTCTTTGTACTAGTTTAACTCATTACAGGATACATTATTATTATTCGTAAGTGTTGCATTAATTTTTTAAAATATGTTTAAAATTTTTGTCCACACTTAGGCTTGGGATCCATTGGGGCTCAACGTTACTTTTCAGAAACTTGGGCTTTGCTGAAAAAATATTTTTTCAAAACTTCTTTTTGATTTCAATTATTTTTTCTATGTTAATGGATCATGTTATTCTGTATCTTTGTTTACAGGGGTTCGTGCGAGTACTAGGACTTTTTGCCTTCTTTTCACTATGAAAGGATATTGTTCAAATTGTAATAAGAGGAAATCTTCCTCTGACTTTCATGATCATTGTATTAATTGTAGTCAGTGTACTCGCACTAACTCCTGTTCAGTATGTGAATTTTGGGATGACAAACATTGGAAACGTGTGTCACGGTATGTTGTTAGCGGGGAAAGGGCCATGCCGGTCCTTTCTCCGCAGGGTCACTCTAGTTTATCAGTCTCTATTTCAGAGGAACAAGAACAGGGTGATGTTTCCGTGATGTCGTCCAATAGTGTGCTTCCGTCGTCACAATTAAATGAAGAGCTAGCGGCAAAAGTGCTCATGGAGATACGCCAATTGCCTAAGAGGTCCCTATAGGATCGACGGCGTTGACGTCTGCTAGCTCGCCCGGTGTAGAGTCCATTCATCGAATGGTTTGGCAGCCGGGTTCGTCCGTTGCGGTCCAAGAAGGAGATTTGGGTGATGCGAGCACTATAAATATTCGAGGTGCACACCCAGTGATGGCGGATAAGAGGAGAGAGCGGAGGAAGCCTAGTAGTCTGGTTCCTAGCTCGTCCAGGTCCATCCGGGCTGCGAGCGAGAGAGGCCCCTCTCTCGTACAACAACATCTGGGACCAGATGTTGTGGTACAAAATGTGTCGCATTCGGAGCATACGTCCACCGCTCGGGATGCTCCGTTATATAGACAGTCCGGAGAGATTGTCCAAAAGGCTTCCTCATCCTCTCAGCAGCGCACACGACCGCACTTTGGCTACGTGACCGAGGATATCCAGCCAGCTTCGCCATTCACGGATTCCACGGCGACCAGGTCACGCCATCCGGTAGCCAGGGATAAGAGGCCTGTAGACTCCGGACGTTCGCATAAGAGAAATATGCAGGAGTCAGTTCACACGGAGCTTCCAGCGGCTAAGCAGCGTAAGACCGCTACTCCACAGGCCTCGGTGATGGACGTGCTATCCCAAATAGCACAAATTATCGCAGCATCCCAGCAAACGACGGAACCTGCGTCGGATCATGAATTATCCGACGACGCTGGGTTGGTACGCTCCGCCGAAGCATCGGGTGCGGACAACCGAGATCATCAGGAGGTCCGACAGGATGGCGAAAGGGATTCCGAGGATTTGGAGCTATCCCTTTCGGAACAACATAAAGCTGCCGTAGATTTCATCCGGTATTACCTGCCACAAGTTGTTTCGTCGGACCAGACAGCTGCGATGCCGGATAAGAGACTGATAGCGTCATTGGACACAGAATTCTTTGAGCGGTTCAGAGACATCGTCCCTGAGTTTCTGTCTCAGTCCAATAATGTCACAAGAACATTTGAATTATTGAACGACGCTATCTTTAAGCTTGCTTCCAAAACAGGCAAAGCTAGTTTCTTATCCGCCAATGCTCTCAATCTGCCGTTCATCAATTCAAGGAATAAATTCGATAAGGCAGGACAGGGCATACCGAGAGTTCCTCTGCATTTAGACGACGATGCGGAAGACTTGGAATTGTCATTACCGTCGTCTATGTCTATTCCAACCGCGACGTTGGAGATGACAATAACGTCTAACAGAGCAAGCTTAGACGCTTTATCATACGCAGACCACCTTACTAAGGCGCTATCATTGCGTCTTCAGGGGAAAGAATTCCAGGATATACAATCCTCATTAAGATTTCTTTCAAGGGCAGATGCTTATTCCACGTATAACTCCGCCCTTTCAGTGGCAAACCTGGAGTTGGTTAGACGTGACGCAGCCCTAGCTACATCCACGCGTGTGGATAGTAAGGTGAAGAACTCTCTCAGAGTCGCTTCGGTCTCCGGAGAGCTTCTCTTCGACGGCAAGCTTTCAGCAATCTATGATAAGATAACTAAGAAAGCTTCGGATTCTCTGCTTTTTAAATCCGCTTCCAAAAAGTCTGATACAGCAGATAAGAGTAAGACAGGCACTTCTGGGACAAGTACGCCCAAGAGAAGTTCCTATAGAGGTTCTTATTCGTCCTCTAGGTCTTATTCTAGAGACCGTCAAGGCAGCGACTGACATGCGGAACATTATTCGGGCCGAGACAACCAGTCTGACGTCCCGAGGTCGACGGGTCGAGGTGCGGGTCGCGGAGGATGTGGTTTCTCCTTCCGCAGGCCTCGCAGCAGGTCCAGGAGGTGATGGTTTGAACCTCTATCGTGTTCCGGTGGGCGGAAGGTTGTCGAGTTTTACAGACGAGTGGGCGTCGATTACGGACGACCCCTGGGTCCGAGGGGTAATTTCGGAAGGACTACGAATATCCTTCAAATGAAAGCCTCCATTAACTCGAAGTCCAAGATGGACTCAACTTCCGTCAAATCCACAGAAAAGAGATGCTCTTTTATCAGAAGTACAGTCTCTTCTCATGAAGAACGCGGTAGAGGTCGTAGAAGACCAGGAATCTCCGGGTTTCTACAGCCATCTGTTTCTGGTTCCGAAACCAGACGGCTCGTTCCGTCCAGTCATAGATCTGAGCTGGATAAACAAGCTGATCGTCGTTCCGAAGTTCTATATGGAGACAATTCGATCGGTCAGAGCGAGTATTCGGGTGAACGACTATGCTACAAGCATAGATCTCAAAGATGCGTACTTTCATGTCATGATACATCCGACATTCAGAAAGTATCTACGCTTCGCAGTCCTAGGAGTTGTATATCAATTCCGGGCGATGTGCTTCGGACTGAACCTAGCACCCTGGGCTTTCACTCGAATAATGAACTCGGTAATGATTCATTACCTGGACGACATTCCACAGAGGTACGGCAACGAGTTAATGCTTCAGAACGATGTGCAGAATCTGCTTCTATTACTCTGACGTCTCGGTTTTATAATAAACGAGAAGTCGGATCTGGTGCCGTCCAAGTCATTCACTCATCTGGGAATGAGCTTCGAGACGCACAACAATCTCGTTCGTCTCCTGTTAACCAGAGCGAAGTTAATCAGTTGTTACGCTCGCTATTGTCTTCACTCAGACAAAGTCACAGCGAGGGAGTTCATGAGACTGATAGGTCTGTGCGGAGCCGCTGCGGATCTCATTCTGATGGGGCGGTTGCGCACTCATCCTCTCCAAATTTTCTTAACTCAGAATTGGAGTGTGAAGATTCATTCGCTCGATATGGACGTTCTCTTGTCAAATCAAGTGAAACAAGAGATTCAGACTTGGGCAAACATTCAGTGGATGACTCGGGGAGTTCCACTGCAGTTGCCGGATCCGGGTTTTACGATTATGACGGTTGCCAGTCAAACAGGTTGGGGTGCAACATTGACCCCAACGGATTCGAAGTGCCAGGGTCTTTGGGATCCGCAGTTTCTAGGCAAGCACATAAACATCAAGGAAATGATGTCAATTTGGCTTGCATTACGTCATTGGATGAACATTATTCAGAAAGCACATGTCCAAATCCTGTCCGACAATACGACAGTAGTGGCGTATCTCCGGAACCAGGGAGGCACTCATTCCATTCCATTATTCAATTTAACGGAAAGAATCCTTCTGTTTGTTCTAGAACACCAAGTTCTACTTTCGGTCCATCATATTCCGGGTCGTCTGAATGTTTTAGCAGACTCCCTTTCACGGAAGGGTCGCGTGTTGCCGTCAGAATGTTCTCTCAACAAACAGGTATTCAATCAGATTTGCTACCAATGGGAATGGCCAATGATAGACTTATTTGCGACACATCTCAACAATCAGTTGCAGACATATGTGTCACCATGTCCGGATCCCCGAGCTTATGCAGTAGACACTCTATCGATCTCGTGGGACGGAATGATAGGATATGCGTATCCTCCAGCGCCGTTGATTCAGCAGATATTGCTAAAGATAAAACAATCTCAATGCAAAATTCTGTTGGTAGCATCTCTGTCTCCACAGAGACTGTGGATAAATCTACTCAGGTGTCTGCTGTGGGACTTACCGCGAAAGCTTCCTCCACGAGAGGATCTTCTTTCGCAGGGGAAATCGCGTCAACTTCATCACAACCCGCAAGGTCTCAACCTTCACGTATTTCTGTTGTGCGGTCTTTCTTGCAGGGCAAGCATTTTACAGGACGAGCAGTGGACGCAATTTCTAACTGTAGGAGGACCTCCTCTTCGCTAAACTATGCTGCTAAGTGGAAGGTCTTTCGTCGTTGGTGTAGGGATCATTCTGTTGATATTTTTGATCCCTCCATACCAGACATTGCAAACTTTCTAGTATACTTGTTTGACGAGATCAAACTGCAGCCTGTTACTATTAAGGGTTTTAGGTCTATGTTATCTAATACCTATGCACACCATGATAGTTTACAAATTGGATCTAATGTCTCTTTATCTAAATTAGTTAGAAACTTCGCGATAAATAGACCCAGAACTCTTAGATTAATTCCTAAATGGAATTTAGCTTGGGTTCTTCTTAAGCTGAAAGAAAAGCCATTTGAGCCTCTTGGGACAGTAGATTTCAAATTCTTGTCTTATAAGACAGCATTTCTCTTAGCTTTCTCTTCTGCTAGAAGAGTCAGTGAGCTTCATGCACTATCGGTGGATGATTCTCACTATCGTAGTGTCGGGAACACTATTACCTTTACCACTAATGTTGGATTTTTGGCTAAGAATCAGGCTCCTAATAAATATCCGGAACCTATTGTTATTAAGGCCCTTCCGTCTTCAGACGGCTGTAGGCCTTTGCTCTGTCCTGTTAGAGCCTTACGTATTTATAAACACAGATCTCAGTTTATCAGAAAGGGACGAAAACGCTTCTTTCTGTCTCTGATGCCTAATAGAAAGGACATTTCGGTCCATTCTATTGCTAGATGGATTCAGTTAACTATCCGTACTGCTTATGATAATCTATCTTCATCTCAGCAGTCTGTGCTTAAGATTTCGGCTCAAGAAGTAAGAGCTCTTTCTACATCTTGGGCTTACGCAAATAGTGTTGCTATTACAGATTTAATGAAGGCTGCATATTGGTCTCAACCATCCACATTCACAAATTTTTATCTCAGACATATCGAGTCCATTTCTGGAGACCTACATTGTTTAGGTCCGTTATCTGTTGCTCAGAATGTCGTCCACTAAACAGTTGCAACTATAGTTATGCAGGCTTTCTGTTCCGGCAGTGACTCCGTCCTGCTGCCCTCTTCGCTCTGGGCTATTTGACCCAGGGCAAGGGGAAGGGGGGGGGGGGGGAGGGTGTTCCCTTAGGTCACCTGCTTTATAGTGAAAAGCAAGGGGATTCCTCCTCCGGAGTCAGTAATTCTGAGTCGTTTACCGGGATGGTTTTAAAGTGTAATATTAATGTTAAAAATTCATTCATGTCATATTTTTAAAGTGTAGCTCGGTGTGAAGCATTTGTATATGTCTTGTGTCAAACGGGCGTTAATATACAATCCTCGGACATTTTTAAGAGAATATAAAGAGTCTCAATTCTCTGGACTAACTTTATTTATTGGCTTACTTTAAAAATAATTAGTATAAGGGGTTATACTGGATGTTAATAGAGAACATGAATGTTATTATGCTCAATTATGAAGGGTGTTGTGTCTTTCTAAGTTAACATAAAATAAGAAAGACACATGTAAAGCCTAATACTCCTTTTCTCCTCGAGGGGTTGACTCTATTTATATAGTTGAGCTTATTGGATTTTCCTCTATGTCCTAGGCCCTCCAGCCTTTTTACTATTCAGCTATGTCTGGGTCATTGGTACAGTATAAAAATGTTAAAAAATTTATAGTATTTTATATATTTTTTATACTTACCAATGACCCAGACGGGGATGGCCCTCCCAGGAGTTGGGAACTCTTACCTCCCCGCTGAGTACATAGCGCTGACCAGGCACTGTTTGTAAGAATGATAATTGGCGCCAATTTCGGGACGTCCTTGACACTGCGCATGCGCAGTAAGGGCAAAGTATGGAGGACCTTCAGGAGATGATTTCTTTTGGTTTTAGATGCAAATTTTGGGGATTAGGGGGGGCAAAATTTGTGTTTGGCCCTAGAATTTAAAGAGTTAGCACCAGCTATGTCTGGGTCATTGGTAAGTATAAAAAATATATAAATTACTATAAATTTTTTAACTTCTATCATATTTTACTCAAGGATTTTTCAGGTGCCAGATCCGGACCTGCTAGAGATCTAAGTTGATCAATAAATGAATTATTTGTCCAAAATTTTCTATGAAGACATCGTGTCTGTAAGGTGCAACATCCAGATTATCAACTTTGCAACAATCAGCGATCTCAAGGATACCTACTGTCACATTTTGATTCATCATGCCTTTTGGAAGTACCTCAGGATTGCTGCCTGTTCAGAGCTTTGTGCTTTGGTTTGATTCTGTCTCCTTGCGGTTGACTCCGATTATGAATGTAGTCATCAGCAATTATCTAGCTCACTCTTCTGTCATGACTTTCAGCTTATCTGAAAAACATATTTTCGAGATTCAATCATCACAATTCACTTTTACAGGATTTAAATAATCTCCTGAAGTTCCTTCAGTGTCTGGGATTCATTGTCAGTCTCAAGGTATTAGACTTGACTCTGCTATCAGCCATCACTCACCTTGGAATGGAGTGCATTACACATACCAATCCAGTAACTAAATATCAGAGGTTATCCAAAATACAAAGACTAGTGTATAGCTAAAGAGTAATTTTTTCAACTTATTATGTTCTAGTATGCATTGTGCTGTCACCCCAACTTTTTGCCAAAGCATCTGCTTTTTGCAGAAGTATGGGACCACTTATTGGAATACTTGACCCACTTGTCTCTTTGAACCAGTCGAATAATGCCTTGTTTACATTTTTATGCTCACTGGTGCACTGACATTTACAGAAGTTCGAAACTGTTGATAATTGGTGATCTTGGAGAATTTCTTTATTTTTTCTTCAGGATTTTTAGCTGAACTTGACAAAGTCAAGCTGAGCTGTTGTTGGCACTTCTCATCCATCGGCGTACGTACGTATGTTCACAATTTCCTTTGACACACAGCACAGGCTGCCTTTATCGGATTGCTTTGAAACTTGGTATGCTTCTTTGGGGTAATCTCTAGATGGGAGCTATCGATTTTTTTTCTATTTCCGTCAAATGCTGCCATGGGCAACGACCATTGAACTTAGTTTAGTCAGGAAACAATATTTCCCTTTGGCACACCCTGCATGGCACATTTATGATTAGATCACTTTGAAACATGGTATGCTTGTTTGGGGTGACCTCTAGATGGGAGCTGTCAATTTTCTTCTATTTCCATCCAAAAAAGTTGCCATTAGCAACGACCTTTGATGAACTTAGTGCAGTGATGCATCAATATTTCCCTTTGGCACACCCTACAGGGCACATTTATGATTAGATTGCTTTGAAACTTCATATGCTTGTTTGGAGCAACCTCTAAATGGGAGTTATTGACTTTCTTCCATTTCCGTCAAAAAGTATTACCGTTGGTAACGACCTTTGAACTTAGTTTAGTTAGGCATCAATATATTGCTTTGGCACACTCTACGGACACATTTATGATCAGATTGCTTTGAAACCTAGTATCCTTGTTTGGGGTGACATCTAGATGGGCGCGATCGATTTTCTTCCATTTCTGTCAAAAAATGTTGCCTTTATCAACCTTTGAACTTAGTTTAGTTAGGCATCAATATTTCCCTTTGGCACACCACACAGGACACATTTTTGATCGGATTGTTTTTAAACTTGATATGCTTGTTTGGGACGACCTCCAGATGGGGGCTATCGATTTTCTTCCATTTCCTTGAAAAAATGTTGATGTTGGTAATGACCTTTGAACTTAGTTTTGTTAGGCATCAGTATTTCCCTTTAGCACACCACACAGGACACATTTCTGATCGGATCGCTTTGAAACTTCATATTCTTGTTTGGGATGACCTCCAGATGGGAGCTATCGATTTTCTTCCATTTCCATGAAAAAATGTTGGATGTTGGCAATGACCTTTGAACTTAGTTTTGTTAGGCATCAGTATTTCCCTTTAGCACACCACACAGGACACATTTCTGATCGAATTTCGTTGAAATATGGTATGCTTGTTTGGGGTGACCTCTAGATGGGAGCTAACGATTTTCTTCCATTTCCATGTAAAATAGTTGCCATTGACAACTTCCTTTGATGAACCTAGTGCAGTTATGCATCAATATTTCCCTTTGGCACACCCTGCAGGCCACATTTATTATCGGATCGCTTTGAAACTTGATATGCTTGTTTGGGCAACTTCTAGATGGGAGGTATCGATTTTCTTCCATTTCTGTCAGAAATGTTGCCGTTGGCAGTGACCTTTGAACTTAGTTTAATTAGGCATCAATATATTCCTTTGGCATGCCCTACAGGGCACATTTGTGATCAGATTGCTTTGAAACTTGGTATGCTTGTTTGGAATGACCTCCAGATGGGAGCTGTCAATTTTCTTCTATTTCCATCCAAAAAAAGTTGCCATTGGCTACAACTTTTTATGAACTTAGTGTAGTTATGCATTAATATTTCCCTTTGGCACACCCTGTAGGGCACATTTATTTTCGGATCACTTTGAAACTTGGTATGCATGTTTGGGGTAACCTCTAGATGTGAGCTATCGATTTTCTTCCATTTTTGTCAAAAACATTCCTGTCAGCAATGACCTTTAAAATCCGTGCATTTGTGCATCACCATATTTCTTTGGCATGACCTACAGGGCACATTTATGAATGGATTGCTTTGAAACGTGTTTCAAGTTGATAAAAAAAACACTGCCGTAGCAACGGCTTATTCATTTGGCATGCCCTGTAGGCACATTTATGAATAGGTTGCTTTGAAACTTAGTATTTGTGTTCGGGTCAACCTCTAGACGGGAGCTATTGATTTTTTTTCATTTCCATCAAAAGCATTGTTGTTAGTTCCAACCTTTGAACTTAGTGCATTTGTTCAGCAACTTATCCCTTTTGCATTCCCTACAGGGCATAGTTATGAATTTCCATCAGAAAAGTAAAAAAAAACATTGCCGCTAACAATGACCTTCAAAATTAGTACATTTGTGCATTAACATCTTCCTTCGGCAAGCCTGAGAGGGCACATTTACTATCAGGTTGTTTTGGAACTTGGTATGCTTATTCAGGGTGACCTTGATAGGAGCTATTGATTTACTTTTCATTTCCATCAAAAACTGTTGCTGTTAGCAACAACCTTTGAATTTATTGCATTTGTGCATCAACATTCTTCTTTGACATGGCTGACAGTGCACATTTATCATCGGATTGTTTTTTAACTCGGTGTGCTCATTAGCCAAGACCTCTAGATAAGAGCTATTGATTAGCTTTCATTTCTGTGAAAAAAATTGTCCGTTTACAATGACCTTCAAACTTACTGCATTTGTGTATCAATATTCTTACTTTTGCCAGCAGTACAGTTTACATTTAAAAATGCATGGCTTACTCTGACATTGTGCACACACAATGCTATTATGTTGAAGTTTTACCAATAACATTGGAACCAATGATCTTCAATTTTGCCATTTCACATATGACTCACCAAGTTCAAGTTTGTCAAGTTGAGCTACAGTATCATTGACACTTTCATTGATAAAGTATTTGGTAAGATTGCAAAGTCTGAGGACACATTTCTTTAAAAACCTTCTTCAGATCCACCAGTCAGAATTTTTTCATATTTGGTATATAACATCTCAAGAGGGGATCAGATTCAAGTTTGTTCAATTTTAGTTCCTGGCTTAATATTTGGACTCTATGGATGTGGTGGGGGTGGCGGGCTGGGGGGCATGTTAGGTTCAGGTTTGTTCAAATCCATTCCCTAGTGTTTTTTCCATATGATTTGCCTTTCATGACTTCATTCCTTTGTAGTGTTGATGAACCATGTCTAACTGAATTTGATCCCAAATACTTCTTTCAACCACTTTGGCAGGTGAGCGATTAAGACCCGGGGCCTCTTTTTAGCTCACCTGACTGAAAGTCAGGGGGAGCTTAAGTGATCACTTTCTGTCTGTCGTTGGTCTGTCTGAACTTTACATTATCAACTTCTCATAAACCACTGGGCCGAATCAAACCAAATTTGATGTGCATGTTCCTTATCATTGTCAATTCAAGTTTGTTCAAATAAAATTGCCATGCCCACAGGGGGCATCACAAGGGGCATTACTCTGATAGCACCCATTAATTGTTTAACAAAATAAAAAAAATCATCGCCAGAACACTCAATTAGAATCTTTTGATATTTGGTATACAATATTTCTAGGGAGGTCAGATTCAAGTTTATTCAAATCGAGTCCCAGGGTTAATATTTGGGCTCCCTATGGGAGCCCGAGTTTTAACTTTGTGCAATATGAAGGAATTTCTTTAAAAATCTTCTCCTTCAGAACCATCAGTTAGAATATTTTGATATTTGGTATACAATATTTCTGGGGGGTTCAGATTCAAGTTTGTTCAAATTGAGTACCTGGGTTAATAATTTTAACTTTGTGCAATAGGAGGAAATTTCTTTAAAAATCCTCTTCTTCAGATCCACCTGTCAGAATACTTTCATGTTTGGTATACAACATCTCCAGAGAGGTCAGATTCAAGTTTGTTCAAATCGAGTCCTGGGGTTAATATTTGGGCTCCCTAGGGAGTAGGGAGCCCGAGTTTTAACTTTGTGCAATTTGAAGGAATTTCTTTAAACATCTTCTCCTTCAGAACCATCAGTTAGAATATTTTGATATTTGGTATACAATATTTCTGGGGGGTTCAGATTTAAGTTTGTTCAAATTGAGTACCTGGGTTAATAATTTTAACTTTGTGCAATATGAAGGAATTTCTTTCAAAATCTTCTCCAGAACCATCAGTTAGAATAGTTAATATTTTGGCTCTCTATTTTATGGGGGTGGGGGGGGGGGGAGGGGGGGGGCAGGGCAGTGATTCAACAACCCTTGGAAGTTTGGCAGTGCTTGTCTACAGCTGTTAGAATTGGAAGCAGTCAGGAAGACCCAGGATAATAATCCTCTGACATGGATACTAGAGTTATGAATAATTTCATGACTTCTTTCCTCTGTAGTGTTGATGAACCATGACTAACTGAATGTGACCCAAAATACTTCTTTGAACCACTTTTTCAGGTGAGCGATTAAGGCCCCTTGGGGCCTCTTGTTTTTTTAGCAATCCTAGACATCCTCCTATGAGAGAAAATTTATTCTATTACCTACATATTATTCACTCATCCTCAGTTGTCATCAGTATACATTGTTACTCAAAATTGTAATTGTATATATGTTTGTGTGCATTCATGATTTCATACCACATTAGTCGTGATTTCTAATATTAATATAAATAATCCTAAGCCAGATGCTCTTTATTTATATTATAACATTAGTGCATCAAGGTTTTTTTTTATTATTATTTCCAGGGCCTTCAGTTAATCTAAATCACTATCGTCTTACTAGAAAAAAACATAGAAATGTCACCTGAGAGCTATTTAAAGTGTGCTATGTCCTACTGGCAGTACTGGGACAAAGCACACTTCACTAGCACTCAGTTGAATAAGTGTTAATATGAATTTGAGGTAGTTTGTCTGTCTTTTGTTTATGTTCTTGTTGTATATATTCTTTATTTTTATACTGTAACCAATGACCCAGACTTAGCTGGTGCTAACTCAAAAATATCTAGGGCCAAACACAAATTTTGCCCCCCAATCCCCAAAATTTGAATGCAAAACCGAAAATTAGAAGTAAGGCTGTCACAATTATGAATTTTCATAATCGATTATTTTGTCATAAAAGTCGATGGTTATTCGATTATTTATGGTTAATATTTCTGTCTCGTTTCCTAGAACCTCGTCTATGAAATAACTTGGGAGGCGTTAAAAATTAAAATATCCTAATCGTAAATGAAGAAAACAAACACCAAACCTTGAAAAATTTGACAAAACAGGATCTACATCGCATAGATTCAAACTTCAAATCATAAAAAAATGCACACTAAACTCACTTATGACCCCATCCGCGCTCAATGCGTAATGATTATGAATTTAGCCTCAGGGAATGTCAAGTCAACAAAGCTTTACACGTGGAAATGAAACTTCCGGTTGCAGTACGTCGGAGAACAAAATAAATCATCATACTTTAAAAATAAATAACATGGCATTTCGAAGTTTTTCCCTCTTTACTTTCCGTATGTTAAAATTGCTTATCAAGTATCAAATTGATAAAAACAAAAACAACTCAACACTCGACGATGTCTTATTGGCAAGGAATACAATGTAGCCATTGACAGTAAGGCATCATCAAGTGTTATGTTATTTTTGTTAAATTGTTATCACCGCTAATGGTAGTGAGCCAGCGATGCTGGAACCGGAAAGTTCGGCCCATGAATGATAATGATTCAGCCCCTGTTCCGTGTGAAAATGCTTTCCCTTTGAGGGGCTCAATCTTTCCAGGGATTTATTATTTTATTGAAATGCTTCCAGATTTCTGACTGTCTTCGCGAGGGCATTTTGACAGAATATTTTTCAGGTACGTTTTACTTCGACTTTTATAAATTTTATGTATCGGTTGGAAATTGAGTAATTTGAGTTCAAAAGGAGGGGAAAGATCAAAGACATGCAATCGACAGCATGCTTTTGATACTCGGCCGAAGAATACAACCTTGTAACAACGTTGATGTTTTTTTGGCAGGTCACATGACTCACATCAATGGAGTGAGAAGTATTGGGAACTGAGTGATCACGCATACGATGATGACTGGGTTTCGGCTAACTTTAATTCGAGTGGTGCCGCGACTTGAAGCTATATATTGGTTTTATGTTTAACCCCATTCACACACACATTTGTTGTCGAAATAGGTCCTTTATGTGAAACAATAGCTTGTGAATCAATATTTCCCCTTTGTTTAACAAAAAGGTATGACAGCACATGTCCAGTCAAATAATCGATCATTGAAAAGAATCGTCGATTATGACCTCAATCGACGGTTGATCGATTTTTCGATCATTCGTGACAGCCTTAATTAGAAGTCCTATCTGGCCCTCCATACATTTTAACCGCCGCGTATGCGCAGACGCCAGGAAGTCACCAAATCTGGCGCCAATAAATCGTTCTTTGTTTGGCCCTTGTCAGATAACAACAAACTGACATTTGTGCTTTTAAATCTCAATTAATAATGATGCCAGACACAAATCAATGGTTAAATTGGTGGATCCAAGGACAAACTGGATGAAGGAAGGAAGAAAGGTAGTTTGAAACGTTCAGGGCTGTAATTTTATAATATTTATTAAAATTAGTTCATGTTCCCTAAATTTTGGGACATGAGCCTGATGTTATCACTGATTGATTAGGATCTATCCACTGTTTATTTAGTATTCCTTCCCTGCCTTCCCTGCCTTCCCTTGATCCCCCCAGTTAAGCTCCCAAGCTTTTTGGCTTGTTTTGATAAAAAATTATAAAATTTATTGGGAGTTTAACGTATTATACAGAAGATTATTCTGTACATCCCCAGAGTTATGTCCTCATCCTTAGAGTGTTTGGGCATTTTGGTCATGCATCATACATCCAATGTATCGTTTTTTCTTCTGAGGAAGATCTTGCTTTACATCGGATAGTCTTGTTTCTGTTACTGACTTCGGGCCGTGTTGCCTGGGGTCTTGATTCTGGTGTTTTGTTTACATTACATTTCTCTATGTAGTTTCCTGTTTTTGTTTAGAACAACAGTTGTAAGTAACATTAAATATTCTGATAGTGTGGTAGTTAATTTTACACAGATTTTATAATTTTGTCCACACTTAGGCTTTTTTGGGCTCATCGTTCCCTTTGGGAACATGGGCTCTTATATTAGAATAATTTTTTCAAAAATTTTTAATTTTATTTTTGAAAGAGTTTTTCTTTTGGATATATTTATTTCATTGATTATATTTTAATGTTATCTTATATTATATGTAGATTTGGTGGTGGTACAATGACATATATTAGTTTTTAGGTAACTATATTTATCTAATAGTATGGCAAATAGAGGAAGCCTTTCCTTTATTTACTTGGTCGTTGTAATGAGTTTAGTTAATGTACTAGAACTAATTCTACTCCATGTGTCAGATTTGATAATCTGATTGATGGGCGTCATGGTTTGTGTTATGTGAGTGGACACTATCGGTCCTGTCGCAGTGAGGGGACTCGGCTGGCCCTCTCGTCAAAATGTCGCTATAGTTTTTAGTCGAGTTGTGACGAAGTCAAACTCGACTTATAGTTTGGTGAATGGCGGGCGGGCGGGCGGGCGGGCGGGCGGGCGGGCGGGCGTAAACAATTGGTTTCCGGATGATAACTTGATAGTGGTTCAACTCACATTCATTAAACTTCATACATAGGTTGGTCTTGGTGGGAGGAAGAACCCTATTGATTTTGGACATGCTACGTCGAAGGTCAAGGTCACAGTGACCTTGAACATAGTAAATCTTAAACAATTGGTTTCCGGATGATAACTTGATAATGGTTCAACTCACATTCATGAAACTTCATAGGTAGATTGGCCTTGGTGAGGGGAAGAACCCTATTGCTTTTGGACTCGCTACGTCAAAGGTCAAGGTCACAGTGACCTTTAACATAGTATATCGCAACAATTGGTTTCCGGATGATAACTTGATAGTGGTTCAACCTAAAGTCATGAAACTTCATAGGTGTGTTGGCCTTGCTGCGAGGAAGAACCCTATTGATCTTGGACTCACCAGGTCAAAGGTCAAGGTCACAGTGACCTTGAACATAGTATATCGCAACAATTGGTTTCCGGATGATAACTTGATAGTGGTTCAACCTAGAGTCATGAAACTTTATAGGTGTGTTGGCCTTGGTGCGAGGAAGAACCCTATTGATCTTGGACTCACCAGGTCAAAGGTCAAGGTCACAGTGACCTTGAACATAGTATATCGCAACAATTGGTTTCCGGATGATAACTTGATAGTGGTTCAACCTAGAGTCATGAAACTTCATAGGTATGTTGGCCTTGGTGCAAGGAAGAACCCTATTGATCTTGGACTCACCAGGTCAAAGGTCAAGGTCACAGTGACCTTGAACATAGTATATCGCAACAATTGGTTTCCGGATGATAACTTGATAGTGGTTCAACCTAGAGCCATGAAACTTTACAGGCGTGTTGGCCTTGGTGCGAGGAAGAACCCTATTGATGTTGGACTCACCAGGTCAAAGGTCAAGGTCACAGTGACCTTGAACATAGCATATCGCAACAATTGGTTTCCGGATGAGAACTTGATAGTGGTTCAACCTAGAGTCATGAAACTTCATAGGTGTGTTGGCCTTGGTGCGAGGAAGAACCCTATTGACCTTGGACTCGCCAGGTCAAAGGTCAAGGTCACAACTCGACATTGGATCTGTGATCCTGAGCGGCATTTTTTAGTTTCTATTTACAGAGGAACAAGAACATAGTGTGGTTTGGTGACGCTGTCAGGGAGTGTGCGTCCGTCATCGCATTATACTATAGAGCTAGCTGGAAAGTGCTCAATGATATTAGACAAGGGCCAGGCTACAAAATCGAGTTTACGTCCCTTGTCTACAGCTACCTCAACCGGCAGATCTCACTCGTTTGTGGGTGATGTGATACCGGGTATGTCCGTAGCAGTCGAGAAGAGGAATAAGGGTGTAGCGAGCACTATAAGGATATGAACATGCTCACCCTGCGACGACGGAAAGGAGGAAGCATGGGAAGGAGGAAGCAGACAAGTTCTGAGGTATGCTCGTCCAGGTCTTCCGTGATCGTGAGCAAGAGAGAGGCCCCTCTCTCTTATAACAACATCTGGGGTCAGAGGTTGTTGGTAGGAACTTGTGTCAGTTGGAACTTACATCCACGGGACGCTCCTTCCATAGACTGCCGAGGTCGGCCAGTCTTATAGCTTCCTCTATGTTCGAAAAGCACACACGACCGCACAAATCCGTTGTCGCCAGCTAGCTCGACCGGTGAGGTAGTTACTCAGGCCTCTGAGAACTGTGATGCCGGGTGTATATGATCCGGGCTAGGAGATGATATAGGGTGGAGCGAACACTATGATATGCAACCATGCTCACCCAGCGACGAAGGAAGGAGGAAACTGGCAGGTTCTGAGGTACGCTTGTCCAAGTAATCCAGGACCGCGAGCAAGAGAGAGGTCTCTCTCTCTTACAGCATCATCTGGGGACAGATGTTGTTGGTAGGAACTTGCGTCAGTCGGAGTATACGTCCATGCCTCCTGTCCGGGACGTCCCGTCTTATAGGCAGCCGGGGTTGGCTAGTCTTATGGTTTCCTTTACAAAACGGACAAAGTGATCATTATATTACACAGGGCTATAAAACCCGATGAGTGGTTTCAGTTACCTGACGCCGGTGAAACAATTAAGATTGAATACGAGGACCGTGACTCCGGATGTGTCGCATATGCATTGTATTCAGAGCTAGTGGAAAAGTGCTCAATGATTTTAGACAAGGGCTAGGCTTCAAAAGAGGTTTACGTCCCTTGTCTACAACTAGCTCAACCGGCAGATCTCACTTGTATGTGGGTGATGTGATGCCTGGTATGTCCGTGGCGGTCGAGAGAGATAAGGGTGTAGCAAGCACTGTTTAATTGAGTCATGCTCACCCAGTTTTGATGGAAGGAAGAAGACGGCAAGTTCTGAGGTATGCTCGTCCAGGTCTCCCCAGACCGCGAGCAAGAGGGAGACCCCTCTCTCTCTTTCAACAACATCTGGAGCCGGGTGTTGTTGGTAGGAACTTGCGTCAGTCAGAGCTTACGTACATAGCTATTGTCCAGTACGCTTAGTTCAATTTTTAGCCGGGGACGGCTACAGTTTTGCTTCTTTAGCATCTACCAAGCACTCCCGACCACACCTTGGCTAAGTGACTCAGGATTTCCAGTCTGTATCGTCAAAAGGTCCATCTTTTTGAAGAAAGTCGCTCCATTTAGTAGCCAAGGAGATGAGGCTTCATTCATCGGGTTGTCTGCAGTAATAACTATATTGGACACCTTGTCCTAGGAGCAGCCGACGAACAGGCTATTCATGACCGCTGCTCCTCAGGCCTCTGTAACTGACTTGCGACAGCAGCTAATCACAGTATTCCTGCTAAGGCAGAAGCACTCAACGTCAGTCTCAAAACTTGAGCTGTTGCATGGTGCTTATTTGGTCCAGTCACCTGCCTGTTCAGATGCTGGTGACTGTGATTCTAACTGATTTAAACGAATGATGGAAAGGATAACTCTCCCTTCCCGGAACAACTCTGGATGATATAGATACCATACATTATCGTTTCCTTAAACTTGTTCTAGTGAATCAAAATGCTGCAAGCAATTATGATAAACCGCTAGCGTAGTGGGACGCTGACTTCATCCGGATAAAGAGCAGGGTAATAAGATCTCTTTCCGGTTAAGTCTACACGGGTGTCACTGGTCTTCGTTTGTGTAGATGACCCCATATTTAACTTCCTGCAGGAAAAAGTAATTTGGTTTCTTATCTTCTTCCTCTGTATTTTTAATCATTTGTGATTGTTCACATTCTTTTAAAAACAACACAGGAAGATGTGGAGAGTTCCTCTTCATTGATTGAGCAGGCTAAGATCTTAATTGTAGCCTTACCTTCATCATTTAGCTGTTCGCTCGGACACAATGAGAAGATAATTTCTTTGTCAGAGCGAATTTAGTCTCATGGTCTTATGTACTTCAATTTTAAGTACTGTGACGCATCGTCTATATGGAAAGGAATTTTGTGGTCGTTTGTACTTTTTAAAATTCTTTCCAGACTTATTATATATATCTTGGTCTTAACTAATGTTAAGTGGGAGTTATTCTGATGTGACGAAGCCTTGTGTCTTCATCTTTGCATTTGACTAGGTGGAAAACTTGCTATAGGTCGCTTTAGTCTTCCAAACTCTAGTCTTTTATGGTAAGAAGCATCTATGCTCGATTCTTTAAGTTGGGGTCTAATGGACCAACACCTTCAGAAAGAGTACGAGAGGTTGTCATAGACTCAGATCATCTATAAGGACTCATAGCGAAGGTATAGGTATACCTAAGTCTTTGATGGTAAGCTTTCATTTTTGTAGGATTAAACTACAAGAAAGCATCAATACTCAACTCTTTAAGTTGGGGTCTAATCGACCAAACCAACAGAAAGAGTAGGAGAGGTTGTCCTAGACTCAATTCACGTATAAGGTCTCATAGCGAAGGTATAGGTATCTCTCCTATATATATTTCTTTAGGATTGTCTATACAGCCACTTGGATAAGGGGTTTCTCGTCTGTCTGAGTTACTGATCAGACTCCCTGAGCTGGTGGCTCTAGGCTCTTATAGAGCTCGGTCCGACCGATTTTGACTGGAAGTGGATAATTAGGTTATTTATGATTATCTTTCAGTCAATAAGCGAACGTTCGGCAATTGTAGCGAGTATAGTTCTTTAGATCACTTGTTTTGTGAACTAGATATTGTCTCATGGGATTTATGATAGGATACACGTATCCCGCTATTCATTTCTGGTTTATCTGTTGTTTCTCAGAGCGAATTAGCCAGCTGTTTGGCTCGCTTTTATCTGTTATCTGACGCACTAACAGTGAAAGTTTTATGTGCCAGATGGAGTTGTGCAGAGTGGCTTTGAATGTTATTTCGATGGGTTGCTTACACACATGTCTACTCCAGTTATTAACTGGAATCGTAGACGTTTTTCCCTCTAGACCTGTTTTGTTTTAGAGAATCTTTTAACATAAGGTCAAGTTTGGGCATATATTAACGGTTTTCTCAATTATTTCGGACGTGAGTTCATATATTGCGTTACAATCCTGAGTCCAAGGGTCTCTCTATGCAGGGATCTTGGGACCCTCGGTTTTTGGAAATCACATATTCAATGATGTCTCATTGTTTACGTTACATTATTGAATTTTTTCCGTTTATGTATTTATAGACGCAGATCAGAGTTTTTCAGAAGAGAAGTAACGCTTCTTTTGTCATTATTTTCCAATAGAAGGGACGTTTATGTTCATTCTGTTGTTAAATAAGTCAGTTAGCTATTCGTACTGCTTTGGTTATTTTATCTTCCAATTAGCAGTTAGTGCATAAGATTTCAGCGCATAAGTAAGCGCTGATTACATTTTGCGCTTATTTTAACTGTATGGCTATTACATGATCTTATGTGGGATCACTTCAGGATAGTTAAGTTTACGGCACACAGGAATAATAGTTTCCATTATTTGTATCGTTAGTATAAGGCATTTGAGCGCATACATTTGACCCTCAGCCATTTTCATGGAAATGAATGATAGGATATGTGTATCCTTCAATTCATTTGTTTCTATTGATTTCATGGAGGTTATGGGATCTGTTATTGTGCATTCGCCAGAAACTTCCCCATGAGAGGGTTTTTAAGAGAAGTTTTATTCTTCATGTCATTCTCCGCTCTCAGTGGCATTATGGAGTATGTCAGACATGAAAGAGCTTTGTGGTCACTATATTATTGCTGTCTGCACCAGCAATGATTAAGTAATGTGGGTGACTGTTGCGTATATATATTTTAATACATACATACTTGGTGTCTGGGTCGTGTTGCATGGCACCCTCATAGGCATATATGCAGTTTTGTTGCATTTGTTTCCGGTATTTATTTTCTGATTTCTAATATGCAGACACTTATTTTATCATCATAATGGCCACTATTTGAACTCATGGGTTATGGCATAGCCATTTAGTGATTTTTAGATGATTAATAGGCTGGATTTTTATCCACTCGCACAATGTGTGATTACGGTATCTCTTTGGTGGACCTTGAAATTATTATATATTTCAAGGGCGGTCTGTGTTGGAGCCAATTAATCATACCTACCGCCATTTCTAGATCCTGGTCTCTATTTTGTCTGTTCTCAAATCGCATATTCTCACGTGTTTATAGTTGTAGATACCAAGTAGTACACGTTGGAGAGTGTTTTTACCGGATTTAATATTACAGAGGCCTCCTGAGAATGATCTTGAAGCGTGTTTTCTCTGCAGGGATTGTTCATCTTATCCCGCTTTTGTATGTATATGTTATATTTGATTTCTCACTGATTTCGTCGTACCTATATATGGAGTCTGCAGTGCATATTTTGCAGCGGATAATGTTATTTACCAAAATCATCACTACGCCTTGGCTTGTGAAGTGGCGTTAAGCACCATTTATTATTCATGAATTAATTTGTTGAGTGCCTGATCGATATTATTTATATCTTTTCTGGGTTCTGCTTATTGATTCCACAGCTCATCCTCTTTCTTTTGAAGATATGTTCAAAAAAAGTGGGGAGGAGGTCATTTTGTCCACTTCTCTGCCTTAGGGGGTATGTAACTATTAAGGAAGCTGTCTTGTCCGTACTATGTTTGGCGATCAGCTGCAATATTATTGTGTGGCGTAGGTTTATGGGCAATTTTCTCTCATTCTCAGTATGCCATTAGGGCCTAGTCCAGACTAGTCTCAAAAATTGTTTATTTGTTACATCCTAATTAACATGATTTTATGCTTAGATTTAGGAATTACATAATTAGGATCCATATTAGGATATGTCTCTTCTATTATGGTATTAAGAGACTTACATGTAAATTCTAATTTCTTCATCATGGACTGAAGGATTTGATCTATGTTGATCTACTATTTCAGATGTTCTAGGCCCTCCGCCTTTTCACGATTCAGTTAAGTCTGGGTCATTGGTTATAGTTTAAAAATATGAAAAAATTTATAGTAATTTATATATTTTTTATACTTATCAATGGCCCAGACGGGAATGGCCCTCCCATGAGTGGGCAGTACTGGTCACTCATACCTACCCGCTGAATTATTATAATCTTTTTTTTACAAAGAATGATTTATTGGTGCCAGATTCGGTGACTTCCTGGCGTCTGCACATGTGCGGAGGGTAAAATATATGGAGGCCAGATAGGACTTCTAATTTTCGGTTTTGCATGCAAATTTTGGGGATTGGGGTTGCAAAATTTGTGTTTGGCCCTAGATATTTTTGAGTTACCACCAGCTAAGTCTGGGTTATTGGTAAGTATAAAAAATATATAAATTACTATAATTTTGTTCATTTTCTAAATGCTATACATCAGTGCCAGCCACTATTGCTGGACATGACTGCTGTGGTGGAGGTTCAATAATGGTCTGGGGCAGCATCAGCAATGATGGACGTACAGAGCTCTGTGTCCTTGAACGTGGTACATTGACTGCACAGCGGTATATTGATGAGATCCGGGATGTCCACGGCAGATTGTATGCAGGTGCAGTGGGTGATAGATTCATTGTGATGGATGATAAAGTCCGTCCTCATGTTGCCCAAGCTGTCGGGGAGTACCGACAGAGGGAGGGGATTGAGCGTATGGACTGGCCAGCAAGATCCCCTGACCTCAATCCAATCAAACATGTCTGGAATCAGTTGCAGCTTGCAACTTCAGCCCATCCAGTTCAGCCAAGAAGTGTCCAGGAGCTTAGTGCCATGCTGGTCCAAGAATGGAACGACATCCCACAAAGGACCACCAGGAACCTGATTGGGAACATGAGAAGGTGTTGTCAAGCTGTAATTAACAGTAATGGGTCTCATACTCGATACTCACACCATACCAGTTCGCTCCAGTAAACTTTTTGGCAAATTGAAAAATTTCATCTTTTACCAATAATATCCATTTTCCATGGTTATGATATTCAAAAGCTAAAAAAAAATGTCAAACTCAAATAAAATCTTAATTTCTGTACTTAAATCATTAAAGATATAATTAAATAAAAAATATATACACTTTTCATTACAATATTTCGACTAAAATGTAAAACAGGTAGTTGGATATACTTGGTGCCTAGCAAACTTTGAGTAGTATATAATTGATTTATGGCATCAACGAATATCACATGGAGAATAAATGATCAAAGTAAATAACACTATATAATTTTTATTATTATTTTGTTTCATGCATTTAATATGAGATAAATATGACTGAAATAAAAAAAAAAAAACAATCACGTTTTCTGAAACTCACCTAATTTCGCGCAGTAAAAAAAGCCCACACTCACTGGCCATAGTCAGTCTTGTGTAGGCCCCACCGGCTATTCTCACACTCAGGGTGTGATTTCTGCAAAGGTAATAGTCGCAGGTGAGGTATTTGGGCTGAAAATATTGGGTGCGACATATATGTGTGAGCGACTTATACACAGACATATACGGAAATAATCGCTTTTGGATTTGCCCATTCTGTTGACGTTTACTGCTGTTTTCAAAATGAGATTAAGATGGGGTTGTTGTAAATTTCGAAGTTTAACGTCAAAAACGTGTGGCTGGTTTTTTGGTGCCTGTCAGTTCGGTTTTTCGGTTTGTGGCAAAAACTGAAACTGAACCGAAAAACCTCCATGCTCTATATAACATTAAGGGAAATGTTTAAAGATTTAAAAAAGGAAATAATGTATGTGTAACTCCGCTCAGAGTTTCTTTAATCTTTAGGTTAGAAATGCTCTAACAAGTTTATCTATTTTATATGTTCATTACTTATCAAATTGTTATTTCATTTTCATTTCATCACATCTGCCAATTGACCATTTTTTTATCAGGGGTTAATGACATATGTCATATTGACATATTTGTTCTATCAATTCCTTCAGTCCTGTTCTGACCATTTTGTACCAGTCATCTTTTTAGTAATCCAACATGTTGTGGCCATTGGTATGGTGGATAAATATGGAAAATTTAAAGTAATTTCTATGTTTTTCATACATACTACTGACCCAAACAAGGAGTACCCACCGGTGAGTTGCTCATTCACATCTTCTTACTGGTATGATAGCATTTGGGGGCATTGTGGCACTGTGTACTAAGGCATACTGCACAATGATGGTGCACTTGTCTTCAACTAGTGCTGACCCTGCGTGTGTAGAGTTAATACGTTGAGTCTGACAGTTGTTTGCTGCTGTATGGTGGTTCTCTCCATACACACCAACTTATTCCACCCATAAAATTGTCTGACATTGGATGACTCTGGCTTTTGAAAGTGTCATTAAACCCCAGTAAATAAATATTTATTATGCCCCCGAAAAATTTTTTTTGGGGATATATAGTCGAGGTCACCGTCTGTACTTCCGAACGTCCTTCCGTCCATCCGAACATTTTGTATTATAACTCGAGCATCAATTGTCGGATTTTAATGTTCTTTGGTATGGTGATAGGTCAACTTGGGGGGACGGATGCCCTTGTACCTAGATTTTGTCCATTCATGTTTGGTAGAGTTATCACCCCTGTTTGTTTTCGGCCTCTGTTTCTGACTAAGGTAAATTGTACCTTAGCCTATAGGATTGTTTGGATGAACTAATTCTCTTCAAACATTCAGAAGTTCCTCCATCCATATGTCCGTCCATCCATCCATACGAACATATTGTATTATAACTCGAGCATCAGTTGCCGGATTTTAATGTTTTTTGGGATGGTGATAGGGCAGCTTGGGGGAACGGATGCCCTCATACCTAGCGTTTCGTCCATTCATGTTTGGTAGAGTTATGGCTCCTGTTTGTGTTTGGCCTCTGTTTCTGACTAAGGTAAATTGTACCATAGTCTATAGGGTTGTTTGGATGAACCAATTCTCTTCAAACATTCAGAAGTTATTTATTTACATGCAAGTCCGACTTTGCTACCTTCAGGGGCATCAACACACGTGTTAGCGTTGCTCTTTTAACATTTAGTAGGCACTTCAAAAGAATATTGTTTTGGTGGGAAAGGTTGGTACTCATGCTTTTCTGCACATGCGCTAAGAGCATGGTGTACCAGACAGGATTCAGTTTATTTTATGTGTTCTGGCTTATTTTTTTAGTAGGGGGAGGGGCTTGGGGAGGATTAATTAAGCATTTGGCTTCTTTGTCATAAAAGGAGCTAGCATGTTTGGGTAAATGGTAGGTGTAATAAATATAGAAATTCCTTTTAATTTTCCATTTTTATAGGCTTGTCAGGTTGAAACAGACCCATTGCTTGTCAGTGCATATGTAATATTTTTATCCAAATATGCTATGGATCAGAACTTACAAGAACTAGATGATTTAGCATTGGTAAGTTGTTTTCAGAGTTTTATTTTTTCTATTAACCCTTTACTTAATGTATTTTTCTTCATTTATTACTGGTAATTGAAATGGAAAATGTATAATCCAAAGTTGCCCTTGAACCTCAACCTATAGCAAACATTGCTTTATTCAACTTCAAAAATGGTCAGAATAGGTACGTGTATATAATTCCTGGGCATGCCACTGTTTTGGGAGGGGAAATACATTCAGAAAATAATATTTTGTGTTTTTATACGACCGTTTTGAAAAAAACGGGTCGTATTATGGTATACCACTGTCCGTCTGTCCGTCTGTCCATCCGTCCGGTCACACGTCGTACGATAACTCAAGAACGCTTTAAGAGATTTTTGTGATTTTTGGGTAGGTGGTGTATATCGATGGAGGGAAGCTCCCTTTCGTTTAGTCTCGCCGTTCGATTAGTCATTCCAGAGTTATGGGACTTTATTACTTAGAAAATTGTTGATTTTTTACATGTCGTACGATAACTCGAGAACGCTTTGAGAGATTTTCGTGATTTTTGAGTAGGTGGTGTATATCGATGGATGGAAGCTCCCTTTCGTTTAGTATCGCCGTTCGATTAGTCATTCCAGAGTTATGGAACTTTATTACTTAGAAAATTGTTGATTTTTTCCACGTCGTAAGATAACTCAAGAACGCTTCGAGAGATTTTCACGATTTTAAAAAAATATGGGTTAGGTACACATGTAGACTCATATTGTGTGCTTCTTTCTTTTAATTAACAACGGGCGTATCATGTGCTCATGGCACAGCTGTTTATTTGTATCTGATGTTGGAAAGGTTTAGTTGATTTGTTTTTTGAAGAATAGGGCTGTCATGACTATAAATTTATATAGTTGACTAATCTTCAACATTAATCATTGATGAGTTGTGTAATAGTTGTTTCCCATAAAACTAACAAACAATCTCTAATCATGCTTAAAACTTAAAATTTAAAACTGTCAGTGAAATAATCTGTACACTTTGTGTTGAGGAAATTATTTTTCATCGATTGTTACTAATTAAATTACAGTTTTGGTCTGTATATGTCGAGGTACTAGTTGCCCTCAAGCATAAATCACACCCTCAGACAGTTCTTTCCTGGCAACTATACCTTTGTGTAATTTATATCAGGTGTTCCCACAGTTTGGGCTGAAAAATTATGAAAGGTAGAAGAACAGTTAAACACAGAGTTAGATGAGTACATGCCACAGGAATTCATTTTTGTTAGCTCTGGACTGAAAGTCAAGGTGAGCAAGAGTGATTACTTTTCTCCTATCACCTGTTGTCCAGGAACATACTATTCTCATCTTTTTCTCCAAAACTCTCTTTGGACAGGATGAGATTGTATTTTAATTTATATTCCCCATAGGGAGGGGTGGAGGAGAATCTCCCAAATTAAAAAAAAATCTTCTGATCCAATGGATGAAACCAGTTGATATTGTATATTTAGCTTTCAGATGAGAGGTACGCCAAAGTTTGTTCAGTGGAAGTTTTACAGACAGTATTTTTAGTGTTTGGAGAAACAAGATATTTTTATACTAATAACCAATGGCCCAGACTAGCTGGTGCAAACACGATATTATCAAGGGCCAAACACAAATTTTGAACCCCCCCCCCCCCCAATCAGGGACCAGCCGTGAGGGCGACTAGGGCGATTACAAGTCGACATCTAGAAATTGTCCAAAATGAGAAAAGGCTCAACTGAGTGATCTGAGGTTTACATAAAAATGATTATTTTCAAGAATCGAATGTGCTTGAGTGTGATAAATGGGCATTTTCATTTGTCAAATAAGCGACCATTTATTTGAAATCACACGACAATCAATTGTCCATTGTTGCTTTTTGTGGATTTTTTATTTCTATTTTGTTCCGTTTCAGTCGGAGCTTCAAGTGTCGAAATGAAAATAGGTGACTTAACAAAATAACCGAGTTTGAAAGTAGGTTACCTCGCTTAGGATGCCGAAAATGTATACACAACGCACGTATTTTCAAACTGTGTATTTTTATTTTGTTTTGCTGATGTCTGTTAACTGTTGGGCCGTCTATTCCCAGAAAAACATGAATGGAATTGAAACACATGAAAAAAAGCTTTAGTGGTGACATGAAAAGCTTTGTACAGGGCACAAGTGTGCATATGAAGAATCTTGAAAAAGGGGTCCTCCTAAACACCGGAATGACGCGGAATGACACCGGAATGCCACCGGAATGCCATGAAAATGATGCAGAATGACATTTATTTTACAAAATACTCAACCCCAGAATGTATTTTGTTTATAACTATTAAAGTACCTTCCAAGCAACCTTCTTATAACTGGTCCTGTTCACACTTTCAGTCTTAGGAAATTATTCGCTTAGTGGACTTTGGTGAAAGGCAACCACAGGAGGGTGCTGGGGGGGGGGGGGGGGGGGGGGGGGGGTGATGGCACAAAGAAGAGGAGAGGGGTCATGAAGGAGAGGGTAGCAGTGGGAGATTTGCAGTGAATAATTAGTTTGTGATTTTTTAACCTTGCATAGATTCATCATAGACAACTGGACCTGGATTAAACAGACGTTAATGGAGGACCACAAGCTGAATATATGAAGGGGTGGTAGGGAGTGGTACATAAATATTTTTAATTTTCCCCACTTGCCTATGAAGTCTCCCTACTTGACTCTGCAGTCTCCCTATTTTTTCTTGAGGGAGACATGAAGTCTCCCTAAAATTCCCCCCTAGGCTGGTCCCTGCCCCCAATCCCCCAAATTTGCAAGCAAAACTGAAAATTAAAAGTCCTATCTAGCCCTTCATACTTTTACCATCTGCGCATGCGCAGCAGTCAGGAAGAGACCAAAATTGACGCAAACATCACTCTTTGTTTGGCCCTAAAGTCAGTAGCAATGATCTGACATCTGTGCTTTAAAATCTCTTTTTTTGAGGATGCCAGACACAAATCAATGCAAGAATTGGTGGATCCAAGGCTGTTAATGGATGATAGAAGTGAACAACGGTGGTTTCATATGTTCAGGGCTGTAACTTGATAATAATTATAAAAATTATTTCATGTTTCCCATTTTCTGGACAAATGTCTGACGTCATCATTTTTGCTAATGATTAATCCACTGTTTGTTAAGTGTTCCTTCCCTATCCTTCCATGAATCCTTCCTGTTAAACTCCTAAGCTTTTTGGCTATTTTTTATTGAAATTTTTTATTAAATTTCTTAGGAGTTTAACGTGTATTACAGAATATTTATTCTGTTTATCCCCAGGGTTATGTCCTCACCCCAGGGGTGTTGGGTTGTTTTACTCTTGCATCTTCTATCCAGTGAATCGTTTTTTCTTCGTATGAAGATCTAGCTTTGCATCTAGTAGCATTTAAATTGGTTACTGACTTTGGACCTTTTTGTGTGCCTGATGTCTTGTTTCCGTTTTTTTTTCCTTGACATTGTTTACATTGGCAACGTCCCAAAATATATGTAGTATTTTATATTATATTACTGTAGAATTACTGTATGATATATTGATTATTCTTCCGGTAGTGTAGCTCATTCTATTTGGATTTTGTCCACACTTAGGCTCTATCGGGATGCCCTTGGGCTCATAATGTTCCCTTTGGGAACTAAGGCATTTTTTCAAAATTTTTAAAAAAAATTTTGAATTTAATTTTGATTGCTATATCTGAAAGTTTACTGGTCAAAATGCAAGGTGAGGAAGTCTTCCTCGGTTTTACATGCTTGTTGTCTTGCCTGTAGTCGATGCACTTCTGTGGATTCTTGTCCTACTTGTGTACATTGGCATGACAGACGTTGGAGATGGATGTCGCGATACGTTGTTGGTGGTGAGATTTCTATGCCGGAACTCTCACTGTAATATAATTAAAGTTTTTCAGTTTCTATTTCAGAGGAACGTGAACATGGTGATGGTATTGTGACACCCATCCAAAGTGTGCTACCGTCATTGTGCTCTGTTGAGCAAATAGAACTAGCTGCAAGGTGCTCATGAATATAAGCAAGGGATAAGGCCTCAAATTAGTGTTTAATCCATCCTTGTGAGCCATGACACTGGGTAAATCTGTTGCAGTCGAAGGAAGTGCAGATTTGGGTAGAGTGAGCACCTCAAAATCAAAAGCTCACCCAGCGACGACGGAAATAGGGAGGAAGTCATTAAGTTTCTTTTCGGGAGGCTCGGCGAGGTCTAATAAGACTGCGAGCGGGAGAGATCCCTCTCTAACCCAACAACATTTGGGGCCAAATGTTGTTTTGAGAAACTTGCATGTGCCGGAGCATACGTCCACCCACCGCTCCATCTAGACTGCAGCCGGGGTCACCTTTAGTTACTGCTTCCTACGGTATGTTATAAAAGCACACACGACCGCATGCTAGCTACCCGACTTCGGAACCAGTCTTCGCCCGTGAAGTTGGATCGTCTGGTAGCTAGCAATCTGGGGCTTTGTTCATCAGGACGTTTGGAGAAGAGATCTATCTCCGGATCTTAGTCCCAGGATTAGTAAGCAGTGAAAAAACAGAAGACCACTGTTCCTCAAGCCTTGATAACGGACTTGCTGTCGCAGATTGCGCAGCTGATTGTAGCATCCAAGCAAGTGCAAGAGCAGCCCCCACAGACTCCAGTAGTCAGCTGTCGGTTGTTGTGGGTCGGTCCAGTTATCTGCACATGCAGATGCGATGGACCGAACGTCACAGCTGATTCAGTCGGATTGTGAAAGGTACAAGGAAGAGGATTACCCTTCCCTTTCGGAACAACATATGGTAGCAGTGGAATTTATCCACCAATACTGTTCTGAATTTGTTCCACCTGATCAGCAAGCTGCGACAGCTAGGGAGAAACCGCTGTCATCTTTAGACACAGACTTTGTCCAGAGGAAAGAGGAAGTTCTTTCCTTCCCGATACAGTCTAGACAGGTGTCGCAGGCCTTCGGCCATGTAGACGACGTATTTAACCTCTCTAGTACAAAGAGGAAAGGCGGTTTCCTATCAACATCCTCCATAAATATACTGTTCCTTGAAAGACGGAGAGGATGTCCAGAGAGCTCTTCTCCATTTAGATGAGCAGGCTGGAGATTTAGACATATCTTTACCTGCTTCATTTAATATACACTCGGACGTGATGGAATGTGCTATTTCATCAGATAGAGCGAATCTGGACGCGATGTCCTAAGCAGATCACCTTACCAGAACTATGGTGCAATGTCTTATTGGGAAGGAATTTGAGGACATTTGTTCCTCGCTAAGAGTTCTTTCCTTTAGAGTTCTTTCCAGGGCAGTCATGTATGCCACGTACAATTCCACCCTGACAGTGGCAAATTGGGAGTTGATCAAACGTGATGCTGCCCTTGCGGAATCGCTCCGGTCTCCAGATATACTCTATTTGACAACAAGCTTTTGTTAGTCTATGAACAGGCTACAAGAAAGCTTCCAGTACACTTCTGCTGAAGTCTGCACCTCAACAACACGCTTCAGCAGACCGGGGTAAGCAAGGCCGTTCCTCTTCAAGATCAGCTAAGAGAACTCCTCGGCTCCTAAGCCGACGGGACGAGGCTTTTTGTTGGGAGGACGTAGTTTCTCCTCCCGTAAGCCTAGTAAGTCCTACCAGTGATGGTCAAGACCTCAATTGCCAGCCAGTTGGCGGACGGTTATCAAACTCCGCGAGAAACTGGACAGCAGTCACGGAAGATCAGCGGGTGTGAAATGTAGTCTCAGAAGGCCTACGGCTATCATTGTAAGCAAAACCCCCACTTACAATATGTCTGCATTGGACCAATCTTCCAGCTGATCCTTTCAAACAGGAGTCTCTCCTAGCGGAGTTACAGGCTCTTTTATTAAAAGAAGCAATAGAGGTCGTCGAGAATCAAAATTCTCAAGGTTTTTACAGTCACCTGTTCCTCGTACCGAAGATGGCTCGTTGCAACCGGTAATAGAAGTTTATCACGGCTCCAAAGTTCTATATGGAAAACATTCGGTCGGTAAAAGCGAGCATTCGAGTGGATGACTATGCGGCAAGCATAGATCTAAAAGACGTTTACTTTCATGTCCTGGTACATCTGGCATTCAGAAAGTACCTGCGGTTTGCCGTGCAAGGAGAGGTTTACCAGTTCAGAGCAATGTGCTTTGGTCTGAACCTGGCTCCTTGGGCTTTCACTCGAATAACGAACTCGGTAATGCCATACTTCTGAGCTCATTCGTCTGCGCTAACGTCAGCTTTCTTGGACGACATTCTTCAGAAATACGGCAACAGAAGTATTCTTCAGAATGATGTTTAGAGTCTGCTACAACTCTTCCGACGTCTCGGTTTCTTAGTAAACTAGAAAAAATTGGATATAGCTCCATCCAAGTCATTCACTCATTTGGGAATGAGCTTCGAGACTCGCAACAATCTGGTTCATTTGCCGTTACCCAGAGCGCAATTAGTCAGTTGTTGTGCTCACTTTTTTCTAAACTCAAACACAGTAACAGCGAGAGTTTGTTCAGAGTGGCTGCGGATCTTATTCTGATGGGCCGGCTGTGCACGTGTCCCCTCCAGATATTCTTTACTCAGAACTGGAGTGTGAAGACGCATTCGGTCGAAACCAGTATTGTTTTAATGGACCTAGTAAAACAAAAGATTCAGATTTGGGGAGATCTTCCGTGGTTAACTCCAGTAGATCCGCTTCAACTGCTGGATCCGGCTTTCGCGATTATGATGGATGTGAGTCAGATGGGCTGGAGCGCGACCCCAAGTCCCACAGACTTGAAGTGCCAGAGAAGTCTGGCATCTGTTCCTAGAGAAGCACATAATCATCAAAGAGATGATGTCAATATGGCTAGCACTACAACATTGGATTCGTCAAATAGCGAACATCCATGTTCAAATTCTGTCGGACAACTCGACAGTAGTTGCTTACCTCCGGAACCAAGGCAGCACTCACTAGATTCCATTATGCGAATAACGGAGAAGATTCTCCTTTTCATTCTGAATCATCACATTCCTCTCTCAGTCTGTGATATACCGGGTCGTCTGAACGTACTCGCTCTCTCTGAAAAGTCGCCTGTTGCCATCGGAGTGGACTCTCAATAAGCGAATATTCAGGCAGATTTGCTACAAGTGGAATCGTCCCATGATAGATCTTTTTGCGCCACATCTAAACAATCAGTTAGCGACATTCGTGTAGCCATGCCCAGATCATCGGGCGTATGCAATAGACACTCTGTCAATCTCATGGGACGGGATGATAGGATATGCATATCCTCCAGCTCTGTTGATTCAGCAGATTCTGTTAAAGATCCAACAGTCTCATTGCAAAATCCTGCTAGTAGCACAGAAACCTTGGATCAGTCTTCTCAGGTGTCTGTTATTGGACATTCCCCGGAAGCTTCCTCCACGGGAGGATCTTTTTATCAGGGGAAGTCTCACGCACTGCATCACAACCCTGAAGGTCTCAACCTTCATGTATTTCCGTTGTGTGGGCCTTCGTGCATGGAAAACATTTTACAGGACGAGCAGTGGACGCAATTTCTAACTGTAGGAGGACCTTCTCTTCGTTGAATTATGCATACCACACATTGCCAATTTCCTGGTCTACTTGTTTGATGATCTCAAACTGCAGCCCATCACTATTAAGGTCTATAGGTCTTTGTTATCAGACACTTACGCTCATTATGATAACCTGGCTGTTGGATCAGATACTTCTTTATTCAAGCTAGTTAGAAATTTCTCTATTAATAGACCTAGAACCCAGAGGTTAATTTCTAAGTGGAATTTGTCTTGGGTTCTGTTGAAGCTTCAAGAAGCTCCTTTTGAGCCATTTGACGTTGTTGAGTTTAAATTCTTGACCTATAAGATGGCGTTTCTCTTAGCCTTTGTGTCTGCCAGAAGAGTCAGTGAACTTCATGCATTATCTGTTGATGGATTCCATTACTGTAGAGTGGATAATACCATTACCCTCACAAAGGAAGTGGGTTTTTTAGCTAAGAATCAGATTCCGGATAAGTGGCCGGAGCCTATTGTCATTAAGGCTTTACCATCCTCGGATAACTGTAGACCTTTGCTGTATCCAGTCAGAGCAATGCACATTTATAAATGTCAATCAGATTTTATTTTTACCAGCTGCTTTCTGGACACAGCCCTTTTCATTTACCAAGTTTTACCTGAGAAATTTAGAGTCCATCTCTGGTGACCTTAGATCTTTGGGTCCCCTTTCTGTTGCTCAAAATGTCATCCATTAATGTTGCCTCTATAAGGTTTTTAGGCAGTCTACTCAAGCACTTTGTTCTGCTGACCTCTTCATTCTAAGGAATTTACCTCAGAACAAGGGGAAGGGCTTTGTAGAAAGAAAGATGGTTGGCGCCAATTTCGATACCTTCCTGGATACTGCGCATGTGCAGATCTCAAAAGTATGGAGGACCATTTAGGACTTAATTTTTTCAGTTTTGCATGCAAATTTGGGGGATTGGGGAGCAAAATTTTTGTTTGGCCCTGGTTTAATTTGAGTTAGCACCAGCTAGTCTGGGCTATTGGTAAGTATAAAAAATATACAAATTCCTTAAAATTTATCATTTTTGGTTTTGCATGTAAATTTTGAGGATTGGGGGGTTCAGAATTTGTGTTTGGCCCTTGATAATATCGAGTTTGCACCAGCTAGTCTGGGCCATTGGTAAGTATAAAAAATATACAAATGACTTTAAATTTATGATTTTTTACACTACTAAAATTTTTTGAGCAGCTTTGAAATGATAGGTACACCAAAGCCTGTTCAAGGGAAGTTTTATGGATAGTTTTAATTCTGGGAGTGAAAAGATTTTTTACCTAACTCAAATTTTAACTTTTCTTAGCTTCTGAGCTGAGTTGAATGAAATTTCAAAGTTCATCCATCTGTCTGTTCATCTGTTTTTCTGTCCAGACGTTTGTTTATATGATAACTCTTGAACAATAGTCATCAGATTTTGATTAATTTTGGTGTGTTGCTAGATGTTAATAATGCCATACTCAAGTTGATAATAACAATCAGTTATAGAAAATTAAAGGGGTTATTGCCCTTTGTTGAATTTGCCTGAAATTTCATTGTTTATGCAGTAACTTGAACAGCTGAGCTCAGATTTCAATAAAATTTGATAGACTGCTTTATATTATAATTATCTTGGACAAGTTTAAAAACCATGAAAATGTCTAACAAATTTAGAGAGTTATTGCCATTTGTTGAATTTTGCTCGAAATTTCATTGTCTATGCAATAACTTGGAACAGTACACATCTGATTTCAGTTTTGATATTCTGCTTTGTATAAATAATGTCTTGCACAAGTTTAAAAATTATAATGACTTCTTCAAAACTGACGGAGTTATTGCCCTTTATTGGTTCCTTTTTACTTGAATTTTTAATACCCAAGTGGTTACTTGGAAAGTAAACATCATTCAATCATTCAATACATTTTTATTTGCTGCTTCAGATAGGCAGTGTCGGGGATGAGATCGAAAATCCACAATGATTTGTTGAGTTATTGCACTTTGTGTATTCCATTTTACTTCAATTCTTTGTTTATGTGATAACTTGAAAAGTAACCATCAGATTTCAATAACATTTGGGATGCTGCTTTATGTTGACACAGCCATGGACATGTTTGAAAACCATGGTGATTTGTTGAAAATTTATAGCTTTAATGCCCATTTTTCATTTTATTGGAAATTTTGATTATTATATGAAAAATTGAACAGTAATTATCGCATTTCAGTAATGTTTTGTTCATTAGACTTTTGCTTATTTCATAGTTTATTGGAGGCGTTGGGAATTTGCTTAACTGTGTGATGCTATTTTCTTGTTGATGAACCAATTTTAATTTAGTCTTATACCAGTTATCCATTGTAGCAGTAAATTATTGTCAAATCGTGATCTGAAACATTTGTATGATAACATTGCACTAACATTAATATTGTTGGTTTGATTTATCAATTTACCTCATGTAAAAGCCTTAACTGGCAGCATTATTTACAAAAATCTTCAAATTTTATTGTTTTTTTTTTCAATTTTTGCTTCAAAAACAGAGCACATGACCCTTCATTTGAATCAGCTTGTTGAGCTCATGCCAGTAAGGTGTCAACAGCTATGTTTTTGTGGCAAAGAATGAAAATTTTCATTTCAAGATTATTTTGGTATGTATCATCTGCTTTTCATGTTATATAAAGGGTTAAAAAAAAAGTCTTTGAAAATGCTTTTTATAACAGTTTATTGAAGAGTTCATCAGCAGATACTCCCTCCAGTTGCTCTGATTGCACAGTCAGTGAGACATGTGCCAATTTTGCTGTGCACTTTCCTACTTAACAATATAGTCCGATTTAAGCCCCACATGTTCCTAGTTTCTGAAGTGAAAAATCTGAGTTACATTCATCTGCTCCTTACATTGTCCACTGGTGAAGCTGGTTGACATCAAAAAGTCAAAGTTTTTTAAAGTGTTATTTAACTCAGTAAACATACATGCTGCTTACAAATGCCACTTTGAAAGCCTTTGCTAGGTAACTGGTTTCTAATTTGTTACTTTTAAATAATAAATTCTACCAAAAATAAAACCCTTGTGTTGAAGACTGATTTGTTCTCAATACTTTTCAATATGTCATTAAAATATAAATGTAGTTTTGGCATAAAAATTTGCCTGTGTATAATTCCTGACTATCTACATTAAGATCAGGTAATTATAAGATGCGTTATTGGTTTGAAACACTTTATTATTATATGGAAAATATAAAAACGAAATTGGGAGTTTGAATGATTGATTTGATTGATTTGATTGATTTTTATTTTAACAGTATACAAGTACAAATGCAAATAGTAGTACCAGCAATGTTCATCAAAATAATTTGGGCATGGAAGAAAGATATTCAGCTTCAGTACTACCTTCATGTTCAACATAGCCTGTTAGTAGTATACCTACCGCAAGTAGACAACATAGCCAGATTGGCTACCTTCCTGTTGTCTCCCACGATTACTTTATATAACGTTTTAAACTAGACTGTTAGATAGTGTTTCATTCACTATAATTTCAAGTGTAGGCTAGTATGATGGGGGGGGGGGATAAACATGACATGGAGGTTGTGACTTGATTCACCTGGTAGCTTGCTACGAATCATCTCCCATCCTGACACCGACAGCCCATTGTGTCTTTACCAGGGTTACATTACTGTGATTCCTCCGAGCCAGGTGGAGTTCACAAGGCAACCAGACCAATGGCCGGAGTACGTTGGTGCAGTAATAATACTAATATTGATATTAATATAAATATCAATACCAATACCACCATCAACATCAATATCAGTTTAGGGGGATTCCATTCAAAGTTTCCTAGGTGGTGAATGCAGTTTAGCCAGACGTGGATAAGCTGGACTGATTTTTTATATTTTTATACTGTACCAATGACCCAGACTTAGCTGGTGCTAACTCTAACAAAACCAGGGCCAAACACAAATTTTGCCCCCAAATCCCCAAAATTTGCATCCAAAACAAAAAGAAATCATGTCCTAAAGGACCTCCATACTACGCCTCTACTGCGCATGCGCAGTGACGCAGACGTCCCGAAATTGGCGCCAATTATCATTCTCTGTTTGGCCCTTCATCAGTCAACATCTCACTGATCTTTGTGCTTGTAAATCTCAGTTTAAAGGATGCCAGACACGTAATTTTTGGAGAAAATGTGATTCTAAGGAGGATAGAAGGAGGAGAGGAAAAAGAAGTGACAAAAAATAATCAGGGCTGTACTTAAAATTTTTTGATGAAATTATGTTAAGTTGCCTATTTTCGAGGCATGGGCCTCTTGTTGTCATTCTTGCTAAATGTTGCACTGCTTATTCAGTGTTTCCTCTCCCCTAGCCTTCTAAAGTCACCCCTTGCAATTCTCCCATGCTTTTGGCATATTTTTGAGAAATTTCATTTCTAAAATTTCCTGGGAGAGTTGCTTGGTTACAGAATGTTTTCTGTTATTTTCCCCATAGTTACGTTTTCACCCATGGGTGTATAACGTTTGTGTTCTGCATCTTCCATCTGATGTTCTGCAGATTCTCCCCTGGGAGTCTCTGTTTTGCATCAGATAGAGTGTAATTTGATGACTGATTCCGGGCCAGTTTTTTCAGTGCCTGGAGTCATGTTTTCTGGTGTTTTTACACTGTTTGTTTACATTGGCAACAGCCTTTTTTGAGGGGGGCTGTTTGCCTTTGCTGTAGTTTATCTAACTATAAGATACATTTATATTATCCGTAAGTGTCTCATTAATTATTTAATATAAATTTAAAATTTTTGACCACACTTTGCCATCGGATCCATCGGGGCTCAACGTTACTTTTCAGCAACTTGGGCTTCGCTGAAAAAATATTTTTTCAAAATTATTTTGATTTGCAATTGTTTTTTCATTTATTAATGGATCATGTTATTATGTATCTTTGTGTCAGGGGTTTTTGCGAGTAACTAGGACTTGTTGTTGTTCTTTCACAATGAAGGGACATTGTTCAAATTGTAATAGGAAGAAATCTTCCTCTGACTTTCATGATCATTGTATTAATTGTAGTCAGTGTTCTCGCATTAATCCCTGTCCTATATGTGAATATTGGGATGAGAAACATTGGAAACGTGTGTCACGATATGTTGTTTCTGGAGAAAGGGCTATGCCGGCTCTTTCTCCACAAGGTCACTCTACTCTCTCAGTTTCTATTTCAGAGGAACCAGAACAGGGTGATGTTTCCATGTTATCTTCTACAAGTGTGCGTCCGTCATCACAAATGAATTCAGAGCTAGCGGCAAAGTGCTCATGGAGATTAGACAAATGTCGTCCGCTAGCTCGCCCGGTGTAGCGTCCATTCACCGAATGGTTCGGCAGCCGGGTTCGTCCGATGCGGTCCAAGAGGAAATTTTGGGTGATGCGAGCACTATAAACATAATAGATGCACACCCAGTGACGGCGGATAGTAAGCGAGAACGGAGGAAGCCTTTGAGTCCGGTTCCTAGCTCGTCCAGGTCCAGCCGGGCCGCGAGCGAGAGAGGCCCCTCTCTCGTACAACAACATCTGGGACCAGATGTTGTGGTACAAAATGTGTCTTTAGCGGAGCATACGTCCGTCGCTCGGGACGCTCCGTTGTATAAGCAGTCCGCGGAGACTGTTAAGGCTTCCTCTTCTCGTCAGCGCACACGACCGCACCTTGGCTGCGTGACCGCCGATATATTACCAGCTTCGCCGATCAAGGATTCTTCGGCGACCAGGTCACACCATCCGGCAGCCAGGGATTCTAGACCGATGGACTCCGGACATTCGCATAGGAAAAGTATGCGGGAGCCATCTGATGCGGAGCTGCCCTCGGCGAAGCAGCGAAAGACTGCGCCTCCGCAGGTCTCGACGCCGGACATTCTTGTGCAGATAGCACAGCTTATCGCAGCATCCCAGCAGCCGACAGAAACGGTGTTGGATCGAGAATTATCCGACGGCGCTGGGTCGGTACGCTCCGCCGAAGCATCGGGGGCGGACGACCGGGAACATCATGAGGTCCGACCGGATGGTGAAAGGGATACGGATGACTTGGAGCTATCCCTTTCGGATCAACATAAGCTGCCGTGGACTTCATCCGGCACTTTCTCCCTCAAGTTGTTCCGTCGGGCCAGACTGCTGCGGTTCCGGACAAGAGGATTATAGCGTCATTGGACTCTGAATTTTTTGAGCGGTTCAGGGACATCGCTCCCGAGTTTCCGTCGCAGTCCAATAATGTTGCAAGAACATTTGAATTATTGAACGACGCTATATTTAAATTTGCTTCCAGGACGGGGAAAGCAGGTTTCTTGTCCGCTAATACTCTCAACCTGCCTTTCATTAATGCAAGGAATAAATTCGATACGGCAGGACAGGGTATACCGAGAGTTCCTCTGCGTATGGACGACGAGGCGGAAGACTTAGAGCTATCATTACCGTCGTCGGCTTCTATTCCAACCGCGGTGTTGGAAACAGCTATTGCGTCTAACAGAGCCAATTTAGATGCCTTATCTTACGCAGATCACCTTACTAAGGCGTTATCACTGCGCCTTCAGGGGAAAGAGTTTCAGGATATACAATCCTCTTTAAGACTTCTTTCAAGGGCAGTAGCTTATTCCACGTGTAACTCCGCCCTTTCAGTGGCAAATCTGGAGTTGGTTAGACGTGATGCAGCCCTAGCTACATCCACACTAGTGGATACTAAGGTGAAGAACTCTCTTAGAGTCGCTTCGGTCTCAGGAGAACTTCTCTTTGACGGCAAGCTTTCTGCTATTTATGATAAAATTACAAAGAAAGCTTCGGATTCTCTGTTGTTCAAATCTGCTTCTAAGAAGTCGGATTCAGCAGACAAGAATAAGACAGGCACTTCTGGGTCTAATGCGCCCAAGAGAGGTTCCTATAGAGGTTCCGGTGCGTCCTCTTGGTCTTATTCGAGAGACCGTCAGGGTAGCGACTCTCGTTCGGGACGTCCTTCAGGCCGGGACAATCGGTCAGACGCCCCGAGGTCGACGGGGCGAGGTGCGGGTCGTGGAGGACGTGGTTTCTCCTACCGCAGGCCTCGCAGGTCCAGGAGGTGATGGCTTAAACCTCTATCGCGTACCGGTTGGCGGAAGGTTGTCGAGCTTTTCACAAGAATGGGCGTCGATTACGGACGACCCTTGGGTGAGAGGAGTGACTTCGGAAGGTCTAAAGATATCCTTCAAACGAAAGCCTCCATTAACTCGAAGTCCAAAGTGGACTCATCTTCCATCAAATCCGCATAAAAGAGACGCTCTGTTATCCGAGGTGCAGTCTCTTTTAATGAAGAACGCGGTAGAGGTCGTAGAAAACCAGGAATCTCCGGGATTCTACAGCCATCTGTTTCTGGTTCCAAAACCAGACGGCTCATTCCGTCCAGTCATAGATTTGAGCTGGATAAACAAGCTGATCGTCGCTCCGAAGTTTTATATGGAGACGATTCGGTCGGTCAGAGCGAGTATTCGGGTGAACGATTATGCAACAAGCATAGATCTCAAAGATGCGTACTTTCACGTCATGGTACATCCGACATTCCGAAAGTACCTACGCTTTGCAGTCCTAGGAGTGGTGTATCAATTCCGGGCGATGTGCTTCGGATTGAATCTAGCACCCTGGGCTTTCACTCGGGTAATGAACTCGGTAATGATCTATTTCCGAGCTCATTCGTCTGCGGTGACGTCAGCCTACCTGGACGACATTCTTCAGAGGTACGGCAACGAGTTAACGCTTCAGAACGATGTTCAGAATCTTCTTCTATTGCTCCGACGTCTCGGTTTTATAGTAAATGAGGAGAAGTCGGATCTGGTGCCGTCCAAGTCATTCACTCATCTGGGAATGAGCTTCGAGACGCACAACAATCTCGTTCGTCTGCCGTTAACCAGAGCGAAATTAGTCAGTTGTTACGCTCGCTATTGTCTGCACGCAGACAAAGTCACGGCGAGAGAATTTATGAGACTGATAGGTCTGTGCGGAGCCGCCGCGGATCTCATTCCGATGGGGCGGTTACGCACACGTCCTCTTCAAATTTTCTTGACTCAGAATTGGAGTGTGAAAATTCATTCGCTCGATGTAGACGTTCTCTTGTCAGATCAAGTGAAACAAGAGATTCAGACTTGGGCAAACATTCAGTGGTTAACTCAGGGAGTTCCGCTGCAGTTGCCGGATCCGAGTTTTACCATTATGACGGATGCCAGTCAAACAGGTTGGGGTGCATCATTAATCCCAATGGATTCGAGATGCCAGGGTCTTTGGGATCCGCAATTCCTGTGCAAGCACATAAACATCAAGGAAATGATGTCAATTTGGCTTGCGTTACGTCACTGGATGGACATTATTCACAATGCTCATGTCCAAATCCTATCCGACAATACGACAGTAGTGGCGTATATACGGAATCAGGGAGGCACTCATTCAGTTCCGTTGTTCAATCTAACGGAAAGAATCCTTCTGTTTGCACTAGAACATCACGTTCTTCTTTCGGTCCGTCACATACCGGGTCGTCTGTATGTGCTAGCAGACTCCCTTTCACGAAAGGGTCGCTTGTTGCCGTCGGAGTGGACTCTCAACAAACAAGTATTCAATCAGATTTGCTACCAATGGGAACGGCCAATGATAGACTTATTTGCGACACATCTCAACAATCAGTTGCAGACGTATGTGTCTCCGTGTCCGGATCCAAGAGCATTTGCAGTAGACGCTCTGTCGATCCCTTGGGACGGAATGATAGGATATGCGTATCCTCCAGCGCCGTTAATTCAACAAGTATTGCTAAAGATAAAACAATCTCAATGCAAGTTTCTGTTGGTAGCATCTCTGTCGCCACAGAGACCGTGGATAAATCTACTCAGGTGTCTGTTGTGGGACCTACCGCGGAAGCTTCCTCCACGAGAGGATCTTCTTTCGCAGGGGAAATCGCGCCAACTCCATCACAACCCGCAAGGTCTCAACCTTCACGTTTTTCCGTTGTGCAGTCCTTTTTGCATGGCAAACACTTTACAGGACGAGCAGTGGACGCGATTTCTAACTGTAGGAGGACCTCCTCTTCGCTAAACTATGCGGCTAAGTGGAAGGTTTTTCGTCGTTGGTGTAGGGATCATTCTGTAGATATATTCGATCCCTCTATACCAGACATTGCAAACTTTCTAGTATACTTGTTTGACGAAATCAAACTGCAGCCTGTTACTATAAAGGGTTATAGATCTATGTTATCTGATACCTATGCACATCATGATAGTTTACAAATTGGATCTAATGTCTCTTTATCTAAGTTGGTTAGAAACTTTTCGATAAATAGTCCCAGAACTCTTAGATTAATTCCTAAGTGGAATTTAGCTTGGGTTCTTCTTAAATTGAAGGAAAAGCCATTTGAACCTCTTGGGACAGTAGATTTCAAATTCTTATCTTATAAGACAGCTTTTCTCTTAGCTTTCTCTTCTGCTAGAAGAGTCAGTGAGCTTCATGCACTGTCGGTGGATGATTCTCACTATCGTAGTGTTGGGAACACTATCACCTTCACTACTAATGTGGGTTTTTTAACTAAGAATCAGGCTCCTAATAAATATCCGGAACCTATTGTTATTAAGGCTCTTCCGTCTTCAGATGGGCGTAGGCCTTTACTCTGTCCTGTTAGAGCGTTACGTATCTATAAACAGAGATCTCAGTTTATCAGAAAGGGACGGAAACATTTCTTTCTGTCTTTGATGCCTAATAGAAAGGACATTTCGGTCCATTCTATTGCTAAATGGATTCAATTAACTATACGAACTGCTTATGAAGATTTATCTTCTTCTCAGCAGTCTGTGCTTAAGATTTCTGCTCATGAAGTAAGAGCTCTATCTACTTCCTGGGCTTATGCTAATAGTGTTGCTATTACAGATTTAATGAAGGCTGCTTATTGGTCTCAGCCATCCACATTTACGAATTTTTATCTCAGAAATATTGAGTCCATTTCTGGAGACCTGCATTGTTTAGGTCCGTTATCTGTTGCTCAGAATGTCGTCCACTAAACAGTTGCAACTATAGTTATGCAGGCTTTCTGTTCCGGCAGTGACTCCGTCCTGCTGCCCTCTTCGCTCTGGGCTATTTGACCCAGGGCAAGGGGAAGGGGGGGGGAGGGTGTTCCCTTAGGTCACCTGCTTTATAGTGAAAAGCAAGGGAATGCCTCCTCCGAAGTCAGTATTTCTGAGTCGTTTCCGGGATGATTTTAAAGTGTAATATTAATGTTAAAAATTCATTCATGTCATATTTTTAAAGTGTAGCTCGGTGTGAAGCATTTGTATATGTCAAGTGTCAAACGGGCGTTAATATACAATCCTCGGACACTTTTAAAAGAATATAAAGAGTCTCAATTCTCTGGACTAACTTTATTTATTGGCTTACTTTATAAATAATTAGTATAAAGGGTTACACTGGATGTTAATAGAGAACATGAATGTTATTGTGCTCAATTATGAAGGGTATTGTATCTTTCTAATTTAACATAAAATAAAACATGAAATAAGAAAGATACATGTAAAGCCTAATACTCCTTTTCTCCTTGAGGGGTTGCCTCTATATTATATAGTTGAGCTTATTGGATTTTCCTCTATGTCCTAGGCCCTCCAGCCTGTTTACTATTCAGCTAAGTCTGGGTCATTGGTACAGTATAAAAATGTTAAAAAATTTATAGTAATTTATATATTTTTTATACTTACCAATGACCCAGACGGGGATGGCCCTCCCTGGAGTTGGGAACTCTTGCCTCCCCGCTGAGTACATAGCGCTGACCAGGCACTGCCAGTAAGAATGATAATTGGCGCCAATTTCGGGACGTCTGCGTCACTGCGCATGCGCAGTAGAGGCGTAGTTTGGAGGTCCTTTAGGACATGATTTCTTTTTGTTTTGGATGCAAATTTTGGGGATTGGGGGGCAAAATTTGTGTTTGGCCCTGGTTTTGTTAGAGTTAGCACCAGCTAAGTCTGGGTCATTGGTAAGTATAAAAAATATATAAATTACTATAAATTTTTTAACTTTTATGGCGTAAAGAGTACATTGTACCCCAACAAATTCAGGGACTACAATCGGGACAATATGGGTTATTACAGAGACCATTGTCTGAGTATGAAGACAATAATTTTTAGCTTATTTCTCTCGGTTATATTTCTGATATTCTTATCCAACTCGTTCCAGATTTTAGGGTACATATTTGTTGGTAAATAATCCAATGATTTGCTTCTGGGTTTTTTTATATGAAGGAGGCCACTTCTTCAGTTCGACCTTCCAGAAGGATTATCAGTTAGCTTAAAGTAATTTTTAAATGAAACAGGCAGGTTTTCATGATACCAATCAAATACAAATAAGCAAGCGTTAAGTTTAAAAAGGTCAGTTACTTTTAGTATTTTATTTTTAAGAAAAAGGTGGTCTGTATGCGTGTTATACCTTTTGCTATATATAATACGCACAGAGCGTTTCTGAAATATCATTAGATTCTTTACGGTTCTGGCATTTCCCCATATGTTTATTCCATATGTTAGATGGGTATGGATTAAAGAGAAATGCAGAGTTTTCATCGCATCATGTGGGAGAATGGTCTTTACTTTGTTGAGGGCAAAATTGGCTCAGGCTATTTTGGTGCAAAGATGGGATACATGGTATTTGTAGGATAAGTTATTATCGATATAAATCCCCAGAAATTTGAGATATTGTTCTGCATTTTCAGAACCCACTCTTTTTATCTCCAGTCCATTTATAAGAAAATTATGTGAAAGTGTGGCAAATTTCAACTTATATGAGGGGTTGATTAAATTGTAATTTGTTTTCGTGGCATTTAAGGCTAACTGGTTGGCGCAGCACCACTCGAAGATTTTCAAGTTCTTTATTTAATAATGGAACTGTATTGTTTGGGTTTGGGCCAGATGAATATACAGTTGTATCATCCGCAAATGATAACAGATTTAGGGATGTTGCTTGGCAGATATCATTTACATAGAGTAGAAATAGCGTGGGTCCGAGTATGGAACTTGGGAACTCCATGTGCTATCGGGGCTACATCAGATTTATGGTCATCATAAATGACATATTGTTTTCTTCCGGTTAAATAACTTGTGAACCAATCTCTTCCTCAGCCTTGTATACTGTATCTTTCCAATTTGTTTATTAGAATTGAATGATCTGTAAGTTGGAACAGTGAGCATTTTTCCAGATGTTCAGGAATCCGATTTCAGGTGTTTTCAATTGCTCAAACAGATAATCATTGAACTGCTCCAAATATTGTTATTTTTAATTTGTTTTTCAATTTCTTTTGAAACGTGAAAACTATTTTGAAAACATGACGATAACAGAACACAGTTAAACCCCAAATATAAAAACGGACATGTTTTATATTTCTAGCAAAAGCTCTGTGAAATGGTTTGGAATAAACAGTTAACATATTTTATCTTTTCTTATGAAGTTCTCAGAGCTTTTTCTCAGACTATATAATATTATAATGAGTTAATTTCCTATTACATCAGATGCTCAATGCTGATGTTGATTAATTGGGAATTAATGAGTATCATCAGTGCGAGCAGACATAATTTTCATCTGAATACATTAAGCTGTATGCATTACAAATTGTTTGACATGAAAGGTTCATTTTATCAGATCTATAATAGTGTTTGATGCTGTCTTGTGTAAGACCCTTTAAAAGTTAGTAATTCTAATGAGGCACCACCTATTTTTTAAAAACATATGTCTTCAACAATATCTAAATCAATATCATTTCAACAACTAAGATATACCAAGTTTCTTGTACCATTGAAAAATACACCATTACACAGAACAGTAAATTAAACAGGATGCTAACCTTATTTATGGGGATGATTTTCATAGCAAAAAATGTTCTTGTATTTTTCTTTATCTGTTAAATTCATATTATTCCAACCTCGGCTCTCCAATTCCAAACAAAGTTGATACTTTTGACCTTTGAATGGCATGTATGGTATAGCCACAAACAACTTTAATAGTACCACCACATGAATAATGCAGTACAGGGTACTGTTACAGTTACGAAAATATAAAAGGGAATGAAGTATTAACCAATCGCGCTGGACTGACCAGTCAGTTATTTTTTAGTATAGAAGTTTGTAGCACTGCAGATGAGCAATCCTGGACTCAACTGAGTATTTTTGGTTATATTCCAGCATTCCAGCATCACATATCCAAAGACTACTATTGTAATGATAAAATTGTCTGTATCAACCAAAGAAAATTTTTGAAATTATCATGTAAATTAACTTTTGCTGGTATATTACTTTTACTGACGTTTTTGTTATCAGTGTTGACATGCTTGTATATAAAACAGGAGTTAATTTTACAGGATATTGCACAGTTGATTGTTGAGAGGACCACAGTGATATGTTACATATTGCCACAGGATAACATTGGCAACCACAACAATATAACTGATGAAGCATTAAATGCTTTCATTTCCCTATTCTATAATTATATTAAGAAGGCTCGAGAACCTGACAAAGAAGCATACTCTTGGGTTAGTATTGTGAATTATCATCATTTCAAATTCTTTTTTCCTGTGCTAATTCTGAGAGCACATAATCATTAAACAGTGTTTGTTTGATTGAATGCATGTAATTGTTTATTTGAAGATACATAAAAAACATTGGCCTTGCATGTTGTATACAATTTGCTAGTTTTGTTCATCATGACTGAGTCCAATGGTAGGACAAGGAGGATACCTGACAAATTCATGTACAGATCATGTCTTGTCTTTAAAGCAAATACTGCAAATTAATAGACGTAAACAGTGTGTGTTATTAGATATTGATTTTTTAGGATTTTAAGTCCATATCATACTTACAAGACACAAGTTGAAGGTCATATCATCACCAAATGTATTTTGATCCCATATGTAGTCAGTAACCATATGAACAGTAAGCCTGAGGTAAATGTTTGCTTTATTCTTGTACCGTGGAGCCCATAAATTGGATATCTCTTATTTAAATAACCCTGTTAATTAAATATAATTTTCAAACACAAAACCATTTACCATACCATCAATACAAATTTGACCAGTTTATTACATTTGGATTATAAAGTAAACTCCTGTTAAGTGAATAATATATCAAGAAATTACCCTGACAATGACTGAATTCCCCTTGTTTACAGACCTGTTCCGTCCCAACTGCATCTGTTGTAGATATTTAAGCTATTATATCTTGTTTGGCAGAGCTCCATGAGCTATGTCAAACAAGATATAATAGGATAAATGCTCTGCTTATCTCTAGAATACAGGAAAGTGACCAAATACCTGTTGATTGAATACTCCTGTTAATTTTGAATATTTTTTACTGGCAAAGTGAGTCGTGTCTGTCATTGCCTTGTCATATTTTAACCCATATAGTTGTTCAAACCTTTTTCAGTGTTGTTTGCATCAATAAAATAAATTACAAAAGTTTCTTCTGATGCTCAATTGGTTTATAGTACCTGAGTTTCTATGGAAATAACAGAAGCTCAAATACTATAGACCGCTAACATCCACTTTACAACATCAAAATAAATAGTCCATTGTATCAGAATGGGTCTTTGTATCCCCAGAAATATGTCTGGTTCCATTCTGATGTTGAAAAAGTGCAAAAACCTGTATCACACATGTGTGCGACACAACTTTATTTTTATCACACATTCTAGAAGGTCGTGAACAAACCTTAATTTTAGAATGGTGTGTAATAATTAATCTGATTATATAACCATCATTTGAAACTGGTCTGGTTAAGTAATCCCTGCATTCTAGCTGCCCCAAATAATCTTTGAATTTAGCATGACCTCCAATAATATTAATTTATTATAGTTACTCGACAGTACACCATTTGAAAAGATTATATCAACACACAACACCAACTTTGTATGGTTTGAACTGGCTTGACTATCAATTGGTTTTAAGGGGTTTTTATTATCTCTTACACAGACTTCATATAGAATGTAAAACTGTCTAACCTGACAAAAAATCAGCAATGTCACAAAAACTCAATTATTTCAAGGCCAGTTATGAAACTTTGTTAAATATTGTTTATTGAAAAGAGGAAGAGGATATTACTTTAAGAGTTTGGTACAGATCAAAAATAGCCTTTGAGGACTATTTTGTTCAAAAATAGTAATGACATTTTTTAGCTCACCAACTTTAGTTGTGTGAGCTTATGTCATGGCTCGATCGGTCGGCGTCAGCATCGGCATCAGCATACGTGTCCAATAATGTTAAAGTTTCTGTTTAGGTCACTTATTCGCCTTATTTCCATATGCTTTTATAATGCTGCTATATGATGATTATTATCATTTTACCATAATTTAACCCCTCATACCCTACATTTTAGACATTTTTTATTAAATTTTTAGTTGCATTTAGTTTTCTGTTTAGCTCAGAATTTCATGTTTAACTAAATGTTTAGGTCAGCTGCTGTGCTCCTTCTCTTCCAATGGCACTAATATTCATCATACATGTTCCTCAGTATCATTGTTCCATGATTAACCCCTCATACCCTGCATTTTAAACATTTTTCTTGACATTTTTAGTTGCGTTTAGTTTTCTGTTTAGCTCGGAATTTCATGTTTAACTTAGTGTTTAGGTCAGCTGCTGTGCTCCTTCTCTTCCCATGGCACTTATTAGTCCCCTACCGGCATCGCCGGAGGGGACTATAGGTTTGCACTCCGTCCATCCGTCAGTCTGTCAGTCTGTCAGTCACACTTTAGTTTTCCGGAGTTTTTTTGGAAATGCTTCAACGGAATGATTTCATTTTTGGTAAACAACTATAGAATGATGACTTACAGATCAAGTTTGAGTTTCATGCTGATTGCATTATTCTTATGTGAGTTATGGCCCTTGGAAATATGGAAAAGCACCAAAATATCAGTTTTCCAGACTTTTTTTGGAAATGCTTCAACGGAATGATTGTATTTTTGGTAAACTACTATAGAACGATGACTTACAGATCAAGTTTGAGTTTCATGCTGATTGCCATATTCTTGTGTGAGTTATGGCCCTTGGAAATATTGAAAAGCGCCAAAATATCAGTTTTCTGGACTTTTTCTGGAAACGCTTCAACGGAATTATTTCATTTTTGGTAACCTTCTATAGAACGATGACTTACAGATCAAGTTTCATTTACACTCTGTCCATTCATCCGTCAGTCTGTCAGTCAGTCTGTCGGTCATACTTCAGATTGAAAATTCCTCCAATCCCTTTGGCATTCAATAACTTGGAAAATATTGCTTGGATTGTTAAGTTACTTTATATTTGTGTTCAGGTTACTGATGTGCCGAGCTGTATAGTTTTTGGTGTAAATCGGATAATTTGATCCTGAGATATTAACCCTTTATTCTTCAAATTGAAAATTCCTCCAATCCCTTTGGCATTCGATAACTTGAAAAATATTGCTTGGATTGTCTAGTTACCTTATATTTGTGTTCAGGTTACTGATTTGCCGAGCTGTATAGTTTTTGGTGTAAATCTGATGATTTGATCCTGAGATATTAACCCTTTATCCTTCAAATTGAAAATTCCTCCAATCCCTTTGGCATTCGATAACTTGAAAAATATTGCTTGGATTGTCAAGTTACTTTATTTTTGTGTTCAGGTTACTGATGTGCCGAGCTGTATAGTTTTTGGTGTAAAACTGTCATTTTGATCCTGAGATATTAACCCTTTATCCTTCAAATTGAAAATTTCTCCAATCCTTTTGGCATTCGATAACTTGGAAAATATTGCTTGGATTGTCAAGTTACTTTATATTTGTGTTCAGGTTACTGATGTGCCAAGCTGTATAGTTTTTGGTGTAAATCTGATAATTTAATCCTGAGATATTGACCCTTATCCTTCAGATTGAAAATTCCTCCAATCCCTTTGGCATTCGATAACTTGAAAAATATTGCTTGGATTGTCAAGTTACACTATATTTGTGTTCAGGTTACTGATGTACCGAGCAGTATAGTTTTTGGTGTAAATCTGTTATTTTGATCCTGAGATATTGACCCTTTATCCTTCAAATTGAAAATTCCTCCAATCCCTCTGGCATTCGATAACTTGAAAAATGTTGCTTGGATTGTCAAGTTACTTTATATTTGTGTTCAGGTTACTGATGTACCGAGCTGTATAGTTTTTGATGTAAATCTGTTATTTTGATCCAGAGATATTAACCCCCTTTATCCTTCAAATTGAAAATTCCTCCCATCCCTTTGGCATGAGATAACTCAAAAAATATCAATCCGATTGTCATGTTACTTTATATATTTATTCAGGTTACTGATGTGCTGTGCTGTATAGTTTTTTATGTAAATCTGATAATTTACTCTGGAGATATTAACCCTTTATCCATCAAATTAGACACTCCTCCAATCCATTTCTATATGTACCCATACCTTGTATGGTGTACATAATGTCGGCATCCGTGGTGTCCCTCCGTCATACAGCTTTCTACTAGTTGCGTGTATGGGTACACATTTGACGATTTCATCGGCCTATTTTTTGGAAACGCTTCAACGGAATGATTTCATTTTTGGTAACCTACTATAGAACGATGACGTACAGATCAAGTTTTATTTGCACTCTGTCCATCCGTCAGTCTGTCAGTCATACTTTAGTTTTACAGACTTTTTTGGAAATGCTTCAACCGAATGATTTCATTCTTGGTAACCTACTATAGAACAATGACTTAGAGTTCAAGTTTGAGTTTCATGCTGATTGCAAAATTCTTGTGTGAGTTATGGCCCTTGGAAATATGGAAAAGTGCCAAAATATCAGTTTTCTGAACTTTTTTGGGGAGATGCTTCAACGGAATTCATGCTGATCACATATAGGTTATAACATTTGTATAATTATTAATGTTCATTAGTTCGTTAGGGGATATTGTATTACTTCAGCGATTTGTACGCTCTTGTATTCATCATACATGTTCCTCATTATCATTGTTCCATGATTAACCCCTCATACCCTGCATTTTAAACAATTTTTCTTGACATTTTTAGGTGCGTTTAGTTTTCTGTTTAGCTCGGAATTTCATGTTTAACTAAGTGTTTAGGTCAGCTGCTGTGCTCCTTCTCTTCCCATGGCACTTATATTCATCATACATGTTCCCCAGTATCATTGTCCATGATTAACCCCTCAAATTTTAAAGGTCAGCTGCTGTGCTCCTTCTCTTCCCATGGCACTTATATTCATCATACATGTTCCTCAGTATCATTGTTCCATGATTAACCCCTCATACCCTACATTTTAAACATTTTTAGCTCACCAACTTTAGTTGTGTGAGCTTATGGCATGGCTCGATCGGTCAGCGTCGGCATCAGCGTACATGACTAATAATGTTAAAGTTTCTGTTTAGGTCACTTATTCACCCTGTTTCCATATCATGGCTTTTATAATGCTGCTATATGATGATTATTATCATTTTACCATGATTTAACCCCTCATACCCTACATTTTTATACTGTACCAATGACCCAGACATAGCTGGTGCTAACTCTTAAAAATATAGGGCCAAACACAAATTTTGCCCCCCAATCCCCAAAATTTGCATCTAAAACCAAAGAAAACATGTCCTGAATGGCCCTCCATACTTCACCTCTACTGCGCATGTGCAGTGTCAAGGACATCCCAAAATTGGCGCCATTAATCATTCTTTGTTTGGCCCTTCATCAGTTAACATCTGACTGATCTTTGTGCTTGTAAATCTCAGTTTAAATGATGCCAGACACATAAATATTAGAGAAATGGTGATTCTAAGGAGGATATAGAAGGAGAGGAAAAATGAGTGACAGAAAATTATCAGGGCTGTAACTTAAAATTTTTTAATGAAATTATGTTAAGTTACCTATTTTCGAGGCAACAGCCTGTTGTGGTCATTCTTGTTATCAAGTTACACTGCTTGTTCAGTGTTTTCCTCTCTCCCTTTCCTTTAAGTCCCCTCTTGCTATTCTCCCATGCTTTTGGCATATTTTCTGTAATATTATTACTAAAATTTCTTGGGAGTTTTAGCTAGATAACAGAATGAATTCTGTTCTTTTCCCCATGTTTACGTCTTCACCTATGGGTGGTTAGGCGTAGTGTTCTGCATCTGCCATCTGATGTTCTACAGTTTCTTCCCTGGAAGTCTCTGTTTTGCATCAGATAGTGTATTATTGGTAACTGATTTCGGGCCTGGGTGCCTGGAGTCTTCTGGTGTGTTTACACTTATTGTTTACATTTACAACAGCCCTCTGTGTGAGGGGGGATTTCTTGAAATAATATCTTGATGTTCATTTAATCATAACTAGATACATTATTATTGTTCGTAAGTGTTGCATAAATTGTTTAAAATATTTTTAGAATTTTTGTCCACACTTAGGCTTGGGATCCATTGGGGCTCAACGTTACTTTTCAGAAACTTGGGCTGTTCTGAAAAAATATTTTTTCAAAATTTTTTGATTTCAATTATTTTTTCTATGTTAATGGATCATGTTATTATGTATTTTGATTGTCAGAGGTTGGTGCGAGTACTAGGACTTTGTTTTCTTTTCACAATGAAAGGATATTGTTCAATTGTAATAAGAGGAAATCTTCCTCTGACTTTCATAATCATTGTTTCTGTAGTCAGTGTACTCGCACTAACTCCTGTTCTGTATGTGTTAATTTCGATGACAACATGGGAAGCGTGTGTCACGGTATGTTAGTTGGGAATTGGCCATTCCGGTCCTTTCCCCGCAGGGTCACTCTACTTTATCAATCTCTATTTCAGACGATCAGGAACAGGGTGATGTATCCATGATGTCTTCCAAAAGTGTGCCTCCAGCGTCACAATTAATGAAGAGCTAGCGGAAAAGTGCTCATGTAAATACGTCAGTTGCCTAAGAGGACCCTAGTAGGTTCGACGGCCTTTGACATCCGCTAGCTCGCCAGGTGTAGCGTCCATTCATCGAATGGTTCGGCAGCCGGGTTCGTCCGTTGCGGTCTAGAAGGAGTTTTGGGGTGATGCGAGCACTATAAATCAACCAAATGCACACCCAGTGACGGCGGATTAGAGGGAGAACGGAGGAAGCCTTTTAGTCCGGTTCCTAGCTCGTCCAGGTCCATCCGGACTGCGAGCGAGAGAGGCTCCTCTCTCGTACAACAACATCTGGCCCCAGATGTTGTGGTACAAAATGTTTCGCATTCGGAGCATACGTCCGCTGCTCGGGACGCTCCGATATATAGTCAGTCCGGAGCGACTGTCAATAAGGCTTCCTCATCCTCATGGTAGCGCACACGACCGCTCTTGGCTACGTGACCTCGGATATCCAGTCAGCTTCGCCAATCAGAGAATCATCGGCGACCAGGTCACACCATCCGGTAGCCAGGGACACGAGGCCTGGAGACTCTGGACGTTCGCATAAGAAAGTGTGCGGGAGTCAACGTACACGGAGCTTCCAGCGGCAAAGCATCGTAAGTCCGCTACTGCACAGGCCTCGGTGACGGACGTGCTATCCCAAATAGCACAGCTTATCGCAGCATCCCAGCAACGACAGAATCTCTGTCGCATTATGTATTATCCGACGACGCTGGGTCGGGACGCTCCGCGGAAGCAGGTACGGATGTCCGAAAATTTCATCCGGTCCGACGGGATGCCGAAAGGGATTCGGAGGATTTCGAGCTTTCCCTTTCGGAACAACGTGAGCTGCTGTGTATGTCATCTGACTTTATCTTCTAGAGGTTCTTTCGTCGGACCAGAATGCTTCGATGCCGGATAAGAAACTGATAGCGTCGGTGGACACAGAAATTTTTGGTTCGGTTCAGGGACTTCGTCCCTCAGTTCCGACACAGTCCAATAATGTCACACAAACTTTCGAATTATTGAACGACGCTATATATATTATTATATGCTTGCTATTAACAAGCATGTCTGGTATCTTGTTCGCAAAGTTACTGAGATGTCTTTCAAAAGTGTGCCTCTGTCGTCATAGTTAATGAAGAGCTAGCGGCAATAAGTGCTCATGGAATACGTCAATCGCCTAAGAGGTCCCTAGTAGGATCGACGGAGTTGACATTCGCTAGCTCACCTGATGTAGCGTCCATTCATCGAATGATTCGGCAGTCGGGTTTGTCCGTTGCGGTCTAGGAAGGAGTTTTGGGTGATGCGAGCACTATAATAGACTTCAGTACACACCCATTGACGACGGATTAGAGGACAGATCGGAGGAAGCCTGTTAGTCCGGTTCCTAGCTCGTCCAGGTCCGTCCGGGCTGCGAGCGAGAGAGGTCCCTCTCTCGTACAAGAACATATGGGACCGGATGTTGTGGTACAGATATTTCGCATTCGGAGCATATGTCCGTCGCTTGGGACGCTCCGTTATATTGACAGTCCGAGAGACTGTCGATAATGCTTCCTCATCCTTACAGCAGCGCACACTACCGCACATTGGCTACGTGACCTCGAGTATCCGGCCAGCTTCATCATTCAGTGATTCCATGGCAAACAGGTCACGCCATCCGGTAGCCAAGGGACACGAGGCCTATACACTCTGTTCGCTCGCATAATAGAAGTATGCACGGGGTAATGAACACGGAGCTTCCAGCGGCAATGCATCGTAAGACCGCTTCTCCACAGGCCTCAGTGACGGACGTGCTATCCAAAATAGTACAGTTTATCGCAGCATCCCAGCAAACGACAAATTCTCGGTCGGATCAGGAATAATCCGACGGTGCTGGGTCGGTGCGCTCCGCTGTTGCATCAGGTTCGGACGACCGAACACTTTATAGGGTCCGACAGGATGGCGAAAGGGATTCGGACGATTTCGAGCTTTCCCTTTCGGAACAACAGAAGCTGCCATACATTTCTTCCGGCATTATATCCCAGAGGTTGTTCCGTCGGACTACATTGCTGCGATGCTGGATAAGAGACTAATAGCGTCATTGGACACGGAGTTTGGATCGGTTCAGGGACATTGTCCCTGGCTTACCGACACAGTCCAATAATCTCTTTAGAACATTTGAATTATTTAACGACGCTATATATAAGCTTGCTACCAAGCATGATAGTCTAGTTTCTTGTCCGCAATGCTCTATTCTGCCTTTTTTCAATTCTAGGAAATAAATTATATTGGCAGAACAGGGCATACCGAGAGTTCATATGCGTCTAGACGGCGGTGCTGAAGACTGGGAATTATCTTTTTCGCCGTCTATGTCAATTCCAACCACGATGTTGGAAACGACAATGTTGTCTAATAGACTTAACTTAGACGCTTTATCATACGTAGACCACCTTCCTGAGGCGTTATCATTACGTCTTCAAGAGAAAGAATTCCAGGATATGATCCTCAATGTGATTTCTTTCACGGGCAGTAGTTTTTCCACGTATAACTCCGCCCTTCAGTGGTAACCTGGAGTTGGTTAGACGTGACGCGGCCCTGGCTACATCCACGCGCGTGGATAGTAAGGTGAAGAACTCTCTCAGAGTCGCTTCGGTCTCGGAGAAGCTTCTCTTCGATGGCAACTTTTCAGCAATCTATGAATTGCTCGATATACACGTTCTCTTGTCTATCAAGTGTAGCAAGAGATTCAGACTGGGGCAAACATTCGGTGGTTGACTCAGAGAATGCCACTGCAGTTGCCGGATCCGAGTTTTATGATTATGACGGATGCCAGTCAAACAGGTTGGGGTACAATATTGATCCCAACGGATTCGAAGTGCCAGTGTCTTTGGGTTCCGCAGTTTCTAGGCAAGCACTTAACTTCCAGGAAATGATGTTATTTAGGCTTGCACTATGTCATTGGATGAGCATTATTCAAAAACGCATGTCCAAATCCTGTCCGTTAATACGACAGTAGTTGCGTATCTCCGGAACCAGGGAGGCACTCATTCGATTCCGTTATTCAATTTAACGGAAAGAATCCTTCTGTTTGTTATAGTACACCAAGTTCTGCTTTGGTCCGTCATATTCCGGGTCGTCTGATTGTATTAGCAGACTCCCTTTCACGTAAGGGTCGCTTGTTGCCGTCAGAATGGACTCTCAACAAACAAGTATTCAATCAGTTTTGCTATCAATGGGAGCGCCCAATTATAATTTATTTGCGACACAACTCACTATTCAATTGCAGACGTATGTGTTTCCATGTCCGGATCCCTGAGCTTATGTTGTTAACGCTCTATTGATCTAATAGGACGGAATGATAGGATATGCGTATCCTCCAGCGCTGTTGATTCAGCTAGTATTGCTAAGATAAACATCCACAATACATTTCTGTTGATAGCATCTCTGTCTTCACAGAGACCGTGGGTAAATTTACTCAGGTGTCTACTGTGGGACTTACCGCGAAACTTCCTCCATGAGAGGATCTTCTTTCGCTGGGGAAATCGTGTCAACTTCATCACAACCCGCAAGGTCTCAACCTTCACATATTCCGTTGTGTGGTCCTTCTTGTACGGCAAGCATTGTACAGGACGAGCTATGGACGCGATTTCTTACTGTAGGAGAACCTCTTCTTCGCTATACTATGCGGCTAAAGTGGAGGCTCTTCCGTCGTTGGTGTAGGGATCATTATGTTGATATTTTTGATCCCTCCATACTAGACATTGCAACTTTCTAGTATACTTGTTTGACAAGATCAACTGCAGCCTGTTATTATTAAGGTTATAGGTCTATGTTATCTCATACCTATGCACTCTATGATAGTTTACAATTGAGTCTTATGTCTCTTTATGTAAGTCAGTTAGAAACTTTTCGATAAATAGACCTAGAATCCTTAGATTAAATTCCTATACGGAATTTAGCTTCGGTTCTTATTTACCTAAGTAATCATTTGAGCCTTTGGAAACAGTAGTTTTCAAATTCTGACCTTTTAAGACAGTAATTCTCTTAGTCTCCTCTTCTACTGAAGAGTCAGTGAGCTTCATGCACTATCGGTGGACGATTCTCACTTTCGTAGTATCGGAAACACTATTTCCTTTACTACTAATGTTGGATTTTTGGTTAAGAATCAGGCTCCTAATAAATATCCGGAACCTATTGTTATTAAGGTCCTTCCGTCTTCGTACGGGCATAGGCCTTTACTCTGTCCGGTTAGAGTTTATGTATTTATAAACAGATATCAGTTTATTAGTAAGGACGTAAGCTTCTTCTGTCTTTGATGCCTAATAGAAGGACATTACGCTCCATTCTATTGCTAATGGATTCAATTAACTATCGGTACAGCTTATGGTATATCATTAACTCAGCAGTTTGTGCTTGAGATTTCGGCTCATGAAGTAAGAGCTCTTTCTACATCTTGGGCTTACATTAATAGTGTCGCTATTATAGATTTTATGAAGGCTGCACATTGGGCTCAGCCATCCACATTCATGAATTTTTATCTCAGAAATATTGAGTCCATTTCTGGAGGCCTCCATTGTTAGGTCTATTATCTACTGCTCAGAATGTCATTCACTTAACAGCTGCTACTATAGCTAGGTAGGCTTTTTGTTCTGGCAGTGACTCCATCCTGCTGCCCTCTTCGCTCTGGGCTATTTGACCCAGGGCAAGGAGAAGGGGGGGGGGGAGGGTGTTCCCTTGGGTCACCTGTTTTATTATGAAAACAAGGGGATACCTCCTCCGGAGTTAGTAATTCTGAGCTGTTACTGGGATGGTTTTTTAAGTGATAAGTTTATGTTTTAAAAATTCATTCAGGTCATAGTTTTTAAAGTATAGCTTTTGAATATATCACGTGTTAAACGGGTGTTATTATACAATCCTCAGACACTTTTAAGGAGTATAAAGAGTCTCTATTCTCTTGACTAACTTTATTTATTGGCTTACTTTAAAAATTATTAGTATAAGGATTATACTGGATATTAATAGAGTACATGGATGTTATGATGCTCAATTATGGAAGGTGTTGTGTCTTTCTAATTTATCATAAATAAGAAAGATACATGTAAGGCCTAATACTCCTTTTCCCCCTCGAGGGGATGACTCTATTTTATATAATTGAGCTTATTAGAATTTCCTCTATGTCCTAGGCCCTCCAGCCTTTTTACTATTCAGCTATGTCTGGGTCATTGGTACAGTATAAAAATGTTAAAAAATAAATTTATAGTAATTTATATATTTTTTATACTTACCAATGACCCAGACGGGAATGGCCCTCCCAGGAGTTGGGAACTCATACCTCCCCGCTGAGTACATAGCGCTTACCAGGCACTGGTTATAAGAATGATTAATGGCGCCAATTTCGGGACGTCCTTGACACTGCGCATGCGCAGTAGAGGTGAAGTATGGAGGGCCATTCAGGACATGTTTTCTTTGGTTTTAGATGCAAGTTTTGGGGATTGGGGGGGCAAAATTTGTGTTTGGCCCTATATTTTTAAGAGTTAGCACCAGCTATGTCTGGGTCATTGGTAAGTATAAAAAATATATAAATTACTATAAATTTTTTAACATTTTAGACATTTTTCTTGACATTTTTAGGTGCGTTTAGTTTTCTGTTTAGCTTGGAATTTCATGTTTAACTTAGTGTTTAGGTCAGCTGCTGTGCTTCTTCTCTTCCCATGACACTTATATTCATCATACATGTTCCTCATTATCATTGTTCCATGATTAACCCCTCGTACCCTGCATTTTAAACATTTTTCTTGACATTTTTATTTGCGTTTAGTTTTCTGTTTACCTCGGAATTTCATGTTTAACTTAGTGTTTAGGTCAGCTGCTGTGCTCCTTCTCTTCCCATGGCACTTATATTCATCATACATGTTCCTCAGTATCATTGTTCCATGATTAACCCCTCATACCCTGCATTTTAAACATTTTTCTTGACATTTTTATTTGCGTTTAGTTTTCTGTTTAGCTCAAAATTTCATGTTTAACTTAATGTTTATGTCAGTTTCTGTGTTTTACTTTTAAGAGGTTGTGTTTAGGTAAGCTTTGTCGCATGTTATGAGCCTGTTTGATACAGTTCTTGTGTTTGCCAAAGTTACTGCCAAAGAGGAATGTTGGTGAGCTATAGGGCGTTGGCATCCTTGTTGAACAAGGACTTCCAGACTGTGATACAGTTTGGATTCTGATAATCTGTGGTATGGAAAACAGTTATCATAATGTACATAACATACTATACTACTCAAAGTTGGCTAAGCAACACATATTTGACACATCATTGTGGAATTTGCTTGTGACATATTTGCTATGTATTTGGTGGATATGATTGAGGAATGTATTGAGATAGTCCCCAGTGTTTACATTAGCTCTCTTGACAGGCAGACTTTTCGTGACAGTCATGGAAAGTATGTACCCCTTGATTTTCATGATGTTTTCGTGTACTGTCTACATGTACTTGACATGTGTAGGGTATTCAATCTTCATTTTAACACAAACCCTTGTGATTTAATGATTGAATATGGCAAATGCAAATGTAAGAAGACATTTGTCTGAAGCAGAAATGTGGCGGGCTGTTGGGATGGTGGAGCAAGGGGCTACGCATTGTCAGGTTGGTGCAGAGACATTGGCATTGTGGTAGCAGAGACAGGGCAACATCTGCAGCTAAAGACTGTTTTTGATCATTTAGGCCCGTATGAACCGCTTTGCAACAGCAACCCAGCTTCGCAGTGACCTTCAGAATGCATCCTGGGTAAATGATTCGATGCAGACTATCTGGGCAAGGGTGCACGAAGGTGTTTCCGATCGAGAAGACCATGTATTCGCATTCCGCTGTCCCAGAATCACTGCCAGACACGATATGAATGGACCATGTTGGATGTAGTAGAGAAAATAGGCGACCTCTCCTTTTTACAGAAGAGTCAAGGTACTGTCTAGACTATACAGATAGGCGTTCTATGGTATGGAGAAATCCAGGAGAGCGATTCCATGCAGCCACATTTGCTGGACATGACCGCTGTGGTGGAGGGTTAATAATGGTCTGGGGCGGCATCAGTTGGGATGGACATACAGAGCTCTGTGTCCTTGACCGTGGTACATTGACTGCACAGTGGTATATTGATGAGATCCTGGATGCCCATGTCAGATTGTATGCAGGTGCAGTGGGTGATAGATTCATTCTGATGGACGATAATGCCCATCCTCATGTTGCCTAAGCTGTCCGGGAGTACCAACAGGGGGAGGGGATTGAGCATATGGACTGGACAGCAAGATCCCCTGACCTCAATCCAATTGAACTTGTCTGGAATGAGTTGCAGCTTGCAATTTCAGCCCGACCAGTCAAGCCAAGAAGAGTCCTGGAGCTTGGTGCCATGATGGTCCAAGAATGGAACGACATCCCACAACGGACCGTCAGGAACCTGATTGGGAGGATGAGAAGGCATTGTCAAGCTGTAATTAACAGTAATGGGTCTCCTACTCGATATTGAACCCATACCAATTCTCTCCGTCAACTTTTTGGCAAATTTGAAAAATTTCCTCTTTACCAATAATATCCATTTCCATGGTTATCGTATTCAAAAGCTAAAAAATAATGTCAAACACAAACAAAATTCTCAGTATGCCATCCTAATTTTTAGGGCTTAGTCCAGACTAGCCTTAAAAATTTGAACTCGTTACATCCTAATTAACATGTTTTTATGCTCAGATTTAGGATTTACATAATTGGGATCCGTATTAGGATATATCTCCTCTATTATGGTATAAAGAGACATACATGTAAATTCTAATTATTCTAATTTTCTTCATCATGGATTGAAGGATTTAACCTATGTTGATCTACTATTTCGGAAGTTCTAGGCCCTCCACCTTTTTACGATTCAGCGAAGTCTGGACCATTGGTATTCAGTATAAAAATATGAAAAAATTTAAAGTACTTTATATATTTTTTATACTTACCAATGGCCCAGACAGGAATGGCCCTCCCATGAGTGGGCAGTACTGGGCACTCATACCTCCCTGCTGAATTATTATAGTATAATGTTTTTACAAAGAATGATGTTGGCGCCAGTTTCGGTGACTTCCTGGCGTCTGCGTATGCACGAGGGTAAATGTATGGAGGGCTAGATAGGACTTCTAATTTTCGGTTTTGCATGCAAATTTGGGGGATTGGGGGGCAAAATTTGTGTTTGGCCCTAAATATTTTTGAGTTAGCACCAGCTAAGTCTAGGCCATTGTTAAGTATAAAAAATATATAAATTACTTTAAATTTTTTATTTTTTGGCTGTCAAAATGATATTTCTAGAAGCAGTTTTCAAATTTCTAAGTGCGTCAGTGAGTATCCAGTGACCTAGAGTTATAGCTCCTGACAGCACAATTCTTAAAGTGATAACTTTTTTACGTCAAGTTGATTTTAAAAAGTTTTTACATCAAGAATCATGCATTCCAAAATTAAAACCGTTTGCCAAGTGTAAGACCCCATTCACGATATCAGCCCCCTTCTTAACTGTTAGCACAGAAATCAGAACCTCGGTCCAAACAGCCCGCAGCCTTGAAAGAACGCACCAGGCAAAAAACTAAAATACAGTCCCTCAGGCCATGCTTAGACTGGGGGAGGGTGGGGGTGGGAGAGGCTCCAACTCAAGAATCCTACACTACTTGGCCAAAACTGGGCCTCATGGTTACAACGCCGGGTCCACACCCACTCCCTGGCCCTTGGTATAGCTATACCTGAAAATTCTCCGCATCTGGATTTCTTATCAACCTACTCACAATTGTTTACTACAGGCTTGCACTACAGTGGAAGTCCCTAACTCGGATAAAATACTCTCTATTTTGTCTTTCTCAAGCAAGTTGGGAAAGAAAAGTGGTGCAAAAGCACCAAGAAACTGGAAAACTGGGTCGAGTGCAACCGGCGCAGACCCAGTACGGGACGCTCTCTCCCAAGTACAACTCCACGACTTCCGTTGCCAGTGCGCATATACCGTCGCTAAAGACTCATTCTTTTTGTCATCCGCCTTGTGTCGAGATGTTCTGCACGCTTATCAGTGTTTATCCAGCTCGTTGATTGATGTTTCCTGATTCATAGTGTATCAGAGTATCCTTTGTATTCTCAGGAATAATTTTTATTATATTCTCTTCAATATTATATTTCCATAATGTATTTTATTTGTTCTCTTTCGAGTCGTGCGCGAATTTCGTGTGCCATGCAGGTCGGTCTTAAATTTTTTTTCACAATTATTGTCAATGCTTAATTTGCTAATTTTTCTAATTGTGTTTAAGTTGGGTGTCAGCGGGGTACCGCTCCTACAGTTTTTCTTCTCTCTTTTGAGAGTAGTCATCCTGTTGTGTGGTTCCCGGTCAACCGTCTGGGGTCTTAATTTCTGTCACCTTTCTCTTTTCTTTGGGGGTGTTCTTCTCTTTTCTGATTTCACCTTCTTTGCTCCTCTCACCTCTATCATGCCCAGGACAATTCCTTGTGGGCAATGTCTGCTGCCAAAGCATGTGGACGATTCACATTCTTCTTCCTCCTGTAATGGGTGTTCGGCCGAGCGGCCATGTGGTGTCTGTGGATCATGGTCATCCACTTTCTGGGCGTCAGTTAACCGTGTCGTTCAGTCTTGTGGCCGTGCTCCCGAGCCGACCTTGTCTGGTGAGAGTTATTTCTCCTCCGTGGGGGATGTGCAGTCTTTTCCTGTAGTGGATACTGCGGGAGCCGTTGAGTGTTCTGGTGAAGAGGTGCCTTGTTCCGGGACTATGGTCCCCCTCCAGTCGACATCTGATACTGTCACTAGGGTTGCGACTCCTCCTTCGGAGCCGAGCAGGGGTGCTCTCTCCACTATTCCACCAGCCTCAACGACTCCCGACCTATCTACTACTACTGCTGGTCCGTCTACTTCATCGCCAGTTTCAGCCGGCCTCGGCTTTTCGCTGCATGGGACTGCAGGAATGTCTGGTTCTGTAGATGTGGGATATTAGCCTCAGCCTTCCCTGACTTCAACTCGGCAAAGTTGGAAGGGGCTGCTGGCCGAACCTATCACTGTGGTCTTTACGCCGTCGAGCACCACAGTTGTGTCTTTGGATTCGGATGTTCTTAGTGGAGACACTATGAACTCCGTGGCGTTTCCGTCCACTCATTCTGACCACCCGACCAGTTTTGGGGGACCAACGCCTTTTGTGCAGCCTGGACCTTCTGCCCCGCAGAGGTCCGCGGTGACTCTCATGAGTTCTCGCTATATTGATCCTCGGGGTGCCTTGTGCCGCTATACACGTCTGCCTTCAGATGTTTCAGCTGCCGCCCGTCCCGCATCGGGTGTTTTGGAGGATCGTGACCCTTCGCTGGTTAAGAGGGTCAGAGGTGAAGCCACTTTGCCAGTTCGCTCTCCTGTCGAACCGGCCAGTTCGGACAGTGAGCATAGGGACGGCCGACTCCAACCGGTTATCGATCTGAGTATCCTGAACCAGACTATCATTGCTCCCAAGTTCAGCATGGAGACTTTCAGGTTGGTCCGCCAATCAATTCACCAGGGAGATTTCGCTGCCAGCATCAACCTGCGAGACGCTTACTTCCACGTTCCGATGCATCGGGCGTCACGGAAGTATCTCAGGTTTGCTTTTCTGGGGCGAGTTTACCAGTTCAAGGCCATGCCTTTCGGCCTCAACCTGGCTCCTTGGGCATTCACCAGACTGATGTCGCATGTGATAGCGTTCCAGTGCACACAGTCCAGGGTGACTACTTCGGCATATCTGGACGATATCCTCCAGAGGCATTCCAATGCTGCCTTACTGGAGTCGGATGTCGCCACTCTGTTGAGCTTGCTCACATCGCTAGGATTCAGAGTCAACGAGAAGTCGGACCTGGTCCCTTCTCGTTCGTTTTGTCATCTGGGGATGGCTTTCCAAACCCAATTCAATTTTGTAGCGGTTCCCCAGGCCAAAGCTGTGATTCTCTCAGCTTTTGCTCTGACTCTGTCCCAGTCCACGTCTGTGACCGCTCAGAGTTTTCTCCGGCTGATCGGTCTCTGCGGTTCGGTGACGGATCTCATTCCTCTAGGTCGGCTGCGTGTCAGACCACTCCAACACTTTCTGCTCAGTCGTTGGAGGCCGAATGTAGATTCTCTGGATCAGGTGCTTCCGTTTCCGGAATCTCTTTATCCTCACCTTCTTCCCTGTACAGATGTTCAGTGGATTACACAGGGTGTTCCATTGGACGTCCAATCGCGTTCTAAAGGCAGATGCCAGCGATCTCGGATGGGGTGCGACGTTGGATCCTCTCGGTCTTTCCCTACACGGGATGTGGGACCAGGATCAAGCAGCTCTACACATCAACCAGAAGGAGCATCTCGCTCTTCTTCTGAGTTTCAGGCAGTGGATCCCTCACCTGTCGAATCGCCAGGTCCTTCTGCTGTCCGACAGTTTGACAGTGGTTGCTTACATTCGGAACCAGGGCAGCACGCCCTCGGTTCCGATGTACGAATTGACTCGGGATCTTCTACTGCTTGCTATGGATGTTCACGCCAGAGTGGTTGTTCGTCACATTCCCGGTCGTCTGAACGTCCTAGCCGACTCCCTGTCCCGACAGGGCAGGGTTATTTCCACCGAGTGGATGCTCCACAGGGCAGTGTTCCAGTCGCTTTGCAATCTCTGGGGACGTCCCCACATCGATCTCTTTGCGACTCGTTGGAACCATCAGGTGGACACTTTCGTGTCCCCGTGTCCAGATCCTCTGGCTTTTACCGTGGACGCTCTGTAACTCGATTGGAACGGTCAAGTAGGCTACGCCTTCCCGCCGGTTCCGATTCTGCCTCAGGTTCTAGCCAAAATTCGAACCTGCAGTTGTCAAATCATTCTGATTGCACCCCTGTGTCCTCAACGGGTGTGGATCAATCAGCTCCGCTCGCTGATGGCGCCGGTTCCGGCACGTCTCTCGCTATATCGCGACCTTCTTTGTCAAGGTCGCCCGAGGAGGTTTCACGTCGACCCGACTTCATTGTGCCCTCACGCATATCTTTTGTCAGGTCCTGTCTCCGTAGAGGTTTTTCGAGACGAGCAGTGGAGTGCATTTCTTCTTCAAGGAGGCACTCCACTGGTTTAGCTTATGCAGCTAAATGGAAGGTCTTCTGTCGATGGTGTGCTGATCACTCTGTTGATTATGCAAATCCTTCGATTTCACAGATTGCGGAGTTTCTGGTATATCTGTTTGATTCTCGGGGTCTCCAGCCTGTTACCATCAAGGGTTACAGGTCCATGCTTTCAGAGACTTTTTCTTATGTGGGGAAGCTTCGTATCGGCACTAATCCTTACCTCTCCAAGCTTGTTCGGCACTTTTCTTTTGAAAAGGCCTCGGACTTTGCAGCTTACCCCAGGATGGAATCTTGCGTGGGTGCTGCTTTGCTTGGGGGGGGGGGGGGGGGGGATGCCGTTCGAACCTTTATCCCAGGTGGATATGCATTTTCTCACATATAAGACGGCGTTTCTGATGGCGTTTGCTTCGGCCAGAGGGGTTAGTGAGCTTCACGCCCTCTCGGTTGACCCGGCCTTTTTTAGGAGCTCTCCCAACAGTGTTACTTTTACCACTGATTGCTCTTTTTTGGCCAAGAATCAGTTACCAGATACTACTCCTCCTCCTATCTGTATCAGGGCTCTTCCTTCTGTCGAGGGTAATCGCTCTGTCCGGTCCGGTCCGTGCTATTCGCATTTATCTCGATTGGACACGTTTCATACGGAAAGGCAGGAAACGTTTTTTTCTGTCTCTTATTCCGGGTTGACAGAAGATCTCTCCTCAATCCATTTCTCAAGTTGTCGGATGTTATGCAGGCAGCCTACTGGAGAAATGCCTCTACTTTCTCCACCTTTTATCTGCGCCAGTTGCAGGAGCAGTCGGAGGACCTTTTTGCCTTGGGTCCTCTTTCTTCTGCTCAGGCTGTTGTCTGCCCTAGCCATTAGGCTTCTTGAAGGTCAGTTTCAGCCTTGTGCTGTTACTGCCCTTTTCTGTCTGTGTGTCACACAGGCCCATATGTCTCCTTTCATTGTCCTTTACCAATGATTGCGACGTTATGGTTGATAAGCCTCGGGACCTCTTCCTTCTGCTTAATGGTTCCAGTGCACTGGGTTATGTGTGGGTTGGTTATGCGATTCCCTCCAGCCTATTGTCTATTCAGCCTGTAGTAAACAATTGTGAGTAGGTTGATAAGAAATCTAAATTTTATAGTAAATTTCCTTTCTTTTTATACCTACCACAATTGTTTACATGGAGGCCCTCCCGTCTTCTTTACGGGTAAAGAATCTTTCCTCCCAGCTGATCACATAACTCTAACGTTGACGGATTCAAAAAGAATGAGTCTTTAGCAACGGTATATGCGCACTGGCAACGGAAGTCGTGGAGTTGTACTTGAGAGAGAGCGTCCCGTACTGGGTCTGTGCCGGTTGCACTCGACCCAGTTTTGGCTTATTTTTTCTTGGTGCTTTTGCACCACTTTTCTTTCCCAAATTGCTTGGGAAAGACAAAAATAGAGAGTATTTTATCCGAGTTAGGGACTTCCACTGTAGTGCAAGCCTGTAGTAAACAATTGTGGTAGGTATAATAAGAAAGGAAATTTACTATAAAATTTAGATTTCTCAAATTCGGACATATATGTACAGAAACCTGAACTGACCTGCATATGGGGCAATTTTATTTTTAATACCTAGTTGTGGGGCACAAAATTACTGCGGGACATTGGTCTTGCTCTCCATCACTTACTGACATACTCATTTCTTTTGATAACTTGAGCCAGGTGAGCATTTCAGACTCGATTGAGCCTCTAGTTTATCACTTTCATTTGACCAACTTCAGCTCTGAAGACATGACAAAGCTCTGCTGTTTCTAATGCATTTGCCATAAGTATTAACAGCGTTCAAAAGACTTAATGCTCTGTTTATCAAGAAGACAAACGGAACTTCATATATCACTGAGGAGACAAGCCTACCATTCATTGAATTAAAATATTTCCATACAGTCAGACCTTCTATTCCATCATCAAACTTTTTCTCTAGACAGGAAATCATTGTCACTCAACATTAGTATTCCTTCTCACTGGTCTATACACTCGTATATTTTAAAGTAAACCATTGAATTCCACTAGATGTTCTGTCATTTGCACATTTCATTATGACGGCATTGGGAAGGAGGTTTGAAAACACATGGTTTGAGGATGTTTTACTACCTCTATAGGATTGTTGTCCTGAGCTGTCATGTCTTTGGTGCATTCTCCAGCTTGCAGTGGGGCAAATCTGGAACTGGTAAGAAGAGACAATGCACTGGCTTCTTCTTTCAATATAGATTTGGATTTGAAAGCTTCAGTTAAGACAGCTACTCAAACAGGGACCACCTTATTTAATTACCAGATCTCTTGTGTTCTTGAGGATGTTACCAAGCAAGCCATGGACAAGTTGCTGTTTCTTGCTGTAATACTTCTCAGGCGTCCAGCTATAAGAAGAAACCAAGTTTTTCTTCCAAGAATTAATGTTGCTTGTCATATTCTCAGTTTTACTCATTTTACTCCCCACATCTCTGGTCTCAGCAATCATATATTTTTTTATTTATTTTTTATATTTATTTATTGGGATTTATCGACACTTTTGACATCCAAGGTCACCTCGTATCGACACATTTACAGATGCAGGAAGCCAGGGTACCCAGAGAGAACTACCAAGCAATGGTGAGCAACTGCCAGTAGAGATGTGCAGTTAACCGAAAATTTGGTTCGGTTTCAGTTTTGTTATCAAAACGAAAATGGAATCAATTACAGAAAACCTGTCGTCGCAGTTTCCAACTTCAGTGGTGAAAACTTCTTATCAGGTCTTCACTTCTCTCAGAATAATGAGAGAAAGAACCTAAAGTATACTTTGTTTTCAAACTTTAGAGTCACGATACCCCTTTTTCAAAACAGCTGCCCGAATTTGCATTGCATTGGCACATGGCATTTACCATGAAAATAGGTGACAAAATGACTTCTTACGCATTGTGGTTTCAAAGTTCATCTGTTTATCAAAAGTGCTTTCTATTGCAAAACTGGAACTTGCCATTTGTTCCATGTTTATAATGTTGGATATATATATTTCTTAACATTATTTTGAAAGCTTGAACTCCAAAACTGGCTTCAAAATCACAGTTGAAGTCAGATGGAAATTTAGGGTTACAATGACCTAAATGAGTGACCTTTACTCAATAACGTTTTTAGGGTTGGCATAATTTTATAGAGTCGATCCGGTTACCCTAAACACAAGTTGTTTTTTTTTTTTTTTGGGGGGGGGGGGGGGGGTGGGGAGGGAGGTAAATTTTGCATTAGACGCGAGGCAAAAATCATTTTTCTCAAACTTGAAACTATTGAAATAATTTATGCAAACAGATTGAGTTCAAGAAATGAGTACTGGTATATTACACTAGTGCATTGCCCTGGAAAGAGGGGGTCCCTACCGACGCTGACTCGCACATAAATTAACACCTCATGATGTGTCAGCCGAGTAGGGGACTAGGGCGAAGAAGTTTCCTTGTCATTCCTCAAGTTGCATTGGCTTACATTGGGGGCATACAATTAGAATGTATTAAAGTTAACCACCGTTTCAAAACCAAAAAATCTGTAGGAGACAGTACATCCATAAAAAACATCGAAATTGCTTATGGTTACATTCTTTTCCATTATTGAAAAGTTGGTTCCATTGAAATTCGCCCTGCAATTTGCACTGAAAGTTTTTCTTTAAAAACTTGTGTTGGAAGAGGGTTAAATGTAATAAGGCTACTATAGAAATCACACATATTGGGATGGATAAAAATGGCAGGCCTTCATGGCACCAATCGCACATGTGAATGTAAGATGCCAGCAGAAATTGTCATTTTTCTGAACAATGTATTGGTATTATTGGGTATGTTTCAGTGAGCTATTCCGGTTCACTTGGTTTATTGTGAGTATGCGCAGACACACGGAATAAAAACTAGGTCGTTTCATTGAGCAGTTTATATTCTGTTTACCATTCTGGATTAAACCTCCTGGAGAGCAGGGTTATCTGGTTTATCATTCTGTTCTTGACATGCGCAGAGGAACACACATAAAAGTTCTACGCCTCGCACAACAACAATAAAAAAAACATTTGATTTTGAGTGTGCAGTGCAGGGTTCATGAAAAATGCTTTAACACAAGAGAGAGAAACTATAAAAAAAAAGTTAATAACATTTATTTAGCCCATAAAAGCAGCTTTTCAAAAATATTCCATTCTCAACTGAAAGGGTGTTTTTCTCTCAGAAAAAAATGTTACAACTTTCAGAAGATCCTTTTTGGCCATTTTATTTTCATGACAGCAGTAACGCGATTTTTGACACCATCACTGGAAAGTTTCTGATGAGGGCCCTTTTAACGATGGTTTTCGAAGATTGTTTAAAAATGAAAGCAAGGATATGTTTCCCACGCTTTGGATATCCACCCCTAACAATACTTTCATGCTTCGCGTTTCCTTGCGACATCAAGCAGGGGTTTATGTGGAATAGTATCCGCATTAAATGTACCGTTCAGTTGGGTTTATTAAACCAAAGTTTAGGTTTACATGGAATGGTAAACCAAGTAAACCGGAATAGTTCACTGAAACATACCCATTACCCAGTGCAGAAGGGAAGGGAGACAACTGAAATATTTTTGTCATTTACCTTAGAAATGAATGAACTCAAATTGTTAATAACGCTTAACGAAGGATATCAAAAACTGTTTAGCTACGCTTTTCAATTCAGTTAGGGCATTCAAAAACCATGAATGACCCATCTTCTTATGTGAACTTGAAATTTATTTTAAATACTTTAAATATTTTTTTTTTAAAAGAATACACCTTCTATAGAGAAGAACACTCTCACGTTGGGTAATGCTAAATTTCAAATCCACTGCATTGAGGTAAATTTATACAAAATCAGCTGTATGGTAACCATAGGCATCACTGGTAGGGAAAGACACAGTATACTTGTAGGGGGGGGGGGGGTGGGGGGGGGGTGGGGAATTAACCTACATTCTTGTTATTTTGTATGTATGTTTGTATAACTTTTATTTATCTTTTTCTCCACAATTATGTCCTCTATGTACATTTATTTTGTCACGATGGCATATACGTTTTATGTTTTTTTCTAACTTCTCCCTCATGTCCACTGAGTTCTCCCTCCTGGCCCCTGACTTCTCCCTAAAGTCATAGGAGGGAGATGTTGCTTTTCCCCAAAATAAGCTGCCAGGCTGACCCCTGCCTCATAAGATTTTCTACCCAAAAATATATTTAAAATCTTTTTCATAAAAGCATACGAAGCACATGCAAACCTTTTAACTTGTGAACCACTGGATTTCACCCGGTGACCATGAGATGCCAGTTTGCAAATACTTTGTGTGTTTTGTTCTCAGAAATTTTGAATAATCGCTGGTGGAAAATGTATCCATCTGCAATTTAGTAGTGATTTGCCATCCAGTATCCAGCTACTATAGCTCTGCCAGTTGAATAAATTACAGTTTCAAGCAATTTGAGCCGGGGTGCTGCTATAAAAGATTGAATTTGATTTGGATTTCTTCACAAAGTGTCATTGTTCTGTTTTATTTTATAAATAGGTCGATTTGAAGTTCTTATTTGTTTGATGCAAATGCATGTACTGCCAAATACATTTTCCTGTATGCAAATGCAATGTATGCATTGCTATGTTTGTACATTGACAACTGAAACCGAAAACCTGACTCACTCAATGAAACTGAATTGGAACTGACATGAAATTTCAAAACCACTTATCTCTAACTGCCAGACTCCCCAAAGCACCAAGTCCACACAAGCAGGGTTATCATTGGTTGAAAACAAGGTGCTCCATAAACAACCCAAATTTTAACTTTGTGCAATATGAGGAAATTTATTTAAGAATCTTCTTCAGATCTGCCAGTCAATATCTCTTGATATTTGGTATAAAGCATTTTTAGCTCAACTTGACAAAGTCAAGCTGAGCTGTTACCATCACTTCCCGTCCGTCGTCGAACATACATACACCACAATTTCCTTTGGCACACCTCACAGGTCGCATTTATGATCAAATCGCTGTGAAACTGGGTATGCTTGTTTGGGGTGACCTCTAGATGGGAGCTATCGATTATCTTCCATTTCCGTCAAAAAATGTTTCCGCGGCCTATGTCCTTAAAACTTTTAGTTTAGTCAGACCTCAATATTTCCCTTTGGCACACCCTATAAGGCACATTTATGATCGAATTGCTTTGAAACCTGGCATGCTTGTTTGGGGTGACCTCTAGATGGAAGATATCGATTTTCTTCCGTTTCCGTCAAAAAATGTTGCCGCGGCCAACGTTCTTAGAACTTAGTTTAGTCAGACCTCAGTATTTCCCTTTGGCACACCCTACATGGCACATTTATGATCGGATTGATTTGAAACCTGGTATGCTTGTTTGGGGTGACCTCTAGATGGGAGCTATCGATTTTCTTCCATTTCCGTCAAAAAATGTTGCCACGGCCAACATTCTTAGAACTTAGTTTAGTCAGACCTCAATATTTGTCTCCTGCTTTTTGGAAAAAACGGGAGATATTAAATTTGGGGTGTCCTTCCGTCCTTCTGTCTTTCCGTCCTTCTCGTTTTCAGATGCTAACTTTCCTTACAGTGACCGGATTTCGATGAAATTTGGATAGTAGATCACTTTCATCAATTGAGGGTCCAAGTTCTAAAATGGGCATTTTCCACGCATATTTAATTAGGTTGGTGAAATTTGATTGGCTGACGGTTTCCAGACTCTAACTTTCCTTAAAATCAATCGATTTCGATGAAATTTCATATATGGATTACTTTTATCAATACCTAGGTCAAGTTCGAATGTGGGAAATTTTGTTCAGAAAATCTGTCCGTCTGCCTGTCCGTTTGCCCTGTGCGTCAATGCACCTCGGGACTAAAAGCTGTATTTATGAACCGATCTTCACAAAACTTCTTGGGTATCTTTGTTATCATTGTGAGACCAGAATATGTGGTTTGGGGTTTGGTCCAAAATTCAAGATGGCCGCCAGCAGCCATTTTGTTCCGAAATTGGGTGTAATCAGTTTTTTGTACAGAACTTCTACATGAAAATGCGGATTTGAATAAATTTATGTAGGAATGTTTAGTAACATGCAATACATCACATATAATACAGGTTTTGTTCTTGTGCAAAAATTATGCAAATTAGGGAAACTTTGGTTTATTCAGTGCTACTACTAATACACAGTAAGTGCACACTGTGCGTGTTTTTCGTTTCCAGACTCTAACTTTCCTTACAGTCAGTCGATTTCAATGAAATTTGGGTAGTAGATCACTTTCATCAATTGTGGGTCCAAGTTCGAACATGGACATTTTCCGCACATATTTAATTAGGCTGCTTAAATTTGATTGGCTGATGGTTTCCAGACTCTTACAGTCAACCAATTTCATTGAAATTTCATATATGGATTACTTTTATCAATACCTAGGTCAAGTTCGAATGTGGGAAATTTTGTACCGAAAATCTGTCCGTCTGCCTGTCCGTCTGCCCATGCATCAACGCACCTCGGACTAAAAGCCGTATTTATGAACCGATCTTCACGAAACTTCTTGTGTATCTTTGTTATCATTGTGAGACCAAAATATGTCTTTTAGGGTATGGTCCAAAATTCAAGATGGCCACCAGTGGCCATTTTGTTCCGAAATTGGGTGTTATCAGTTTTTTGTACAGAACTTCTATATGAAAGTTCGGATTTGAATACATTTTTGTATGAATGTTTAGTAACATGCAATACATCACATATAATACGAGTTTTGTTCTCGTGCACAAATTATGCAAATTAGGGAAACTTTGATTTATTCAGTGCTACTACTTGTACACAGTAAGTGCACACCTTCCGTGTTTTTCGTTTCCAGACTCTAACTTTCCTTACAGTCAGTCGATTTCGATGAAAATTGGGTTGTAGATCACTTCCATCAATTGTGGATCCAAGTTCGAATAGGGGCAATTTCCTCGCATATTTAATTAGGTTGCTTAAATTTGATTGGCTGACGGTTTCCAGACTCAAACTATCCTTAGATTTCGATGATTCTTGGCTTCAACATGGATCCGTCAAATTCACATTTTACCACTTTTCTTCATCGGTCTAATTTTCTGCAGATTGTAAATGAACCTACTCATTTTCATGGCAACATTTTGGACTTCATCATTACTTCTTTTGCAACTCTACAAAGTCACACTCTCCCAGTACCATAAACAGACCGCCATATTATCTGGACATCACTTCCAAGGTTTCATTAACTTCCAATCACAAGCTTTACAGGTTGGTTAACACTTTTCACATCAGTTTAATGTAATATGTCTTATCATACAGTCTTAATTTTTAGTGATTCTCACAGTTATACTCCACATCACTTTACTTGCTTTGACAGTGACCTCCGTGAAAATAAATCTGATAACTACTGTCTGAAGCACTGTCTGTTCTGTCTCTTCTAAATAACTTCCACATGCAACTCAACTATATTCCACTGGATGCATTAATTCCCCTTGAAACTGCTGACCAGCGGGAGACAAGAATTCTCTGAATTTGCTTGTTCCCTTTGGCACACCCTACAGGGCACATTTATGATTGGATTGCTTTGAAACCTGGCATGCTTGTTTGCAGTGACCTCTAGATGGGAGCTATCGATTTTCTTCCATTTCCATCAAAAAATGTTGCCGCTGGCAACGACCTTTGAACTTAGTTTAGTCAGGCATCAATATATTCTTTGGCTTACCCTACAGGGCACATTTATGATCAGATCGGTTTGAAACTTTGTATTCTTGCTTGTGGTTACTTCTAGATGGGAGCTATCAATTTTCTTCGATTTCCATTAAAAAATGTTGCCACTGACCTTCGATGAACTTAGTGCAGTTATCCATCAAAATTTCGCTTTTGGCACAACTGCAGTGCACAGTTTTGACCAGATCAACCTCTGATGAACTTAGTAAAAACATAGTGCAGTTAAGCATCAATATTTCCCTTTGACACACCCTGCAGGGCACATTTATGATTGGATCGCTTGCAAACTTGGTGTGCTTGTGTGGGGTGACATCTATATGGGAACTGTCGATTTTCTTTCATTTATGTTAAAAAATGTTGCCGCTGACCTTTGAACTTAGTTTAGTCAGACCTCAATATTTCCCTTTAACAAACCGTTCAAGGCACATTTATGATCGGATCACTTTGAAACTTGGTATGTGTGTTCAGGGTGACCTCTAGATGTGAGCTATTGCTTTTTTTCATTTCCATAAAAATTATTGTCGTTATCACCAGCCTTTTAACTTACTGCATTTGTGCATCAACTTATCCCTTTTGCACTCTCTGTTGGCTATATTTATGAATTTCCATAAAAAAACAAAAAAAACATTGTCACAAGCAATGACCTTCTACTTAGTGCATTTGTGCATTAACATCTTCCTTTGGCGTGCCTCAGAGGGCACATTCATTATCAGGTTGTTTTGAAACTTTGTATGCTTATGCAGGGCGACAAAGATAGGAGCTATTGATTTTCTTTTCATTTCCATCAAAAACTGTTGCTGTTAGAAACAATCTTTGAATTTATTGCATTTGTACATCAACATTCTTCTTTGACATGGCCTACAGGCCACATTTATCATATGATTGTTTTTAACTTGGTGTGGTCATTAGGCAAGACCAGTCCTTCGCGTGAGATGGGCGCTATTGTGCTCGCGCTCGCAAGCGCCCGTAATTTAAAAAAGACGAGAACAAAAAATCGCACCCGTCATCAAACAGTTCAACTTCACTTAAATTGCACTCAACTCACAAGCATTGCCACGCTTCAAGTCAGAATGGACATCTATTTTGTTATTGTCCATTGGTTAATGGTAAAACAAAAACAAATCACCATCCACTCCGCAAGAGGTCGGAATCGATATTGTCAGTGAAAACTGAAACATTTCCAGTTTCCTTTGTTCACTGCCCATGTCATTATACATCCCCATTCATCCAGTAAACGAAACCGAAAGTACAGCGCTAATTTAATCAGAATTTGCTTTAAAAATTCTCATAATTATCTTGTACATACGTTTCATTTTTAGATTTCGGGTTTTAATTCTCAATTTAATGAATAAAACAAACAGAAAACCATGCGGTGTTGTTTTCATTTTTTGTACAGGTTACTCTCGAAGCTAGAAATGGACGTAAGTTAAGTATGTCAATCAACACTGCAAACCACCCCCTTGAAAACAGACAAACATAGTCTGTTTAAAAATAGCTGTTTTTTTTTTAAATATGTACATTTATTACGAATAAACAAAATAAAGCTTCACACAAACTCAATAAAAAAAAAATCATAATATGAAGACCAGATAAAATTTACACAGCGGAATATGAATAACAAAATAGTTGCCTTCCTTGGCAAAATTCAAAAAATTTATTTTACACTGAAAGTCATAATTTCACAAGTTGCAGAGCATGATGGAATGATAAATTAGCATGTTTTATTAAACCAAGAAGTCATACATCATATCGCTGGTTAAATTGTTATATAATTCTCAAATACCAGAGTTGTAATTATTTTTTATTTTTAATTACCACTTTCTCCTTAATTTCTGAACACCCGTTTTCACAGTGAGATGTGCATGCTCGAAAGTGGCAGTGTTCTTTCACAATGAGTGGTGCACCGCTCGAAAGTGGCAGTGTTCAATCAGTATCTTTGTGATGGTGTTCGACCACTGTGAAAACTATATGTTATGGGCGTGTTTCAGACAACTATTGCCAGCAGTCTGCACACTTATTTGAAACAAGTCACAGCTTCCAAAACGAGGTCGACAAAAAATAAACAAGTCAATTTTGCTTAGGATATATAATTTTTTAATAAAGACTTATTACACTGAACACAGACATAATGTATTACACAAAGGGCGAATTTAACAACACAAAAACCCCAACTCCCAAAAATATACATAATACAGTATTACAGTTCTATTTGATACCGGGGTAAGTATAGTGTTGCAACAAGTCACATGTTTTTCCATTTGATGCCTGTATTAAATTTGACGTCTCAAACAACTTTCGTCCAGTTTGAAACTTAGGGGGGTGGGGGGGGGGGGGGGGTCTGGGGGGGGAGTGGTTGACTCGAGTAGGGCACTCTGGTTCATAAATCTGAAAAAGCGAGGTTGGGCCTAATCACGAATATGGGCTTCGACACCGGTGAGTACGGTAGCTGTGTTTAAACACATCTGTCTCAAACATGCACAGTTGTGAAACTTTGGGGAATTTTGCGAGTGTGATCGCACTCGCAACACAATTTGCGAGTGCACTTTTTTGCACCCGTAAAATTTACTCATGCGAAGGACTGCAAGACCTTTAGATAAGAGCTATAGATTGGCATTCATTTCTGTGTAAAAAGTTGCCATTTTCAATAACCTCTAAACATACTGCATTTGTGTATCAACATTCTTCCTTCAGCCAGTCTTACAGTTAACATTTAAAAATGCATGGATTACTCTGACGTTGTGCACACACAATGCTGTTATGTTGAAATTTCATCGAATAACATTGGTACCAATGATCTTCAATTTTGCCATTTCATTTAGAACTTACCAAGTTCAAGATTGTCAAGTTGAGATACAGGGTCATTGACACTTTCATTAAGTGGGGAGTGGGAGGTGGGGTTGGGGGAGGGGGGCTCTACTTGAAATTTGTTCAAATCAATTTCCTCAAGTGATATTTGGGGGGGGGGGGCTTGAAGTTGGTTCCAATTAATTTTCTAAAGCGATATTCAGGGTCCCTGTTCGAGCCTGTATTTTAACTTCGTGTAATATGAGAAATCTTCTTCAGATTCATCAGTCAGAATTTTTTATATTGGGTATGTGGCACCATAAGTGGGGTGAGACTGTGGGATCATATTTGGGCTCTCTATTGTAACTTTAACTTAGTCCAATATGAGGAATATTCTTTAAAAATCTTCTTCTTTAGATTTATAAGTCAGAATATTTTGATGTGCAGTATTCTTATGAGGTTCAGATTCAATTTTAATCAATCAAATCCCTGCAGTCATATTTGAGCTGCTTGTGGGAGCCGAAATTTTAACTTAGTGCAGTATGAGGAGTATTCTTTAACAAACCACCTTCTTCAGATCTACTCGTCAAAATCTTTAGATATTTGATTTGCAGTATCCTCAGTAGGGTCAGATTCCAATTTGTTCAGTTCAAGTCCCTGGGTTCATATTTGGGCTCCCTGTGGCAAACTAAGTTTTAATTTATTACAGTATGGGGAAATTGCTTTAAAAAACTTCTTTGGATCCATCAATTTGAATCTTTTGATATTTGATATGCTGCAACGTTCAAATTTTAGTTTGTTCAAATCAAGTCAAGCTCTCTGTGGGATAGCAACTTTTTAACTTAGTGCAGTAATTCTTTTGTACACAGTATTGACATCCTTAGTGTAATGAGATTCAAGTTTGTTCAAATTAGATCCTGGGCTCATTTATGGGCTCCCAATGGGAGCCTGAATTTTAACTTAGTGTAGCATGAAGAATAGTCTTGAAAGATATTTTTGAGATCCACCAGGCAGAATCTTTTGGTATTTGGTATATGGCATTACTATAATTCGTAGGTTAATGTTTGTTCAAAGTGTTATCCTTGACTGATTTGGGTGGGCACCAGAGGGGCTTGAAATTTAACACAGGACCCAATGTAGAACTTATTATTTGTTCAAATGAACTGTGCCAATGCATAACAGCTGGTAAACTTTAGTTAGATGTAAATTTGAGTAAATAAGATTTAACATTTGTTCAAATGGGGTTCCAGAAGTCCTCGTGAGGCTGAGGGAGATGGGGAGAAGGTTCTGTTGGTCAATTTTTTTTATTTTTTCTTGCTTGAGAACAGAATTTTGATGAGTTTTGAGTGATTTTATGCAAAAAAAACCTGTCACTCTGTTCGGAGGTGGTTGGGGTGAGGAAGTGAATGTGATCAACTGGGTGATTTTTAGCTCAACTTGACAAAGTCAAGCTGAGATATTGCCATCACTTCTCGTCCGTCGGCATACGTATGTACGTACGTACATTAGTACATTAGTATGTACGTCCACAATTTCCTTTGGCACACCTCATAGGTCACATTTATGATCAGATCACTTTGAAACTTGGTATGCTTGTTTGGGGTGACCTCTAGATGGGAGCTATCGATTTTCTTCAATTTCTGACAAAAAATGTTGCCGCGGCCATTGTTCTTAGAACTTAGTTTAGTTAAACCACAATATTTCCCTTTGGCACACCCTACAGGGCACATTTATGATTGGATTGTTTTGAAACCTGGTATGCTTGTTTAGGGTGACCTATAGATGGGAGCTATCGATTTTTTTCAATTTACGTCAAAAAATGTTGCCACGGCCAACGTTCTTAGAACTTAATTTAGTCAGACCTCAATATTTCCCTTTGGCACACCCTACAGGGCACATTTATGATCAGATTGCTTTGAAACTTGGTATGCTTTTTTGGGGAGACCTCTAGATGGGAGCTATCAATTTTCTTCAATTTTTGTCAAAAAATGTTGCCGCAGCCAACATTCTTAGAACCTAGTTTAGTCAGAAGACCTCAGTATTTCCCTTTGGCACACTCTACAGGGCACATTCATGATCAGATTGCTTTGAAACCTGGCATGCTTGTTTGGGGTGACTTCTAGATGGGAGCTATCGATTTTCTTTAATTTCCGTCTAAAAATGTTGCCGCGGCCAACATTCTTAGAACTTAGTTTAGTCAGACCACGATATTTCCCTTTGGCACACCCTACAGAGCACATTTATGATTGGATTGTTTTGAAACCTGGTACGCTTGTTTAGGGTGTCCTCTAGATGAGAGCTATCGATTTTCTTCAATTTCCGACAAAAAATGTTGCCACGGCCAACGTTCTTAGAACGTAGTTTAGTCAGACCACAATATTTCCCTTTGGCACACCCTACAGGGCACATTTATGATCATATTGCTTTTAAACCTGGTATGCTTGTTTGGAGAGACCTCTAGATGGGAGCTATCGATTTTTTTCCATTTCCGTCAAAAAATGTTGCCACGGCCAACGTTCTTAGAACGTAGTTTAGTCAGACCACAATATTTCCCTTTGGCGCACCCTACAGGGCACATTTATGATCATATTGCTTTTAAACCTGGTATGCTTGTTTGGGGAGACCTCTAGATGGGAGCTATCGATTTTTTCCATTTCCGTCAAAAAATGTTGCCACGGCCAACGTTCTTAGAACTTAGTTTAGTCAGACCACAATATTTCCCTTTGGCACACCCTACAGGGCACATTTATGATTGGATTGCTTTGAAACCTGGTATGCCTGTTTAGGGTGACCTCTAGATGGGAGCTATCGATTTTCTTCAATTTCTGTCAAAAAATGTTGCCATGGCCAACGTTCTTACTTAGAACTTTGTTTAGTCAGACCACAATATTTCCCTTTGGCACACCCTACAGGGCACATTTATGATCAGATTGCTTTGAAACCTGGTATGCTTGTTTGGGGTGACCTCTAGGTTGGAACTATCGATTTTTTTCCATTTCCATCAGAAAATGTTGCCATGGCCAACGTTCTTACTTAGAACTTGGTTTAGTCAGACCACAATATTTCCCTTTGGCACACCCTACAGGGCACATTTATGATTGGATTGCTTTGAAACCTGGTATGCCTGTTTAGGGTGACCTCTAGATGGGAGCTATCGATTTTCTTCAATTTCTGTCAAAAAATGTTGCCATGGCCAACGTTCTTACTTAGAACTTGGTTTAGTCAGACCTCAGTATTTCCCTTTGGCACACCCTACAGGGCACATTTATGATTGGATTGCTTTGAAACCTGGTATGCCTGTTTAGGGTGACCTCTAGATGGGAGCTATCGATTTTCTTCAATTTCCCTCGAAAAATGTTGCTGCTGCCAATGTTCTTAGAACTTAGTTTAGTCAGACCTCAATATTTCCCTTTGGCACACCCTACAGGGCACATTTATTAGCTCAACTTGACAAAGTCAAGCTGAGCTATTGCAATCACTTCTCGTCCATTGGCGTATGTATGTACGTACATCCACAATTTCCTTTGGCACACCTCACAGGTCGCATTTATTTTCATTTCCTTTTAAAAATTATTGTCGTTTTCACCAGCCTTTGAACTTATTGCATTTGCGTAGCAACTTAACCCTTTTGCACTCTCTGCAGGGTATATTTATGAATTTCCATAAAAAAGAGAAAAAAACATTGCCACAAGCAATGACATTCAAACTTAGTGCTGTTCGCAACAGTCTTTGAATTTATTGCATTTGTGCATCAACATTCCTCTTTGACATGGCCTACAGGCCACATTTATCAGAATTTCTTTTTAACTTGCTGTGCTCATTGGACAAGACCTTTAGCTAAGAGATATTGGTTAGCATTCATTTCTGTGAAAATGTTTCCATTTACAATAATCTCTGAACTTACTGCATTTGTGTATCAACATTCTTCCTTTAGCCAGTCTTACAGTTTACAATTATAAATTCAAGGATTACTCTTGACGTTGTGCACACACAATGCTGTTATGTTGAAATTTCACCAAATAACATTGGTACCAATGATCTTCAATTTTGCCATTTCATTTATAACTTATCAAGTTCAAGTTTGTCAAGTTGAGCTACAGTGTCATTGACACTTTCATTTTCCAATTGTTTTGGATTCATTATGAGTTTTGAAGGGATTTGAATGATTTTATGCCCCCCCCCTCACCCCCCTCACCCCCCCCTCACCCCCCCCCCAAAAAAAAAACCAACAACAAAAACAAAATGATTCACCCAACATACCCCTCTTCCCCACCCCCACTCCCCTAGCTAAATTAGATTTAATGTATTAACATATAGATGCCGAATGTGACCTTAAATCCTTTCCTTCTTCAAACAATTTTATCAGGTGAGCAGTTAAGACCCCCTTGGAATATCTTGTTATTGTAAAGATTAATATGGTACTCAAACAGGGAACATTGTATTGAAATTTAAAAAAAAAAGACAAAAAATTTTATTCATTCCATCAAAAAATTTGTTTTTGTGAGCGTGTAGTAAATTTGACCTTTCAACTTCTTTTTTAGTCAAATACTCAAGATCAGATTATTTTGCAGTGGGAATCTGGTGACTCAGCAACTATGAATGTTTTAGTAGTTCATGCCATGATTATTCTGCTAACATATGGCGCCCCAAAAGGTATGTTTCAAATAAATCCATTTTTGTACCTGTTGCCTTTAGAGTTGGTTAATTCCTTTTATTACTTTCCAAAGTGTGATTTATTGGGATTTCCGGGTTTGATTATAAACAATAACTTCACAAGTGAATTATGCAATCAACTATTGTGTCATGTATCTGTGCACACAAACGAAGACACTTTGTCGTAGGTGTAATGGGGACTTCATTGTTTTTTTTTTTGCTTTTTTTAACCCTTTACCTAGCATGAAAAGCAGACGACACTTGCAAAAAAAATTCTTGAATAACTATTATTTTCATTTTTTGTCTCAAAAACATGTTATGACCCAATTGATTAGCGATTTTTGAGAATAGCGCTGGCCGGTTTTGGCCATTACGTTAGGTAAAGGGTTAAATAATATAATTATCATTAATAATGAAAAGCAATAAACAGAGTAATCGCTTGACTGGACTGGTTACGTGAAATGATTCATTCGAGGCGAGGGGCTATATTGTAAAACACTCGTGCGCATTCGCGCACTCGTTTTTGTACAACGTCCCTCACCTCATGAATTATTTCACGTGACCAGTCCAGCCAAGCGATTACTCTCTATTTCTTATTATGTCTTGAAAATTTACACTTCACCAAACTTGTAGTGTGCATCAGACATGCTTCAAACAGCTGATAGGAAACTCTTGAATTTGAGTGCTTCCTGGTTTTGTGTAAGTCATTTAACTGATAAAGAGCTGAAATATGTTTGGCCCAAAATGGAGATTCCAAGTCCTTGAAAGTGCTTGAAAATGCTGGAAACTGTAGAAAAAAAATAGAAAAAGTAAAAGAATATCTTGTGTAATATTTTGAGGTTAATTGCTTGCCACTGTTAGGTTAAAATATGTACTTTTATAATGCAGTAGAATCTTGTTAATAGAATAGCCATTTTGCCAATGAAATGTATTCAGTTAACAGAAGTATTCTATTAACAGGGATTTGGTCACTTTCCTGTATTATGGAGATAAATTGAGCATTTATTCTATTATATCTTGTTCGACTTTTCACATCTCCCATGTCGATGCTCTGATTGACACAATCTATTGATAACAGGTGTACGTGGATCTCTGTTTGGGTTATTGGATCTCAGTTAAATTTGAAATGAAGATTGTTTATGTAAAAGGCTTTCACAGTATAATGGTTTATTTGTTCTCTTGTCATTGTTTGGCAGAATGCCCCAGGGCGTGCCCCCCCCCCCCCCCCCCCACACTCTTGTTTGTATACTGCTGAATAAATAAATCAATCAGTTGATCAATCATAAAAAAGAAAATCTGCTTAAATATGGAAAATGGTTTAAAAACATTAACCATTTTTGTATGCAGGATCAAAATGATGAGTTACTGGCAATTTTTTAAAGGTATTGAGATTTGAAAAGTGTCTTATGTTAACATTCAGCCTGTTCCAAAAGTGCAATATTATCCATGGTTTTGTGGTATATTCAATTAACAGTGTTATTTAATTAAGAGATATCCAATTAAGTGGAGGCGCAGTGGCTCACTAGGTAGCGGTGCAGGCTGCAAGCCGAGAGGTCCTCTGTTCGAATCCCACCTGCTGTAACCGTGTTGTGTCCTTGGGCAAGACACTTCACCCCCATTGTCCATGTGGGGGCACGTTGGCATTGTGTGCTAAGGCATACTGCACGTCGATGGGGCACCTGTCTTCAACCAATGCTAACCCTGCTTGTGTGGAGTGTTAGTATGTTGGGGAGCTGACAATTCTTTGGTTGTTCTCTCTGGGTACTCCGGCTTCCTCCACCCGTAAAACTGTCATAGTCATGATTAGCCATTGCTCAGAAATATTTGACCTTAAACACCAATAAATAAATAATAAATAAATAATCTAAATAAGTGGACTCCACTGTATTTGTTTGTTTTTGTTGCATAAATTGCTTTTTTCTTATCCACTAAAAGAATACCTTCATCTGACCTGATGCTTGTGAAGCTCTCACAGAGAGCATCCCAAGGATCCATGTCAGATTCAAGCATTATTTATTTAGACTTCACATATATAAAAATATTTTACTGGTACATGTAATAGTACAAATATCAGAGATGATTAAAATAATTTTAGGTGAATGTCCTGTAAAGTGGACAAAAAGTAATTGGGTTTTGGACCATTTTTCTCTCAGGAAAATCCAAATATTGGCAGATTATTGGCTTTTCAGTTTACACAGTCTTAAGTTTTGATATATGAATAAAATACAGTATAAAAATATAGAACTTCATGTAGGTTGTGTTCATTGGGGGACTTTTTTTTTTTATTCATTTATTTTTTTTTGGTGGTGGGGGGGGGGGGGAGGGTTGGGGGGGTTGGATGGAGGGGGAAAGTGGTTTTGAAATGAGTTTCAAAGGATTTTAAGTGATTTTATAAAAAAACCTTTGTTTTACTCTGACAGTAATTATAGTTAGATCTTCATTAAATTGTACATTGATGTTCAGCAAGAGATGTGCTGTCTACACCAGATGGCTCTCTTGAGGTGGGTGGGGAACAACTGGATGTTTTGAGTTTTTTGTTTTTTGTTTGTTTTTTTTGGAAGGTGTGTGGGGGGGGGGGGGGGGTATATAATAAGTTTTGAAGAATGGAGGTGGGGCAGGGTGGGATTGCAGTAAATCACTAAAAAAACCCTCATTTTAGAACAAAAAGAAAAAATCACTCAGTGGACCGCCCCCCCCCCCCCCCCCCCCCCCCCCCCCCACCACCACTCCGAGGAGTAAAATTTATTTTGGGAGGATGCCTTTGAAACTGCCATGTCATAACAACCCTTGGAAATTTGGCATTGCTGGTCTACTGCTGGTAGAATTGGACCCAGTCACAATACATCTGAAATGGACAACAGAGTTATTAATAATTACATAACTTCATTCCTCTGTAGCATTAACTTGCTGTAGATGCCGAATGTGACCTTGAATCCTTCTTTAAACAACTTTCTCATGTGAGTGATTAAAGCTCCCTGTGGTCTATTGTTTGAGAAATATCTGTCTGGACAAAGCCCCCATTTCTCGACTTGACACTGGTGGACGGTATGGCCAGCATCTTTTGTGGACCTCAAGAGCTTTCACTAACCACTACAGGTATACATCTGTAACTGTGTTGTTTTCTATTCTTTTCTGAACAAAAATCAGTTAATTTATACTTGAAAGAGTTTCTGTCTGTGTCCAATGTTGTAAGAGTTCTTGTAGCTCACCCTGACTTTCAGTCAGGGGAGCTATAGTGATCACTTACCATCCGTCGTCCGTGAACATGATGTTTGCGTCTTCTCCTCCAAAAACCACTGAACCAATTTAATTGAAATTTGAGATAATAGTTTGTTATGACATCGCATTTTGATTTTGTCCATATCAAGTTGCCTCGCCCCCTCGGTAGGCCCACGCCCAAAAAGTAATGTATAAATCTTAAAAAATATTCTTCTCATGAACCAGCAGTAGCAGAGACTTGATATTTGGGTGTGCCGCTTCCTTTTGCGATTTAGACTCAGATTTGTTAAAGAGAAGTTCGAGGAGCTATATTTGCCTTCGTTATGGGAGGGGTAAGAATTTTCGCCCCGCCCAAAATTTCTATTTCCAAACCGAGAGGCTGATTTGAACCAAATTTGATATGAGGGCTTATTGGTCAAAAGTACTTAATTATAAATTTTCCTGTCACCCATGGGAACTGCAGGAGCTAAAAATAGAAAAAATTTAAAACACCCATGTCTCCAAAACTACATGGCACTGAGAATTCTTTTTTGGTGTGAAGCTTCTTTGGACCAACAGAATGGAATGGTCCAAAAAAATTGCATTCGGTTTTGTCATGGGGTACTTTTTCGGGACTTTGAAAAAGTGCTGAGTCAGCATTTTTTAACACTCTGGGTAATGGGAAAAACATTTAAGACTACTTTTTCAGGGCTGTCATTTTCAGCCGGCCCATCGCCCCGGGGCCGCAGTTGCCCACCTAAAAGTCAAAATTCTGCAGATGGTAAACATCCACCTAACCCTGATTTCTGCGGACCATTATTAATTCAATCAAAGGCACCTCAAAATAGGCAGTCTCAAACAACAATCTTCGCAGATAGAAGGGACCAACAAAGCGCAATTCCCCCTGGACTGGAGGTAATCATTAGTGTGAAAGAATAACTGCAAAAAAACTGAAAAAAAGAAATAATTTCTGCAAAAAAATGAACCTCTACAGTCGAAATTAGGAGAGATGTTGGTGAAAACATTGGAGTGAGTAATTAACAAAAGTGATTCAAATATCACGACTTCCTTCAATAAATGTTAACAAAATCTCAAGAAATATGATTTGTATTGTGTTTCTTTTATTTCGCATTTGAAGCGGGAAATATAAAGACATTTTTGTATACTTGTAGGGTGTCTAATTACCAAAATAAACGTCTCTGAAAAACCATGGTAAGAGCTTAGTGACTCCTAAAAAAAATAAGAAATGTTGATTTCTGTGAAAATGTAGCCTTTCTTATTAAATTGTGCATCTTGACAAAGCCCTGCCCCCCCCCCCTCCCCCCCCCCCCCAAAAAAAAATCTGACAGTACAAGGCAGATCCCACCAGTGGTGGGGCCATGGCATGGTCTCAGATCCTGGGGGGTTCCTAGATAAGAGTGGGGAGGAGGTGGATTCTGACATTGGGGGAAGGTGGGGGGGGGGGGGGGGGGCTGTACTTATATTAAGGAGAGGAAATCAAAAAAATGATATTTTTATACTGTATACTAGTGGCCCAGACTAGCTGGTGCTAACCCAAAAATATCTAGGGCCAAACACAAATTTTGCCCACCAATCCCCAAAATTTGCATGCAAAATCGAAAATTAGAAGTCCTGTCTGGCCCTCCATACATTTACCCTCCGGGCATGCGCAGCGCCAGGAAGTCACCAAAGCTGGCGCCAACATCATTCTTTGTTTGGCCCTTGTCAGATAACAACAAACTGACATTTGTGCTTTTTAAATCTCAATTAATAATGATGCCAGACACAAGTCAGTGGTTAAATTGGTGGTCCAAGGACACAATTGGTTGAAGGAAGGAAGAAACGGTGGTTTGAAACGTTCAGGGCTGTAATTTTATGATATTTATAAAAAATTAGTTCATGTTCCCCAATTTCGGGACATGGGCCTGACGTCATCATTCATTGATAATGATTTGTCCACTGTTTGTTTAGTATTTCTTCCTTTCTTTCCCTTGATCCCCCCCCAGTTAAGCTTCCAAGCTTTTTGGCTTGTTTTATTGAAACTTTTTTATAAAATTTCTTGGGAGTTTAACGTATTATACAGAAAATATAATGTACATTCCCAGGGTTACATCCTCACCCTTAGGTGTTTAGGCGTTTTGGTCATGCATCATTTATCCGATGTATCGTTTTTTCTTCTGCTGAAGATCTTGCTTCACATCGGATAGTCTTGTTTCTGTTACTGACTTTGGGCCATGTTGCCTGGGGTCTTGTTTACAGTTTTGAAGTTGTTTACATTGACACAGCGGCTCTAGGTACTTTCCTATTATTTTTAAGGAACAACAGCTGCAAGTAACATTAAATATCATGATAGTGTGGTAGCTAATTTCATGACATATTATTATAATTTTGTCCACACTTAGGCTTTTTTGGGCTCATCGTTCCCTTTGGGAACTTGGGCTCTTTTATAAGAAAAATTTTTTCAAAATTTTTTTTTATTTTTTGAATTAATTTTTTCTTTTGGATGTATTTATTTCATCGATTGTACTTTAATGTTATCTTATATTTATGTAGATTTGGTGGTAGTACAATTGACCTTTGTTAGATTTTAGATATAATATTTATCTAATAGTAGGGCAAATAGAGGAAGCCTTTCTCTATTTACATGGTCATTGTCCTTGCATATACTCAATGTATTACCACTAATTCTTGCTCCATGTGCCAGGTTTTGACAATGTTGATGACGGGTGTCATGGTTTGTGTTAGGCGAGTGGGACACTATCGGTCTTATCGCGGTGAGGGGACACTTCCTGTCCTCTCGCCAATAATGTCACTATAATTTTTTAGTTTCTATTTACAGAGGAACAAGAACATGGTGTGATTTTGTGACGCCATCAGGGAGTGTGCTTCCGTCGTCACATTATACTATTAGAGCTAGCAGAAAAGTGCTCAATGATATAAGACAAGGGCTAGGCTTTTGAACTAAAATTTACGTCCCTTGTCTCCAGCTAGCTCAACCGGCAGATCTATCACGCAGAATGTGGTGTGATGCCGGGTATGTCCGTAGCGGTTGAGAGAGGAATAAGGTGTAGCAAGCACTTTAAAAATATGAACATGCTCACCCTGCGACAACGGAAAGGAGGAAGCATGGGAAGGAGGTAGCAGACAAGTTCTGAGGTATGCTCGTCCAGGTCTACCATGATCGCAAGCAAGAGAGAGGCCCCCTCTCTCTTATTACAACATCTGGGGTCAGAGGTTGGTTGGTAGGAACTTGTGTCAGTTGGAGCTTACATCCATGCCTTCCTGTCCGGGACTCTCCTTCTAATAGACTGCGGGGGTCGTCTAGTCTTATAGCCTCCTCTACAATTCGAAAAGCACACATGACCACACAAAGTCTGTTGTCGCAAGCTAGCTCGACCAATGAAGCGGTTACTCAGGCCTCTGAGAACTGCGACGCCGGGTGTGTCTGCTCCGGCTAGTAGATGATATAGGGTGGAGCGAGCACTATAATATGCAACCAGGCATCACCCAGCGACGGCGGAAGGAGGAAGCCTGCCAGTTCGTAGGTACACTCGTCCAGGTCAGCCAGGACCGCATTGCAAGAGAGAGAGCATCATCTGGGGACAGATGTTGTTGGTAGGAACTTGCAATCAGTCGGAGTTTACGTCCATTACTCCTGTCCGGGCACGTCCCGTCTTAATAGACAGCTGGGGGTCGGCTAGTCCTTACGGCTTCCTCTACATACGGACAAAATATTCTTTATATTGCACAGGTCTATAAACTGCGAGGAGTGGTTTCAGTTCCCTGACGCCGGTGAAAACGGTTAAGATTGTATATGAGGACCATGACACCGGATGTGTCGCATGTGCATGGTATTCAGAGCTAGTGGCATAAGTGCTCAATGATATAAGACAAGGGCTAGGCCTTTGAACTAGGGTTTATGCCCCTTGTCTCCAGCTAACTCGACCGGCGGATCGTTACTTAGAATATGGATAGTGTGATGCCGGTTATGTCCATTAGCAGTCAAGAGAGAATAAGGGTGTAGCGAGCACTATTAAATCCAATCATGCTCACCCTGCGTTGATGGAAGGAAGAAGCCAGCAAGGTTCTGAGGTACGCTTGGTTAGGTCTCCCCAGACCGCGAGCACGAGGGAGACCCCTCTCTCTCTTTTAATAACATCTGGGTCCAGGTGTTGTTGGTAGGAACTTGCTTCAGTCAGAGCTTATGTACATAGCTATTGTCCGGTACGCTTAGTTCATTTCTTAGCCGGGGACAGCTACAGTTCGGCTTCTTCAGTGTCTACCAAGCACTTCCGACTGCACCTTGGCTAAGTGACTTAGGATATCTAGTCTGCATCGTCAAAAGGTCCATCTTTTGTGAAGAAAGTCGCACCATTTAATAGCTAAGGAGATGAGGCTTCATTCATCGGGACGTCCGCAGTAACAGCCTTCTCAGACTCGCTGTTCCAGGAGCAGCTGGCGGACAAGCAATTCATGACCGCTGCTCCGCAGGCCTCCGTAGGCCTCCGTAACGGACTTGCTGTCGCAAATTGTGCAGCTCATCACAGTATTCTTGCTAAGGCAGAAGCACTCAACATCAGTCTCAAAACTTGAGCCGTTAAATGGTGCTTGATCAATCCAGTCATCGGCCTGTTCAGATGCTGGTGACTGTGATTCTAACTAATTTAGACGAATGATGAAAGGGATACGGAGGAGGATAACTTTCCCTTTTGGAACAACTCATGGATGATATGGATACTATACAATATCATTTCCTTGAACTTGTTCCAGTGAATCACAATGCTGCGAGTAATTGTGAAAAACCGCTAGCATTGTTAGACACTGACTTCATCTGGACGAAGAGCAGGATAATAAGATCTCTTTCCGGTTAAGTCTACCTGGGTGTCACAGGTCTTCGATTGTGTAGACGATGCCATATTTAACTTCCTGTGGGAATAAGTAATACGGTTTCTTATCATCATCTTCTTTATGTTTAACCGTTTTTTGTTCACATACATTTAAAAAACGACCGGGTAAGATGTGTTGTGAGTTTCTCTGCATTGAATGAGCAGGCAAAGATCTAAGTTGTAGCCTTACCTTCATCATTTTGCTGTTCGCTCGGACACAATTGAGAAGATAATTTCTTATTCAGAGCGAATTTAGACTCATGGTCTTATGTACTTCATTTTTAGCTCAACTTTGACGAAGTCAAATTTGAGCTATTGTCATGGCCCGTCGTCCGTCTGTCCGTCCGTCCGTCTGGCCGTCTGTCCATCTGTCCGTCTGTCCGTACATCAACAATTGGCTATGGCTCGGGCTAGAGGTCGTATTTATGAACTGATCTTTACGAAACTTCTTGTGTACCTTTGTTATGACCCTGGGACGGGAACGAGTGTTTTTAGGTGTGGTCCAAAATTCAAGATGGCTGCCAGCGGCCATTTTGTACCGATGATGCAAAAATCAGTTTTTTGTACAGAACTTCTGTATGAAAGTTCTGATTTGAATAAAGTTTTGTATAAATGTTTAGTACCATGGGATACATCACATATAATACGGGTTTTTTTCTCGTGCGTAAATTATGCAAATTAGACTGACTTTGATTTATTTAGTGTTACTTTCAGAGCTGTAAGTGCCAAGCTGCTATGGCTCGGGCTAGAGGCCGTATTTATGAACCAATCTTTACGAAACTTCTTGGGTACCTTTGTTATGACCCTGGGACGGGAACGAGTGTTTTGGGGTGTGGTCCGAGATTCAAGATGGCTGCCAGTGGCCATTTTGTACCGATGATGCAAAAATCAGTTTTTTGTACAGAACTTCTGTATGAAAGTTCTGATTTGAATAAAGTTTTGTATAAATGTATAGTACAATGGGATACATCACATATAATACGGGTTTTTTTCTCGTGCGTAAATTATGCAAATTAGACTAACTTTGATTTATTTAGTGTTACTTTCAGAGCTGTAAGTGCCAAGCTGCTATGGCTCGGGCTAGAGGCCGTATTTATGAACCAATCTTTACGAAACTTCTTGGGTACCTTTGTTATGACCGTGGGACGAGAACGAGTGTTTTTGGGTGCAGTCCCAAATTCCAGATGGCTGCCAGCAGCCATTTTGTACCGACGATGCCGAAATCTGTTTTTTGTACAGAACTTCCATATGAAAGCTCTGATTTGAATAATTTTTTGTATGAATGTTTAGTACCATGGGATACATTACATATATTACAGGTTTTTTTCTTGTGCGTAAATTATGCAAATTAGGCTAACTTTGATTTATTTAGTGTTACTTTCAGCACTGTGAGTGCAAATCCCAATACGGCTCGGGCTAGAGGCCGTATTTATGAACCGATCTTCACGAAACTTCTTGGGTACATTTGTTATCACTGTGGGATGAGAAGGAGTGTTTTGGGGTCCAGTCTGAAATTCAAGATGGCCACTAGCAGCCATTTTGTTCAAAATTAAGTGCAATCAGATTTTTGCGCAGAACTTCCAAATGAAAGATCTGATTTGAATAAATTTTTGTCTGAATGTTTAGTACCATGGGATACATTACATATAATACAGAGTTTTTCTCATGAATAAATTATGCAAATTAGGGGTCCGGGTGGGACTTAGAAAATTTTGGACCAAAATCCAGAAATTAGTTTTTTGGTTTTTTATGCGTTTTGGTCAATTTTAAGACAAAAAAAAAAAAATATTTTTATACTGTACCAATGACCCAGACTTAGCTGGTGCTAACTCTTACAAAACCAGGGCCAAACACAAATTTTGCCCCCCAATCCCCAAAATTTGCATCCAAAACAAAAAGAAATCATGTCCTAAAGGACCTCCATACTACGCCTCTACTGCGCATGCGCAGTGACACAGTCGTCCCGAAATTGGCGCCAATTATCATTCTCTGTTTGGCACTTCATCAGTCAACATCTCACTGATCTTTGTGCTTGTAAATCTCAGTTTAAAGGATGCCAGACACGTAATTTTTGGAGAAAATGTGATTCTAAGGAGGATAGAAGGAGGAGAGGAAAAAGAAGTGGCAAAAAATAATCAGGGCTGTACTTAAAATTTTTTGATGAAATTATGTTAAGTTGCCTATTTTCGAGGCATGGGCCTCTTGTTGTCATTCTTGCTAATTGTTGCACTGCTTATTCAGTGTTTCCTCTCCCCTAGCCTTCTAAAGTCCCCCCTGGCAATTCTCCCATGCTTTTGGCATATTTTTGAGAAATTTCATTTCTAAAATTTCCTGGGAGAGTTGCTTGGTTACAGAATGTTTTCTGTTATTTTCCTCATAGTTACGTTTTCACCCATGGGTGTATAACGTTTGTGTTCTGCATCTTCCATCTGATGTTCTACAGATTCTCCCCTGGGAGTCTCTGTTTTGCATCAGATAGAGTGTAATTGATGACTGATTCCGGGCCAGTTTTTTCAGTGCCTGGAGTCATGTTTTCTAGTGTGTTTACACTGTTTGTTTTCATTGGCAACAGCCTTTTTTGAGGGGGGCTGTTTGCCTTTGTGGTAGTTTATCTCATTATAAGATACATTTATATTATCCGAAAGTGTCTCATTAATTATTTTATATAAATTTAAAATTTTTGACCACACTTTGCCATCGGATCCATCGGGGCTCAACGTTACTTTTCAGCAACTTGGGCTTCTCTGAAAAAATATTTTTTCAAAATTATTTTGTTTTGCAATTGTTTTTTCATTTATTAATGGATCATGTTATTATGTATCTTTGTGTCAGGGGTTTTTGCGAGTAACTAGGACTTTTTGTTGTTCTTTCACAATGAAGGGACGTTGTTCAAATTGTAATAGGAAGAAATCTTCCTCTGACTTTCATGATCATTGTATTAATTGTAGTCAGTGTTCTCGCATTAATCCTTGTCCTATATGTGAACATTGGGATGAGAAACATTGGAAACGTGTGTCACGATATGTTGTTTCTGGAGAAAGAGCGATGCCGGCTCTTTCTCCGCAAGGTCACTCTACTCTCTCAGTTTCTATTTCAGAGGAACCAGAACAGGGTGATGTTTCCATGTTATCTTCTTCAAGTGTGCGTCCGTCGTCACAAATGAATTCAGAGCTAGCGGCAAAAGTGCTCATGGAGATTAGACAAATGTCGTCCGCTAGCTCGCCCGGTGTAGCGTCCATTCACCGAATGGTTCGGCAGCCGAGTTCGTCCGATGCGGTCCAAGAGGAAATTTTGGGTGATGCGAGCACTATAAACATAATAGATGCACACCCAGTGACGGCGGATAGTAAGCGAGAACGGAGGAAGCCTTTTAGTCCGGTTCATAGCTCGTCCAGGTCCAGCCGGGCCGCGAGCGAGAGAGGTCCCTCTCTCGTACAACAACATCTGGGACCAGATGTTGTGGTACAAAATGTGTCTTTAGCGGAGCATACGTCCGTCGCTCGGGACGCTCCGTTGTATAAGCAGTCCGCAGAGACTGTTAAGGCTTCCTCTTCTCGTCAGCGCACACGACCGCACCTTGGCTGCGTGACCGCCGATATATTACCAGCTTCGCCGATCAAGGATTCTTCGGCGACCAGGTCACACCATCCGGCAGCCAGGGATTCGAGACCGATGGACTCCGGACGTTCGCATAGGAAAAGTATGCGGGAACCATCTGATGCGGAGCTGCCCTCGGCGAAGCAGCGAAAGACTGCGCCTCCGCAGGTCTCGACGCCGGACATTCTTGTGCAGATAGCACAGCTTATCGCAGCATCCCAGCAGCCGACAGAAACGGTGTCGGATCGAGAATTATCCGACGGCGCTGGGTCGGTACGCTCCGCCGAAGCATCGGGGGCGGACGACCGGGAACATCGTGAGGTCCGACCGGATGGTGAAAGGGATACGGATGACTTGGAGCTATCCCTTTCGGAACAACATAAAGCTGCCGTGGACTTCATCCGGCACTTTCTCCCTCAAGTTGTTCCGTCGGGCCAGACTGCTGCGCTTCCGGACAAGAGAATTATAGCGTCATTGGACTCTGAATTTTTTGAGCGGTTCAGGGACATCGCTCCCGAGTTTCCGTCGCAGTCCAATAATGTTGCTAGAACATTTGAATTATTGACTGACGCTATATTTAAACTTGCTTCCAGGACGGGGAAAGCAGGTTTCTTGTCCGCTAATACTCTCAACCTGCCTTTCATTAATGCAAGGAATAAATTCGATACGGCAGGACAGGGTATCCCGAGAGTTCCTCTGCGTATGGACGACGAGGCGGAAGACTTAGAGCTATCATTACCGTCGTCAGCTTCTATTCCAACCGCGGTGTTGGAAACAGCTATTGCGTCTAACAGAGCCAATTTAGATGCCTTATCTTATGCAGATCACCTTACTAAGGCGTTATCACTGCGCCTTCAAGGGGAAGAGTTTCAGGATATACAATCCTCTTTAAGACTTCTTTCAAGGGCAGTAGCTTATTCCACGTGTAACTCCGCCCTTTCAGTGGCAAATCTGGAGTTGGTTAGACGTGACGCAGCCCTAGCTACATCCACACTAGTGGATTCTAAGGTGAAGAACTCTCTTAGAGTTGCTTCGGTCTCAGGAGAACTTCTCTTTGACGGCAAGCTTTCCGCTATTTATGATAAAATTAAAAAGAAAGCTAATGATTTTCTGTTGTTCAGATCGGCTCCTAAGAAGTCGGATACAGCAGACACGAATAAGACAGGCACTTCTGGGTCTAATGCGCCCAAGAGAGGTTCCTATAGAGGTTCCGGTGCGTCCTCTTGGTCTTATTCGAGAGACCGTCAGGATAGCGACTCTCGTTCGGGATGTCCTTCAGGCCGGGACAATCGGTCGACGAGGCGAGGTGCGGGTCGTGGAAGACGTGGTTTCTCCTACCGCAGGCCTCGCAGGTCCAGGAGGTGATGGCTTAAACCTCTATCGCGTTCCGGTTGGCGGAAGGTTGTCGAGTTTTTCACAAGAGTGGGCGTCGATTACGGACGACCCTTGGGTGAGAGGAGTGACTTCGGAAGGTCTAAAGATATCCTTCAAACGAAAGCCTCCATTAACTCGAAGTCCAAAGTGGACTCATCTTCCGTCAAATCCACAGAAAAGAGACGCTCTGTTATCAGAGGTGCAGTCTCTTTTAATGAAGAACGCGGTAGAGGTCGTAGAAAACCAGGAATCTCTGGGATTCTACAGCCATCTGTTTCTGGTTCCGAAACCAGACGGCTCGTTCCGTCCAGTCATAGATTTGAGCTGGATAAACAAGCTGATCGTCGCTCCGAAGTTTTATATGGAGACGATTCGATCGGTCAGAGCGAGTATTCGGGTGAATGATTATGCAATGAGCATAGATCTCAAAGATGCGTACTTTCACGTCATGGTACATCCGACATTCCAAAAGTATCTACGCTTTGCAGTTCTGGGAGTGGTGTATCAATTCCGGGCGATGTGCTTCGGATTGAATCTAGCACCCTGGGCTTTCACTCGGGTAATGAACTCGGTAATGATCTACTTCCGAGCTCATTCGTCTGCGGTAACGTCGGCCTACCTGGACGACATTCTTCAGAGGTACGGCAACGAGTTAACGCTTCAGAACGATGTTCAGAATCTTCTTCTATTGCTCCGACGTCTCGGTTTTATAGTAAACGAGGAGAAGTCGGATCTGGTGCCGTCCAAGTCATTCACTCATCTGGGAATGAGCTTCGAGACGCACAACAATCTCGTTCGTCTGCCGTTAACCAGAGCGAAATTAGTCAGTTGTTACGCTCGCTATTGTCTGCACGCAGACAAAGTCACGGCGAGAGAATTTATGAGACTGATAGGTCTGTGCGGAGCCGCTGCGGATCTCATTCCGATGGGGCGGCTACGCACACGTCCTCTTCAAATTTTCCTGACTCAGAATTGGAGTGTGAAAATTCATTCGCTCGATGTAGACGTTCTCTTGTCAGATCAAGTGAAACAAGAGATTCAGACTTGGGCAAACATTCAGTAGTTAACTCAAGGAGTTCCGCTGCAGTTGCCGGATCCGAGTTTTACCGTTATGACGGATGCCAGTCAAACAGGTTGGGGTGCATCATTAATCCCAACGGATTCGAGATGCCAGGGTCTTTGGGATCCGCAATTCCTGTGCAAGCACATAAACATCAAGGAAATGATGTCAATTTGGCTTGCGTTACGTCACTGGATGGACATTATTCACGATGCTCATGTCCAAATCCTATCCGACAATACGACAGTAGTGGCATATATACGGAATCAGGGAGGCACTCATTCAGTTCCGTTGTTCTATCTAACGGAAAGAATCCTTCTGTTTGCGTTAGAACATCACGTTCTTCTTTCGGTCCGTCACATACCGAGTCGTCTGAATGTGCTAGCAGACTCCCTTTCACGAAAGGGTCGCTTGTTGCCATCGGAGTGGACTCTCAACAAACAAGTATTCAATCAGATTTGCTACCAATGGGAACGGCCAATGATAGACTTATTTGCGACACATCTCAACAATCAGTTGCAGACGTATGTGTCTCCGTGTCCGGATCCAAGAGCATTTGCAGTAGACGCTCTGTCGATCCCTTGGGACGGAATGATAGGATATGCGTATCCTCCAGCGCCGTTAATTCAACAAGTATTGCTAAAGATAAAACAATCTCAATGCAAGATTCTGTTGGTAGCATCTCTGTCGCCACAGAGACCGTGGATAAATCTACTCAGGTGTCTGTTGTGGGACCTACCGCGGAAGCTTCCTCCACGAGAGGATCTTCTTTCGCAGGGGAAATCGTGCCAACTCCATCACAACCCGCAAGGTCTCAACCTTCACGTTTTTCCGTTGTGCGGTCCTTCTTGCATGACAAGCACTTAACAGGACGAGCAGTGGACGCGATTTCTAACTGTAGGAGGACCTCCTCTTCGCTAAACTATGCGGCTAAGTGGAAGGTTTTTTGTCGTTGGTGTAGGGATCATTCTGTAGATATATTTGATCCCTCTATACCAGACATTGCAAACTTTCTAGTATACTTGTTTGACGAAATCAAACTGCAGCCTGTTACTATAAAGGGTTATAGATCTATGTTATCTGATACCTATGCACATCATGATAGTTTACAAATTGGATCTAATGTCTCTTTATCGAAGTTGGTTAGAAACTTTTCGATAAATAGACCCAGAACTCTTAGATTAATTCCTAAGTGGAATTTAGCTTGGGTTCTCCTTAAATTGAAGGAAAAGCCATTTGAACCTCTTGGGACAGTAGATTTCAAATTCTTATCTTATAAGACAGCTTTTCTCTTAGCTTTCTCTTCTGCCAGAAGAGTCAGTGAGCTTCATGCACTATCGGTGGATGATTCTCATTATCGTAGTGTTGGGAACACTATCACCTTCACTACTAATGTGGGTTTTTTAGCTAAGAATCAGGCTCCTAATAAATATCCGGAACCTATTGTTATTAAGGCTCTTCCGTCTTCAGACGGCCGTAGGCCTTTACTCTGTCCTGTTAGAGCACTACGTATCTATAAACAGAGATCTCAGTTTATCAGAAAGGGACGGAAACGTTTCTTTCTGTCTTTGATGCCTAATAGAAAGAACATTTCAGTCCATTCTATTGCTAGATGGATTCAGTTAACTATCCGTACTGCTTATGAAGATTTATCTTCTTCTCAGCAGTCTGTGCTTAAGATTTCTGCTCATGAAGTAAGAGCTCTTTCTACTTCCTGGGCTTATGCTAATAGTGTTGCTATTACAGATTTAATGAAGGCTGCTTATTGGTCTCAGCCATCCACATTTACGAATTTTTATCTCAGAAATATTGAGTCCATTTCTGGAGACCTGCATTGTTTAGGTCCGTTATCTGTTGCTCAGAATGTCGTCCACTAAACAGTTGCAACTATAGTTATGCAGGCTTTCTGTTCCGGCAGTGACTCCGTCCGGCTGCCCTCTTCGCTCTGGGCTATTTGACCCAGGGCAAGGGGAAGGGGGGGGGGGGGGGGGGCGGGTGTTCCCTTAGGTCACCTGCTTTATAGTGAAAAGCAAGGGAATGCCTCCTCCAAGTCAGTATTTCTGAGTCGCTTCCGGGACGGTTTTAAAGTGTAATATTAATGTTTAAATTCATTCATGTCTTATTTTTAAAGTGTAGCTCGGTGTGAAGCATTTGTATATGTCAAGTGTCAAACGGGCTTTAATATACAATACTCGGACACTTTTAAATGATTATAAAGAGTCTCAATTCTCTGGACTACTTTATTTATTGGCTTGCTTTAAAAATAATTAGTATAAGGGTTATACTGGATGTTAATAGAGAACATGAATGTTATTGTGCTCAATTATTAAGGGTAGTGTATCTTTCTAATTTAATATTAAATAAGAAAGATACATGTAAAGCCTAATACTCCTTTTCTCCTTAAGGGGTTACCTCTTTACTATATAGTTGAGCTTATTGGATTTTCCTCTATGTCCTAGGCCCTCCAGCCTGTTTACTATTCAGCTAAGTCTGGGTCATTGGTACAGTATAAAAATGTTAAAAAATTTATAGTAATTTATATATTTTTTATACTTACCAATGACCCAGACGGGGATGGCCCTCCCTGGAGTTGGGAACTCTTGCCTCCCCGCTGAGTACATAGCGCTGACCAGGCACTGCCAGTAAGAATGATAATTGGCGCCAATTTCGGGACGACTGCGTCACTGCGCATGCGCAGTAGAGGCGTAGTATGGAGGTCCTTTAGGACATGATTTCTTTTTGTTTTGGATGCAAATTTTGGGGATTGGGGGGCAAAATTTGTGTTTGGCCCTGGTTTTGTTAGAGTTAGCACCAGCTAAGTCTGGGTCATTGGTAAGTATAAAAAATATATAAATTACTATAAATTTTTTAACTTTTTTACACTGAAAATTTGGGGTCCGGGTGGGAAAATCCGGAAATTAGTTTTTTGTGTTTTGATGCATTTTGGTCAATTTTAAGAAGAAGAAGAAAAAATTTTAGTCTGAAAATATTTTGTTTGGGACTGAAAATTTCCACACAAAAATAATAATCTACAATGATTGGTCTTAATCTGTAGTCCATTACAGTCACCTTGTAATTCTTTTATTATTGTTGACTGGGCCAAAACAAATACTAATTCCTGTCATATTCATTATTCAGTTGTCTTGGTCACAGCAAGTACTAATTTCTGTCATATCCAAGTTGAGCTACAGAGTCATTGACTTTTTCATTAAGTACTGTGATGCAACGTCTATTTGGAAAGGAATTTTGTGGACGTTTGTACCTTTGAAAAATTCTTTCCTATTATAATATATATCTCTGCCTTAACAAATGTTAAGAGGGAGCTATTCTGATGTGATGAAGCCTTGCGTCTTCATCTTTAACATTTGATTAAGTGGAAAACTTGCTACAGGTCGCTTTAGTTTTCCAGGCACTAAGTATTTGATAGAAAGCATTAATACTTGACTCTTTCAGTTACTCGGCTCTTTTAAGTTGGGGTCTATTCGACGAACGCCAGCAGAAAGAGTAGGAGAGGTTGTCCTAGACTTAGATCATCTATTAGGACTCATAGCAAAGGTATAGGTATCCCTCCTATATATTACCTTAGGGATTGTCTACACAGCAACTTGGATAGAGGTTTAGGTCTGTTTGAGTTTACTGATCAGACACCCCGAGCCGGGGGCTCGAGGCTCTTAGGGAGCTCGGTCCGACCGATTTTGACTGGAACTGGATAATTAGGTTATTTATGATAATCTTTCAGTCTAAAAGCGAGCGTTCGGCGATATAGCGTGTATAGTTCTTTAGATCACTTGAATTATGAACTAGATATTGTCTCATGGGATGAATGGTAAGATACACGTAACCTACACTTCATTTTCAACAGACTGGTTCGTATGTTGTTTCACAGAGCAAATTAGCCAGTTGTTTGGCTTGCTTTTATCTTTTATCTGACACATTAACAGTGGAAATTTTATGTGTCGGATGGGGTTGTGCGGAGGGGCTATGAATATTATTTCGATGGGTTGCTTATGCACAAGTCCCTTCCAATTATTCTTAACTGGAGTGGTAGACATTTTTCGCTCTAGACCTGTTTTGTTTTAGAGAATCTTTTAACATAAGGTCAAGTTTGGGCATATATTTATCGTTTTTTTCAATTATGACGGATGTGAGTTCATATATTGGGTTACAATCCTGAGTCCAATGGTCTCTCTATGCAGGGATCTTGTGACCCTCGGTTCTTGGAAACCACATATTATTACCGTTCATATTATTTATAGATGCAGATCAGAGTTTATCAGTAGAAAAGAAACACTTATTTTGTCATGAATTTCCAATAGAAGGGACATTTCGGTTCATTCTGTTGCTAGATGGAGTCAGTTAGCTATTTGTACTGCTTAGGAAAATTTATCTTCCAATCAGCAGACAATGCTTCAGCGCATGAAGTAAAGCGCTGGCAGCATCTTGAGCTTATACTAACTGTATGGCTATTACATGATCTTATGTAGGATCACTTCAGGATAGTTAAGTTTGTGGTGCATGGGAATAATAGTTTCCATTATTTGTGTCGCCAGTGTTTGGCTTTTGAACGCATACATTTGACGCTCAGCCGTTTTATAGGGAATAAATGATAGGATATGTGTATCCTTCTATTCATTTGTTTCTATTGATTACATTGACGTTAAGTGTCTATTATTGAACATTCGCCAGAAGCTTCCCCCACGAGAGGGTTTTCTTCTTCAAGGGAAGTTTTCTTCTGCACGTCATTCTCCACGCTCAGTGGCATAATGGAGTATGTCAGATGTGAGGGAGCTTTGTGGTTACTATATTATTGCTGTTTGGACCAGCAATGATTAAGTAATGTGGGTGAGGAGATTTGACATGAAGTCGAATTCCCCCTCCCCCCACCACCCCCCCCCCCCCCCCCTACACACACACTCACACACTGTCACATATATATATATCTTAATACATACATACTATGCGTTTGGGTCGTGTTGCATGGCGCTCTTATAGTCATATTCGTAGTTCTGTTGCATTAGTTTCCGGTGTTTATTTTCTGATTTCTAATGTACATGAACTTATTTTATCATCATATTTGCTGCTATTTGAGTTCATAGGTGACTGAATAACCATTTAGTGGTTTTTAGATGATTACAGGCTGAATTTTTATGCACTCTCACAATATTTTATTACGCTATCACTTTGATGGACCTAGAAATTTTTATATATTTCGGGGGCGGTCTGTGTTGGAGCCGGATGATCATACCTACCTCCATTTCTAGATCCTGGTCTCTATTTTGTTGGTTCTCAAATCGCATGTTCTCTTGTGTTTATAATTGTAGATACCAAATAGTACACGTTGGAGAGTGTTCTTACAGGATTTAATTGTACAGAGGCCTCCTGTGAATGATCTTTGAAGCGTGTTTTCTCTGCAGAGATTGTTCATCGTATCTCGCTTTTGTATGTGTATGTTATATTATTATTTCACTGATTTCATCGTACCTGTATACGCCGTCTGCAGTGCATTTTTTGTAGCGAATAATGTTATTCACCAAATTGTCACTATAGCCTTGGCTTGTGAAGTGGCATTAAGCACCATTTATTATTCATGAATTAATTTTTGAGTGCCTGATCGATAATTATTTATATCGTTTCCGGGTACTGCTTATTTATTCCAGAGCTCTCCCCTCTTTCTTTTGAAGATATGTTAAAAAAAGGGGGGGGGGGGGGGGGGGGGGGTGGTGTCATTTTGTCCACTTCTCTGGCTTATTGGGTCTGTAACTATGAAGGAAGCTGTTTTTGTCCATACTATATTCGCCGTTCAGCTGTAGTATTATTGTATGGCATAGGTTTAAGGTCAATTTTCTCTCATTCTCTAATATGCCATCCTAATTTTTAGGGCTTAGTCCAGACTTGCCTTAAAAATTTGTGAACTCTTTACATCCTATTTAGCATGATTTCATGCTCAGATTTAGGATTTACATAATTGGGATCCATATTAGGATATGTCTCTTCTATTATGGGATAAAGAGACATACATGTAAATTCTAATTATTCTAATTTTCTTCATTATGGATTGAAGGATTTGATCTATATTGATCTACTATTTCGGAAGTTCTAGGCCCTCCACCTTTTTACAATTCAGCTAGTCTGGGCCATTGGTATACAGTATAAAAATATGAAAAAATTTAAAGTAATTATCCCCGCTTTCGTCGGGGATATTGTCGTTATCTCCGTCCGTCCGTCCATCCGTCCATCCGTCCGGTGTTACATTCACTTGCATTAATGTTTAAACTATGCTAATGTGTTCAGGTATCACCAGTACATGTGCATGAAGGTTTCGGGATTTTGATTTGGTTCCAAGTGGTTCCAGTGGAACCATTTTTATCCTTAGAAAATCTTTGTCCGCTCAAAGGTTCTTAGGGTATTGAATTTGATACGTTTAAACCATGTTAACATGTTCAGATAGCATCTGTAGATGTGCATGAAGGTTTCGGAATTTTGATTTGGGTCCAAGTGGTTCCAGTGGAACCACTTTTATCCTTAAAAAATCTTTGTCCGCTCAAAGGCTCTTAGGGTATTGAATTCGAAACTTTTAAACCATGTTAACATGTTCAGATAGCATCTGTAGATGTGCATGAAGGTTTCGGAATTTTGATTTGGGTCCAAGTGGTTCCAGTGGAACCACTTTTACCCTCAGAAAATCTTTGTCCGCTCAAAGGCTCTTAGGGTATTGAATTCGAAACATTTAAACCATGTTAACATGTTCAGATAGCATCTGTAGATGTGCATAAAGGTTTCGGAATTTTGATTTTGTTCCAGGTCGTTCCAGTGAAACCACTTTTATCCTTAGAAAATCTTTGTCCGCTCAAAGGTTCTTAGGGTATTGAATTCGAAACGTTTAAACCATGTTAACATGTTCAGATAGCATCTGTAGATGTGCATGAAGGTTTCGGAATTTTGATTTGGGTCCAAGTGGTTCCAGTGGAACCACTTTTATCCTTACAAAATCTTTGTCCGCTCAAAGGCTCTTAGGGTATTGAATTCGAAATGTTTAAACCATGTTAACATGTTCAGATAGCATCTGTAGATGTGCATGAAGGTTTTGGAATTTTCATTTGGGTCCAAGTGGTTCCAGTGGAACCACTTTTACCCTCAGAAAATCTTTGTCTGCTCAAAGGCTCTTAGGGTATTGAATTCGAAACGTTTAAACCATGTTAACATGTTCAGATAGCATCTGTAGATGTGCATGAAGGTTTCGGAATTTTTATTTGGTTCCAGGTGGTTCCATTGGAACCACTTTTATCCTTAGAAAATCTTTGTCCACACAAAGGCTCGTAGGGTATTGAATTCGAAACGTTTAAACCATGTTAACATGTTCAGATAGCATCTGTAGATGTGCATGAAGGTTTTGGAATTTTGATTTGGGTCCAGGTGGTTCCAGTGGAACCACTTTTATCCTTAGAAAATCTTTGTCGACTCAAAGGCTCGTAGGGTATTGAATTTGAAACATTTAAACCATGTTAACATGTTCAGATAGCATCTGTAGATGTGCACGAAGGTTTTGGAATTTTGATTTGGGTCCAAGTGGTTCCAGTGGAAACACTTACCCTCAGAAAATCTTTGTCTGCTCAAAGGTTCTTAGGGTATTGAATTCGAAACGTTTAAACCATGTTAACATGTTCAGATAGCATCTGTAGATGTGCATGAAGGTTTCGGAATTTTTATTTGGTTCCAGGTGGTTCCAGTGGAACCACTTTTATCCTTAGAAAATCTTTGTCCACACAAAGGCTCGTAGGGTATTGAATTTGAAACGTTTAAACCATGTTAACATGTTCAGATAGCATCTGTAGATGTGCATGAAGGTTTTGGAATTTTGATTTGGGTCCAAGTGGTTCCAGTGGAACCACTTTTATCCTTAGAAAGTCTTTGTCCGCTCAAAGGCTCTTAGGGTATTGAATTCGAAACGTTTGAACCATGTTAACATGTTCAGAGAGCATCTGTAGATGTGCATGAAGGTTTCGGAATTTTGATTTGGTTCCAGGTGGTTCCAGTGGAACCACTTTTATCCTTAGAAAATCTTTGTCTGCTCAAAGGTTCTTAGGGTATTGAATTCGAAACGTTTAAACCATGTTAACATGTTCAGATAGCATCTGTAGATGTGCATGAGGGTTTCACAATTTTGATTTGGGTCCAAGTGGTTCCATTGGAACCACTTTTACCCTCAGAAAATCTTTGTCCGCTCAAAGGCTCTTAGGGTATTGAATTCGAAACGTTTAAACCACGTTAACATGTTCAGATAGCATCTGTAGATGTGCATGAAGGTTTCAGAATTTTGATTTGGTTCCAGGTGGTTCCAGTGGAACCACTTTTATCCTTAGAAAATCTTTGTCGACTCAAAGGCTCGTAGGGTATCGAATTTGAAACATTTAAACCATGTTAACATGTTCAGATAGCATCTGTAGATGTGCATGAAGGTTTTGGAATTTTGATTTGGGTCCAAGTGGTTCCAGTGGAAACACTTACCCTCAGAAAATCTTTGTCCACTAAAAGGCTTGTAGGGTATTCAATTTGAAACATTTAAACCATGTTAACATGTTCAGATAGCATCTTAGGGTATTGTCCGTCCGTCCGTCTGTCCGGTGTTACATTCACCTGCATTAATGTTTAAACTATGCTAATGTGTTCAGGTATCACCAGTACATGTGCATGAAGGTTTCGGGATTTTGATTTGGTTCCAAGTGGTTCCAGTGGAACCATTTTTATCCTTAGAAAATCTTTGTCCGCTCAAAGGTTCTTAGGGTTTTGAATTCGATACGTTTAAACCATGTTAACATGTTCAGATAGCATCTGTAGATGTGCATGAAGGTTTCGGAATTTTTATTTGGTTCCAGGTGGTTCCAGTGGAACCACTTTTATCCTTAGAAAATCTTTGTCCACACAAAGGCTCGTAGGGTATTGAATTTGAAACGTTTAAACCATGTTAACATGTTCAGATAGCATCTGTAGATGTGCATGAAGGTTTTGGAATTTTGATTTGGGTCCAAGTGGTTCCAGTGGAACCACTTTTATCCTTAGAAAATCTTTGTCCGCTCAAAGGTTCTTAGGGTATTGAATTCGAAACGTTTTAAACCATGTTAACATGTTCAGATAGCATCTGTAGATGTGCATGAAGGTTTTGGAATTTTGATTTGGGTCCAAGTGGTTTTTCAATCATGTGACAATGATGTGATCAGAACACTACCCTTTATACATCATGTTGGGTGAAGTATCTTGTTTGAAATATTGAAGTAGTTTCACATGTGAGTCTTCAGAAAGAAATTAAATACTGTTTTATCATTTTAAATCACACACATGCGTGAAGCCTTTTTATCCAAGTCTGTATCCTGCACTAACCAAAAAGGAAAGTGCAAATGCGGGGATATACTATAGTGTGCTTCGCACACAAATGGCACCATCTAGTTTTTTATATATTTTTAGCTCACCTGAGCGAAGCTCAAGGGGAGCTTAACTAATCACTTTCTGTCCGTCGTCCGTCGTCCGTCGTCCGTCGTCCAGCGTCCGTCGTCCGTCGTCCGTCGTCCGTCGTCGTCCGTCCGGCGTTAACTTTACATTATCGACTTCTCCTCCTAAACCACTAGCCCAATTTTATTCAAATGTTGGCTAAATGTTTATTACCTAATGCCAATTCAGATTTGTTCAAATGAAGTTGCCCCTCCTCCTGGGTGGTGCCACACCCCCAAGGGGCACCAAAATCTTTGTAAATCTTCTTCTCATGAACCAGCAGTAGCAGAGACTTGATATTTGGTGTGCAGCTTCCTTTTGAGGTGTAGACTCAGATTTGTTCAAGAGAAGTTTGTGGGGCTATACTTGACGTTGTTATGAGAGGGGCAAAATTTTTTGCCCCGCCCAAAATTTCTATTTTCCAAACCGAGAGGCTGATTTGAACCAAATTTTATGTGAGGGCTTATTGGGTCATGAGTACTTGATTTATGCAAAAAAAAATTTTCCCGCAGCCCCGTGGGAACCACAGGAGCTAAAAATAGAAAAAATTTAAAACGCCCATATCTCCAAAACTGCACGGCACTGAGAATTTTTATTTGGTGTGCAGCTTCCTTAGGACCAACAGAAAGGATTGGTAAAAAAAAATTGCCATCGGTTTTATCATAGGGTACAGTTTCGGGACTTTGAAAAAGTGCTGAGTCAGCACTTTTTAACACTGTAGGCAATGGGAAAAACATTAAAAAATCTTCTTCTCCAGATCCAGCAGGCAGAATCTTTTGATATTTGGTATGCAACATTGTAGGGTGGATCTGATTCAAGTTTGTTCAAATCGGCCCCCTGGGTTCATATTTGGGCTCAGTATAGGAGCCCGATTTCGAACTTAGTGCATTTCAGGCAAATTTCTTAAAAAATCTTCTTCTCCAGATCCAGCAGGCAGAATCTTTTGATATTTGGTATGCAACATTGTGGGGTGGATCTGATTCAAGTTTGTTCAAATCGGCCCCCTGGGTTTATATTTGGGTTCAGTATAGGAGCCCAAATTTGAACTTACTGCATTTCAGGCAAATTTCTTTGAAAATCTTCTTCTCCAGATCCAGCAGGCAGAATCTTTTAATATTTGGTATGCAACATTGTAGGGTGGATCTGATTCAAGTTTGTTCAAATCGGCTCCCTAGATTCATATTTGGGCTCACTATAGGAGCTCGAATTCGAATTTAGTGCATTTCAGGCAAATTTCTTCAAAAATCTTCTTCTCCAGATCCAGCAGGCAGAATCTTTTGATATTTGGTATGCAATGTTGCGGGGTAGATCTGATTCAAGTTTGTTCAAATCGGCCCCCTGGATACATATTTGGGCTTACTATAGAAGCCCGAATTCGAACTTAGTGCATTTCAGGCAAATTTCTTAAAAAATCTTCTTCTCCAGATCCAGCAGGCAGAATCTTTTCATATTTGGTAAGCAACATTGTGGGGTGGATCTGATTCAAGATTGTTCAAATCGGCCCCCTGGGTTAATATTTGGGCTCAGTATAGGAGCCCGATTTCGAACTTAGTGCATTTCAGGCAAATTTCTTAAAAAATCTTCTTCTCCAGATCCAGCAGGCAGAATCTTTTGATATTTGGTATGCGACATTGTAGGGTGGATCTGATTCAAGTTTGTTCAAATCGGCCCCCTGGGTTCATATTTGGGCTCAGTATAGGAGCCCGATTTCGAACTTAGTACATTTAGGCAAATTTCTTAAAAAATCTTCTTCTCCAGATCCAGAAGGCAGAATCTTTTGATATTTGGTATGCAACATTGTGGGGTGGATCTGATTCAAGTTTGTTCAAATCGGCTTCCTAGATTCATATTTGGGCTCACTATAGAAGCTCGAATTTGAACTTAGTGCATTTCATGCAAATTTCTTAAAAAATCTTCTTCTCCAGATCCAGCAGGCAGAATCTTTTCATATTTGGTAAGCAACATTGTGGGGTGGATCTGATTCAAGTTTGTTCAAATCGGCCCCCTGGGTTTATATTTGGGCTCAGTATAGGAGCCCAAATTTGAACTTAGTGCATTTCAAGCAAATTTATTAAAAAATCTTCTTCTCCAGATCCAGCAGGCAGAATCTTTTGATATTTGGTATGCAACATTGTGGGGTGGATCTGATTCAAGTTTGTTCAAATCGGCTTCCTAGATTCATATTTGGGCTCACTATAGAAGCTCGAATTCGAACTTAGTGCATTTCAGGCAAATTTCTTAAAAAATCATCTTCTCCAGATCCAGCAGGTAGAATCTTTTGATATTTGGTATGCAACATTGCGGGGTGGATCTGATTCAAGTTTGTTCAAATCAGCCACCTGGATTCATATTTGGGCTCACTATAGAAGCTCGAATTCAAACTTAGTGCATTTCGGGCAAATTTCTTCAAAAATCTTCTTCTCCAGATCCAGCAGGCAGAATCTTTTGATATTTGGTATGCAACATTGCGGGGTGGATCTGATTCAAGTTTGTTCAAATCGGCCCCCTGGATTCATATTTGGGCTTAATATAGAAGCCCGAATTCGCACTTAGTGCATTTCAGGCAAATTTCTTCAAAAATCTTCTTCTCCAGATCCAGCAGGCAGAATCTTTTGATATTTGGTATGCAACATTGCGGGGTGGATCTGATTCAAGTTTGTTCAAATCGGCCCCCTGGATTCATATTTGGGCTTAATATAGAAGCCCGAATTCGCACTTAGTGCATTTCGGGCAAATTTATTAAAAAATCTTCTTCTCCAGATCCAGCAGGCAGAATCTTTTGATATTTGGTATGCAACATTGTGGGGTGGATCTGATTCAAGTTTGTTCAAATCGGCTTCCTAGTTTCATATTTGGGCTCACTATAGAAGCTTGAATTCGAACTTAGTGCATTTCAGGCAAATTTCTTAAAAAATCTTCTTCTCCAGATCCAGCTTCAGAATCTTTTCATATTTGGTAAGCAACATTGTGGGGTGGATCTGATTCAAGTTTGTTCAAATCGGCCCCCTGGGTTTATATTTGGGCTCCGTATAGGAGCCCAAATTTTAACTTAGTGCGTTTCAGGCATATTTCTTAAAAAATCTTCTTCTCCAGATCCAGCAGGCAGAATCTTTTGATATTTGGTATGCAACATTGTAGGGTGGATCTGATTGTGATTCATGAACGTATTTATTTGTAAAGTTGATAGAATCTTAGACAAAATTTGCAGAAAAGATCTACTATAGAAGGGGTGGTATCCAGGGTGAACCGTTTACCCAAATCTAGCAGTACTAATGCATTATTCACACAAATCTTCGTTCAAATTTTATGACCCCTCATTGGAACACACGCATTCAGCTCATTCCAACAAAGGTCATATGCCATGTTTTCGAGACAAAGGAATAAAAATTTTAGTTATTCATGAAATTTTTAGGCAACTGTTGTCTGTTATTCACATTGCTTCATGAAATTTCAGTACTTTTAGAAGTTACCTCAGTAATCAAGGGTTAATTCCCCTTAATTAAATGTCGCCTCTAAAAAACAACCACTTTGCATATCTTACCTTTTTACCAGCATAACTGCCAAAACTTGTCAGCATTCTTCGCAAAAATCGCTATTCAAATTTTAATTTTTGTCTCTTAAACATACATGTACTTATCGCTTGTAAATACCCCATTGGAATGAGCTTTTTGAGCTCATTCCAATGAGAGGTCGCACACCATGCTTTTTGAGTCAAAAAAGCAATTTTTTTAGTTATTCCAGAATTTCGTACGTAAAACACAGCTTTATGACTTCACATTAAAATGAGCTCTCTAAGCTTGTTCCAATCAACATTCACGCACTATGTCTTTCACACAAAAAATAAAATTTTCCATTTATTCAGGAATTTTGTTTGCAAGAACACTCTTACCCCCCCCCCCCCCCCCACCACAAACACACACACACAAACACACACACACACACACAAACACAGACACACACATCTAAAAGTTCGTCAGCAAAAAAACAGTTACTTCAATTTTTAAATGCATTATAGGAACAACTTGCCTAATCAAATTTAAATACTTTTGCATCATTCTGTATCTAGAACAAACCATTTACCATATCTTTACGCAAAATTCTCCAGCATCATTCACAAAAAAACACCATTATTTATATATTCACATTTCTGTCTCAAAAATATACCTGATCTTCCCATACCCCTATTGGAATAAGCTGTTTGAGCTTGTTCCAATGATGATAAAAAAAAATAAAATTTGTGAAAATTTTTGTTTTCTTGCATGCAAATATATACATGTAGCACATGGAAGATATCCACAGTTGGGGAGAGATGTCCAAGGCTATCTCTTCACATTCCTTGTTTGTGCTTCATGCTAAACCAGTTTGTCTGCAGAGATAAATTTGCTTTATTAAAAATCATTGGAGATTGGCCACACACCAATGATTTTAAATAAAACTAATTTTAGGTAACAAATGTTGAACTTCAAACAAAATCTATCACTCAACCAGTTAATGTTGATGAGGCATGACATGGTGAAGGTGACCTAAAATACTTCTTAGAGTCACTTTGTCAGGTGAGCGATTAAGGCCACGTGGGGCCTCTTGTTTTTATACTTGCCAATGGCCCAGACAGGAATGTCCCTCCCATGAGTGGGCAGTACTGGGCACTCATACCTCCCCGCTGAATTATTATATCATAATCTTGTTACAAAGAATGATGTTGGTGCCAGATTCGGTGACTTCCTGGCGTCTGCGCATGCATGGAGGGTAAATGTATGGAGGGCCAGATAGGACTTCTAATTTTCGATTTTGCATGCAAATTTTGGGGATTGGGGGCAAAATTTGTGTTTGGCCCTAGATATTTTTGAGTCAGTACCAGCTAGTCTGGGCCATTGGTAAGTATAAAAAATATATAAATTACTTTAAATTTTTTCATTTTCCAATTTGGGATTGGGAGGAACCAACTACTGGAATTGGGGGGGGGGGGGGAGGGGGTAGGTTGCTAGGTTGCTGGGCCACTAACTTGATTTTCAGTGTTTGACAGGTCTATAGACAAATTTTGGCCAGTGTATATCTCCTTATCATTGTGGTCCATTAATTGAAACTGAATTTATGCTACTCAATGAGTTCCTTCCCTGAATTCAAAGCGTTCCTGTAGTTTTCAACTTTCTACTTGCGTGTACGGGTAAACTTGCGAAACTGAAAATATATCACTCTTGCAATTTTGTCTCGCAGCCTATTGTTGAGCCATGCACACACAAGCTTTCACTCATGGTCTCCTTAAACCAAAAATGGCCTGCGTAAACCAAAAAACTGCCCACCTGGGTTCATTTGAGGCGAACCAAAAAAATGGCCCTCCTGGAGTCATTTAAGGAGAACCATAATGGCCCTCCTGGAATTTTGAAAATGACAGGCCTGCTTTTCTCTCAAACCACTGCTCCAAAAGCTTTTAAATTTCGCATATAACATCTTTGGAAGTTTGTTTCACATGTTTATTGAAATCTAATCCTGGGTCTATATTTGGGCACTCTATGGGAGCCCAAATGTTTAAATTAATGCAGTATGAGGAATATTCTTTAAAAATCTTCTTCTTCAGATCTACCAATCAGAATCTTTTGATATTTGGTATGCAGTATGCTTGGGTGGGGGGGGGGGGTGGGGGGGGGGTGGGGGGGGGGAAAGACAGATTCAAGTTTGTTCAAGCCAAGTTCTGAATTATAACTTAGTTCAATATGAGAAGTATTCTTCAAAAATTTGCATCTTCACATCCACCAGTCAGAATCTTTTAGTATTTGGTATACAAAAGATTCAAGTTTTTTCAAGCCAAGTCTCTGGGTTCATACTTGTGGTAATTGCCATTCATACTTGCTCCCTGTGGGAGCCCAAATTATTACTTAGTTCATTATGAGGAATATTCTTAAAAAATCTTCTTTTTTTAGATCCACTGGTCAGAATCTTTGGATATTTGAATAAGCTTTTCTTAGGAGGGGCAGATTCAACTTGTTGAAATCAATTCCCTGGGTTGATATTAAGGCTACCATGTCAGGGGAGTGCCCTCAGGCCCCCTGGGGCCTCTTGTTTAAGTTTCTTTAAACCCTTAGGATTCATGGCTTTTATATTGCAGTTCAGCAGTGTTTAGGACCATGGCAAAAGTCATTAACCCTTCAACCTTAATTGCCGATTTTCAGCTTTTACCATGTTGTGTCAGGTACCCTTAACATGCCATCACGGGAGACCCTGCTGATAATAGACAAATTACCTAGGCAGTGGTTTCTAGTCAAGTCTTGGCAGCCTTAAAAGGCAACCAAAACCTGACTAGAAATCACTGCCAATCCACTGGACATATTTAGGCTACAGGCAGTTGTGAATTCAGAACAGTTGTCCAGGCCCTTAATGGTTACGTGTGCACATGTTGGCTTATTTTCATTTTTCTTTCAGTCCAAATTTTGGCAATTTCTTGTAAGAAGTCTAATATAAGTTAGCTTGTATGCACGTTATGATGAATGATATTACTCATAAATGTGTTTTTATTCTTTGGCAGCTCTCATTAACCCCTCTATGGTATTTATGGGCTTTGTACCATGATTGCTGTGTGTATTCAAAGTTACCCAGTACAATACGAGTCATTGATTCCGGTCCACTGTACTCCACCCTCTTTGTATTCTGTCTTAGTATTTGTTTTGCTCCCCTGCAGGAACCCCTGGGAAGTGAAACAGTTCTTGTTTACTGTGGTTAATAAGCTCTGTTTCACTGGTAAAATGGGACCCAGTCACTAATGCTTGGGGTGCAAGTCCTCTAAAATAGGCAACATGAGGTATAAACGATTGACTGACCTTGACTTTATTTCTATAGTGTGGTCATGGTTAGCCATTGTGCAGAAGTATGTGACCTTAAGCACCAATAAATAAATAAATTAATTGTTTTCCTCTGGCAAAAATCACTTAATTTGGGAGATGATGTTTATATCCAGTAATATAAGATTTTTAATTGCCATTAATTTTTTTTGAACTCTTTGTGTTCATTCATTTCATATTGCAGTTCAGGCTTGTTCAGTACCATGACAACAGTTATTAACTTTAATACTGTATAAATGTTGGCCAGATTTTTTTTCTGTTGAAACTTAGGCGATTTTTTATTGTCAGATTTTGTTCAAGTTAGCTCGGTTGTGCATTGTATTTATTGACATTGCCATAGGTGTATATTTTTATACTGTACCAATGACCCAGACTTGGCTGGTGATAACTCCTTAAATTATAGGGCCAAACACAAATTTTGACCCCCAATCCCCAAAATTTGCATCAAAAACCGAAATTTCAATGTTCTATGTGGTCCTCCATACCTTATATCCACTGCGCATGCGCAGTGTCAAGGAGGTCTCGAAATTGGCTCCAAAAGTCATTCTTTGTTTGGCCCTAAAATCAGAAACATGTCACTGATATTTGTGCTTGTAAATCTCAATTTAAATGATGCCAGACACATAATTATGAAAGAAATGGTGGATCTAAGGATGAAATAAAGGATGAGAGGAAGAAACAGTGGCAGAATGTGTTCAGGGCTGTAACTTATAATATTTTTATACTGTACCAATGACCCAGACTTAGCTGGTGTTAAATCTTAAAATCTAGGGCCAGACACAAATTTTACCCCCCAATCCCCAAAATTTGCATCTAAAATCGAAAATTACATGTCCTATATGGTCCTCCATACCTTTCCTCCACTGCGCATGTGCAGTGTCAAGGAGGTCTCGAAATTGGCGCCAAAAGTCATTCTTTGTTTGGCCCTTCATCAGTTCACATCTGACTGATATTTGTGCTTGTAAATCTCAGTTTAAATGATGCCAGACACATAAATATGAGAGAAATGGTGGATCTAAAGAGGAAATAGAAGGATGAGAGGAAAATTCAGTGGAAGGAAATAATCAGGGCTGTAACTTAAAATTTTTTTTTATGAAATTATGTTATATTCCCTAATTTCAAGGCATGAGCCTGTTGTTATCATGCTTGCTATGAAAGTTCCACTGCTTGATCAGTGTTGCCTCTCTCCCTTTCCTTTATTCCCCCCTTGCTATTCTTCGATGCTTTTGGCATATTTTCTGTAATAATTATTACTAAAATTTCTTGGGAGTTTTGGCTTCGGAACAGAATGAATTTCTGTTCTTTTCCCCATGTTGACGTCCTCACCCTTAGGTGTTTAGGCATTGTGATCTGCATCTACCATCTGATGTTCTGCAGTTTCTAATATGGAAATCTCTGTTTTGCATCAGATAGTGTTTAAATTGGTAACTGATTTCGGTCCATGTTTATCAGTGCCTGGAGTCATGTTTCCGGTTTTTGTACAACTTCTTGTTTACATTGACAACGGTTACTGCTGATAGTGATTTCTTGTCTTTACATTAGTTTAGACATAGCAAGATACATTAATATTGTATGTAAGTGTTGCATTAATTTTTTGAAATGTTTTAAAAAATTTTGTCCACACTTAGGCTTTTTTGGGATCCATTTGGGCTCGGTGTTCCCATTGGGAACTTGGGCTCTTCTGAAAAAATTTTTCAAAAAATTTTTTTTTTTTTGAAAATTATTTTCTTTCAAAGATTATAATGGATTATGTTATATTATGTATCTTTATTTCAAAGGATAGTGTGACTAATATGACTGTGTATTTTTTTATTGATGAAAAAATATTTTTTATTTATAATGCGAGGATATCTTCCTCTAATTCTCATGTTCAAGTATTCACACTAATTCCTGCTCTGTGTGTGTTGATTGAAATGACAATGTTGGAAGCGTGTGTCACGATATTGTGTTTGTGGGGAGGGGTCCATACCGGTCCTCTCTCCGTATGGTCACTCTGTATTATCATTTTATTTTTCAGAATTCAGAATGATGTTTTCGTGATGTCTTCAACAAGTGTGTCTCCGTCGTTGCAGTGTTAGTGTTAGGGCTAGCGGCTAAGTGCTCAGGGTAATACGACAATTGCCGAAGAGGTCCCTAGTGGGATCGAAGGCATTGATCGTCCGCTAGTCCGCCCGGTGTAGCGACCATTCAACGAATGGCTTGGCAGCCGGGTTTGTCCGTTACGGTTCTGGGAAGCAGTGTGGGTGATGCGAGCACTATAAACTTGGAACGTGCACACCCAGCAACGATGGATCCGAGGATAGTACGGATGAAGCCTGTCAGTCTAGTAGCTAGCTAGTCCAGGTCTATCCGGACCGCGAGCGAGAGAGGCCCCCTCTCTCTTACAACTACATTTGAGCCGCAATGTTGTTGTATGTTTGTTTGTTAGTCGGAACATACATCCAATCCTGTTCGGGACGTTCCGTCACATACACATTCCGAACTGGCTGTGTTATGGGCTTCCTCATCCTCATGTCAACACACACCACCGCATCTTGGCTTGTGACCACAGAGTTTCAGGGGACGTTCGCATCTTATATAAATGCAGGAATGAACGTTCCTAGAGCTCCTGCTTTGCCGACCAGAGAATATTGTCGACCAGGTTACTTCATCTGTTAGCCAAGGATATGAGGTCTTTCCTGATAGGACGTTCGCATATTATATAAATGCAGGAATGAACGTCCCTGGAGCTGCCAGTGGATATTATGTAAGTCACAGCTCCACAGGCTCCACAGGCCTCATTCAGAAATAAGAATGCGGTGATTTTCTGTGATGTCTTCAAAAAGTGTGCTTCCGTCGTCACAGTCAAATGAAGAGCTAGCGGATAAGTGCTCATGATATTACGTCAATTGCCTAAGAGGTCCCAAGTAGGATCGACGGCTTTGGCGTCCCCTAGCTCGGAGATTTGGGTGATGCGAGCACTATAAAATATACTGCGTGCACACCCAGTGACGATGGATACGAGGAGGGTACGGAGGAAGCCTTTAAGTCTGGTTCCTGGCTCGTCCAGAGTGAGAGAGGTACCTCTCTCGTACAACAACATCTGAGAACAGATGTTGTGGTACAAATGTTTCTCATTCGGAGCATACGTCCACCGCTCAGACGCTCCGTTATATAGACAGTCCGGAGAGACTGCTCTAATGGCTTCCTCATCCTCACAGCAGCGCACTCGACCACACCTTGACTACGTGACCACTGTTATCTAGCCAGTCTCGCCGACCAAGGATTTCACGGCGACCAGGTCACGCCATCCAGTAGTCAGGAATACGAGGCCTATAGACTCCGGACGTTCGCATAAGAAATATGCAGGAGTTAATGTCCAGGGAGCTTTCAGTGGCTAAGTAACGTAAGACCGCTGCTCCACAGGTCTCCGTAACGGACGTGCTATTACAAATAGCACAAATTATCGCAGCTTCCCAGCAGATGACAGAATCTCTGTCGGATCAGGATTTATCCGACGACGCTGGGACGGTACGTTCCGCTGAAGCATCAGATACGGACAACCGAGAATTTCTAGTGGTCCGACAGGGATACCGAGGAGTTGGTTTTTTCCCTTTCGGAACAACATACAGTTGCCGTAGATATCATCCGGCATTATCTTTCAGAAGTTGTTCTGTCGGACCAAAAGGCTGCGATGCCGGATAAGAGACTGTTAGCGTCACTGGACATGGAATAATTTTATCGGTTTAGGGACATTGTCCCTGAGTTTCCGACACAGTCCAATAATGTCACAAGAACATTTGAACTATTGTAGGACGCTATATATAAGCTTGCTACCAAAATGAGCAAGTCAGGTTTCTTATCGGCGAATGCTCTACATCTGCCTTTCATCAATTCAAGGAATAAACGGCAGGACAGGGCATACCGAGAGTTCCTCTGTGTCTAGACGATCTGGTTGAAGATCTAGAATGATCTATACCATTGTCTATGTCAATTTCAACCGTGATATTGGAAATGACAATAATGTCTAACAGAGTTATCTTAGACGCATTATCATACGCAGATCACCTTACTAAAGCGTTTTCATTACACCCTGAAAGGGTAAGAATTCCAGGATGTACTATCTTCCTTAAGAGTTCTTTCAAGGGCAATAGCTTATTCCACATATAACTCCGCCCTTTCAGTGGCAAACCTGGAGTTGGTTAGACGTGACTCGGCCCTAGCTACATCCACGTGCGTGGATGGTAAGGTGAAAAACTCTCTCAGAGTTGCTTTGGTCTCCGGAGAGCTTCTCTTCGACGGCAAGCTTTCAGCAATCTATGATCAGATAACTAAGAAAGCTTCTGATTCTCTGCTATTCAAATCTGCTTCTAAAAAGTCAGATACAGCAGAAAAGAGTAAGACAGGCACTTCTGGGACAAGTATGCCCAAGAGAAGTTCCTATAGAGGTTCCTATGCATCCTCTAGGTCTTATTCTAGAGACCGTCAAGGCAGCGACTCACGTGGGGGACGTTATTCTGGCCGAGATAACCGGTCAGACGTCCCTAGGGCGACGGGGCGAGGTGTGGGTCGTGGAGGACGTAGTTCCTTCTTCGCAGGTCCAGGAGGTGATGGTATGAACCTCTATCATGTTCCGGTAGGTGGAAGATTGTCGAGTTTTATAAACAATTGGGCGTCAATTACGGACGACCCCTGGGTTCGAGGGGTAATTTCGGAAGGACTAAGAATATCCTTCAAACGAAAGCCTCCATTAACTCGAAGTCCAAAATGGACTCAGCTTCCGTCAAATCAGCAGAAAAGAGCCGCTCTTCTATCAGAAGTACAGTCTCTTCTGGAGAAGAACGCGGTAGAGGTCGTAGAAGACCAGGAATCACCGGTTTTCTACAGCCATCTGTTTCTGGTTCCGAAACCAGACGGCTCGTTCTGTCCAGTCATAGATCTGAGCTGGATAAACAAGCTGATCGTCGCTCCCAAGTTCTATATGGAGACAATTCGATCAGTCAGAGCGAGTATTTGGGTGAACGACTATGCTACAGGCATACATCTCAAGGATGCGTACTTTCACGTCATGGTACATCCGACATTCAGAAAGTATCTACGCTTCGCAGTCCTAGGAGTTGTATTTCAGTTCCGAGCAATGTGCTTCGGTTTGAACCTAGCACCCTGGGCTTTCACTCGAATAATGAACTCGGTAATGATACATTTCCGAGCTCATTCGTCTGTGGTAACGTCGGCCTACCTGGACGACATTCTTCAGAGGTACGGCAACGAGCTAACGCTTCAGAACGATGTGCAGAATCGGCTTCTATTACTCCGACGTCTCGGTTTTATAATAAACGAGGAGAAGTCGGATCTGGTGCCGTCCAAGTCATTCACCCACTTGGGGATGAGCTTCGAGACGCACAACAATCTCGTTCGTCTGCCGTTAACCAGAGCGAAATTAATCAGTTGTTACGCTCGCTATTGTCTTCACTCAGACAAAGTTACAGCGAGAGAATTCATCAGACTGATAGGGTTGTGTGGAGCTGCCGCGGATTTTATTCCAATGAGGCGGCTACGCACTTGTCCTCTCCAAATCTTTTTGACTCAAAAAGAACAGAGTTGGAGGGTGAAGATTCTTTCGCTCGTTATGTACATCCTCTTGTAAGTCAAGTGAAACAGATTCGAACTTGGGCAGATATTCAGTGGTTTATTCAGGGCAATAACTTCCACTGCAATTGTCGGATCCGAGTTTTACAGTTTTGACGGATGCCAGTTAAATAGGTTGGGACCCAACATTGAGCGGTTTTTAAGTGCCAGGGTCCTTGGGATCCGTAGTTCCTAATCAAGCACATAAACATCAGAAATTGATGTTATTTTGGCTTGCGTTACGTCATTGCATGAATGTTATCCAGAATGCCCACAGGCAATTCTGTCCGACAATTTGACGGTATAAGCGTATTTTCGGAACTAGGGAGGTACTCATTCCATTCGGTTATTCACTGTAATGGAATGAATCCTTCTGTTGGTACTAGAACATCAAGTTCTCCTATCGGTCTGTCATATTCCAGGTCGTCTGAACGTAATAGCGGACTCCCTTTCACGAAAGGGCCGCTTGTTGCAGTCAAATGGACTTTTAACAACGAGTATTTATATCAGGTTTGCTACCTATGAGAGTGGCCAGTGATGGACTTTTTTGCGACGCATCTCAACAATCAGTTGCAAGTGTATGTGTCAACATGTTCGGATCCTCGAGCGTTTGCAGTTGACGTTCTATCCATCTCGTGAGACGGGATAATAGGATATGGGTATCCTCCAGTTAAATAATCTCAATGCAATTCTGTTGGTAGCACCTCTGTCTCCACAAAGACCGTACATTAATCTATTCAGGTGTCTGTTGTGGCTTATGCTGTGGAAGCTTCCTCCACATTTCGGTCCATTCTATAGCTAGATGGATTCTATTAGCTTTCAGTACTGCTTATGATAATATCTTCAACACAGCAGTCTGCGATTAAGATTTTAGCTCTTGAAGTAAAAGTTCTTTCTACTTCAGAGGCTTATGCTAATAGCGTTGCTATTACAGTTCTAATGACGGCTGCATATTGGTTTTAGCCTTTCACTTGCACGAATTTATACCTCAGAAATATTGAGTCCATTTCTAGAGACCGGCATTGTTTAGTAGTGTCATGCGAATATTCGAAAATTCGAGTCGAATTCGAGTCGACATTTAAATTCGAGTCGAGTTCGAGTCGATTTGAAACCCGAATATAACAATTTCGAATATAGCGACGACGAACAATCTCTAATGTCGTAAATTTCCACCACGATAACGACAACAATCGCGTGCAAAATGGTGCAATATACAGGAACGTAGCCTTGATCTGTGGTTCTCAAATTTCAATTACGAAGTCAAATCCTAATCGTGAAAATGTGAAGCGTGTATGGTGTATGACCGTTTATCGGTGTATGGCTTGTTTCTTTGAACATGTGGGTTTAATAATGTATTCTACATAAAGAGGAATTACGTTTACGCCACACACTGGCACACAGTTATGTTCCGGTTTGTGTTGAGTTACGCTATGTCGTCGTTTCCAGGTCGGAGTTTTTTACCTACCGTCCCAAATACCGAAATACGTCATTTAGTGATTATTGTCGTCTGTATCAATAGAAAATGTCGCACTCGATAATACATTCCTACTATTCTCTTGACAAAGTATCGGGAACCTATAAGTGTAACACATGTTCCACAATTTACAAAGTCCAATCTACTGGGACAACTAGTCACCTGTGGGTGCATTTGAAAAAACACAGAGAGCTGTACGACAAGGCAAAAGAAGATGATGAAAAAATTAGAAAAGCACAGGGACAGGGTATTAAGAGGCCTCGTCCCAGTACTATTGTCGACCATAGCCAAGCCCAAACTACAGCTACCTCAGGCTCACACTCCAAGAAACAAGCCAGTATGACCGCATTTACACGAAGAAAAATCGACGGCGATATGAAAAGTAAATATGACGCGGCTGTTCTTTCTTTTGTGGTGGCAGATGGGCGCCCATTTGAGTTAGTAGCTGGGAAAGGGTTCCAAAAACTATGCAGCACTTTAACAGATGGCAGTTACATTCCCCCGCATCCATCGTCACTATCTAGAAGGCTGGTTGATATGTGCCAAAAAGCAGAGTCTGAACTTCGAGATATTATCAAATCAGATGCAGGTGATTGTAAAAAATCGCTTATCTTCGACCATTGGAAGGCCGATAATAACACTAATTATCTGGTCATAACTATTCACGCCATTGATAAATGTTGGAGGCTAATTTCGAGGTGCCTCGCGGTCGTCAACTTAGAAGACCTGGACCTCGATCATACCGCGGCTGCTACGGCTTCAGTTGTCAAAAATCAGTTAGAGAAATTTAATCTTTTACCGGAAGACATTATGTTCGTTTCTACAGACACAACCAACACTATGCCTGCCACTGCCAGAATATTGGAAGTTAAATGGCACGGTTGTGCATCCCATAAACTACAGCTGTGTATAAATTCAAATCTAAAGCAACAACCAATGGTTAAGAACCTGATAGATGCCACACACAGAATAACTACATTCTTTAATTCATCAACGGTTGGGCTGCACGCTTTACATAAACACCAGTTAGCAGCGGGCCTCTCTGAATCGGACCCACCCCTTGACGTGTCAACTCGCTTTAATAGCACGTGTACATTATTGGAATGGAGTGAGAAAAATGCATCACCCATAGCCATGGCATTGGTAGAATGTGAGCAGAACAGAAAATGTGCAAGTTCGCCACCACCGCCCATATCGTCGGCTTTAAATCAAATTAGACAGTCAGTTCTGCCACTACTGAAACCCCTTTCTGAGGCTACAACTATCCTTAGCGCGGACACTGTTGTCAGCATATCGATGATATTTCCCTGTATTCAAACCTTGAAACGAGAGCTGTCATCCCAAACTTCACATGGTACGAAGGCATTTCGTGATGGTCTAATTTCAGAATTAGAAGGGAGGTTTGATCTCAGCCAAGGCTATCTGCTAGCCTCAACATTTTTAGACCCCCGCTTTAAGACATTGATAAAGCAGGATAACTTTGACATTGCAAAGTGGTACATTGTTGATTCCGTAGCTTGTCTCAAGGATGACGAACCGAGTGCTGATTCTTCGCATCATCACACCCAGCAAGCTAGCGTCGATGACTCGGATAAATCCCCTAAGCGTCCATCTTTGATGGATGCTATATTTAAAGACATACAAAGCTCGAGCTGTTCAACAGAGTCGGGTGCCCAGATGAATCAAGAAGCCCGTTTAACCGCCGAATTAAGTGGGTACACAGTTTGCCCTGTTGCTAACAGAAATGAGAGCCCCTTACAATTTTGGCGTGAGAATGCAGGAAGTTTCCCTCTTTTATCATCTGTGGCTCGGGATTTGTTTTCCATTCAAGCAACCAACTGTTCCTCCGAAAGAGTAAATTCGGTGGGTTCTTGCACTATCACAGATAGAAGACATCGGTTATCTAGACAGAACGCCGCCACATTGATTTGGGCCAGAAAAAACGGCGACCTGATTGAATGACTTTTCTGTAGTTGAACTAAAAAAGTGACAATGGACTCATTTCGTTCTTGTTGTTGTAACAGTTGTATTGCGATTCGGCCAACTCACTTTGATTTTAAATTTATTTCAGTTTTCAGAGTCGGATCTGATGGTATATCTCTGATTCAAAGGTTCAAGTAGGGCTTTAGGAAGTGTAGGTCTAACGACTCTAACGAATCTTCTTGCAATTGTTTAATATGTTAATTAATAGTGTTAATGATTAAACCTGGTGTTAATTTATGTCAAAAATATCGTTTCTTTCTTGTATATCTATATGACAAAACGTCACAAAGCGATATGGTAATGGCGGTCTGGAAACTACCATTAGACTTATCGCTCGTAGAGTTACTTCCCTTGGACCACTGAGAGAGTGATATTGACAGTCCGCTTATGAACAAATCGCAGCCATCAATGCGTGAATCTTTTGTGACTCACAAAAGATTCACGCATTGATGGCTGCGATTCGTTCATAAGCGGACTGTCAATATCACTCTCTCAGTGGTCCAAGGGAAGTAGTAACTCTACCAGCGATAAGTCTAATGGTAGTTTCCAGACCGCCATTACCATATCGCTGGCCAGCGAAAACGAGCAAAAAGACGCGTGTTCATTCTCAATATTTCTCATTTCCATTACATTTCCCAGAATTCCTAGATCTAGTTACAATGTTACTTATTATACTTATAGTTATGTATGGGATGAATATACCAGGGAATTAATGTAATATATACAAGAAAATCTCAAAATCAGGGTCTTGTATTTGTAACACGTTTCTTTTGTAATTATAGTATTCGAATTCGATATTCGACCGAATCGAACATTCAAAGGGGAAATTCGAGTCGATGTTTGAGTCGAAAAAAATTTCATATTCGCATGACACTATTGTTTAGGTTCGTTATCTGTTGCTCAGAATGTCGTCCACTAAACAGTTGCAACTATAGTTGTGTAGGCTTTTGGTTCCGGCAGTGACTCTGTACTGCCGCCCTCTTCGCTCTGGGGTATTTGATCCAGGGCAAGGGGAAGGGGGGGGGGGGGGGGGTTCCCATAGGTCACCTGCTTTATAGTGAAAAGCAAGGGAATACCTCCCCTAGAGTCAGTAATTCTAGTCGGTACTGGGATGGTTTTTAAAGTGTAAAGATCTTTTTTTACTCATCCATGTAATATTTTTAAGTGTACCTCGGTGTGTAGTATTTGTATATGTCACATATCATGCAGACGTTAATATACAATTATCGGTCACTTTTAATGAATATAAGAGTCTCATTTATCTGGACTACTTCATTTAGCGGCTTTCCTTTAAAAATAATTACCATAGTGGATTATACTGGAGGTTAATAGACATCAGTGATGTTATTATGCTCAAGTACAGAATGGTGTTGTGTCTTTCTCGTTTTGATGCAGAATAGAAAGATACATGTAAAGCCTATTTCTCCTTTCTCCTTGAGGGGATAATTCTGTATATATATAGTTGAGTTACTGGATTGCTTTATGTCCAAGGCCCTCCAACCTTTTTACTATTCAGCTAAGTCTGGGTCATTGGTACAGTATAAAAATGTTAAAAAATTTATAGTAATTTATATATTTTTTATACTTACCATTGACCCAGACGGGGATGGCCCTCCCATGAGTTGGGAACTCATACCTCCCCGCTGAGTACATAACACATTTCCAGGCACTGCTTGTAAGAATGACTTTTGGCACCAATTTCGAGACCTCCTTGACACTGCGCATGCGCAGTGGAGGAAAGGTATGGAGGACCATTTTGGACATGTAATTTTCGGTTTTAGATGCAAATTTTGGGGATTGGGGTGTAAAATTTGTGTTTGGCCCTAGAATTTAAGAGCACCAGCTAAGTCTGGGTCATTGGTAAGTATAAAAAATATATAAATTACTATAAATTTTTTAACTTTTTTTACGAAATTATTTCATGTTCCCTAATTTTGGAGCATGAGCCTTATGTTGTCATTCTGGCTATGAACTTACCATTGTTTGTTCAGTGTTTCCTCTCTCCCTTTCCTTAATATCCCCCTTGCTATTCTCCCATGCTTTTGGCATAATTTTGGAATTTTTTTTACTAAAATTTCTTGGGAGTTTTGGCTTGGTAACAGAATGATTATTCTGTTTTTTCCCCATGTTTACGTCCTCACACTTGGATGATTAGGCGTTGTGATCTGCATCTACCATCCGATGTACTGCAGTTTCTTCTCTGGAAACCTCTGTTTTACATCGGATAGTGTTTAAATTGGTGACTGATTTTGGGCCATGGTTACAGTGCCTGGAGTCATGTTTCCGGTTTTTGTACACTTTTGTTTATGTTGACAACAGTTACTTCTGATAGTGATTACTTGTCTTCTATTAGTTATGCTCATAGCCAGATACATTAATGTTGTCCGTAAGGGTTGTATTAATTTTTAAAAATGTTTTAAAATATTGTGTCCACACTTAGGCTTTTTTAGGGATCCATTTGGGCTCATTGTTCCCATTGGGAATTTGGGCTCTTCTGAAAATTTTTCCCCCAATTTTTGTTTTTTTGAAATTATTTTTTTGAAATGTTATAATGGATTATATTATATTATGTATCTTTGTTTCAAGGGTTAATGCGAGTACTATGACTGTTTATATTTTTTCATGATGAAAGAATATTGTTCAAATTGTAATGCGAGGAAATCTTCCTCTGATTCTCATGTTCATTGTGTTTCTTTTAGTCAATGTACTCACACTAATTCTTGCTCAGTATGTGCCAATTGGAATGACAACGTTGGAGACGTGTGTCACAGTATAATGTTAGCGGTGAGGGGTCCATGCCGGTCCTCTCTCCGCAAGGTCACTCTAGTTTATCAGTCTCTTTTTCAGAAGAACAAGAAGAGGGTGATGTTTCTGTGATGTCTTCAACAAGTGTGTCTCTGTCGTTGCAGTCTAACGAAGAGCTAGCGGCAAAAGTGCTCATGAAATACAGCAATTGCTTAAGAGGTCCCTAGTAGGATTGACGGCATTGTTGTCCACTAGCAAAAGTGCTCATGAAATACAGCAATTGCTTAAGAGGTCCCTAGTAGTATCGACGGCATTGTTGTCCACTAGCTCGCTCGGTGTAGCGACCATTCATCGAATGGCTCGGCAGCCGGGTTCGTCCGTTGCGGTCCAGGGAAGCAGTTTGGGTGTTATGAGCACTATAAACATTGAACGTACACACCCAGCAACGACGGATCCGAGGATTGTACGGAGGAGGCCTGTTAGTCCGGTAGCTAGCTCGTCAAGTCTATCCGGACCGCGAGCGAGAGAGGCCCCCTCTCTCTTACAACAACATCTGTGCCGCGATGTTGTTGTATGTTCGTTCGTTAGTCGGAGCATACATCCACTCCTCCTGCTCGGGACGCTCCGTCGCATAGACAGTCCGACGCAGCTGGTTTATTGACTTCCTCATCCGCACCTTGGCTATGTGACAACAGATATCCAGCCTGCTTCGCCGACCACGGAATCCACGTCGACCAGGTCACGCCATCCGCTAGCCAAGGACACGAGGCCTTTCCAGTTGGGACGTTCGCATATTATATAAATGCAGGAATGAACGTCCCTGGAGCTTCCAGTGGCTAATTACGTAAGACTGCGGCTCCACAGGCCTCCGTGACGGACTTGCTATCGCAGATAGCTCAATTCATCGCAGCATCCCAGCAGCTATCAGAAACTTTTTCAGTAAAGACATTTGAACTTTTGAATGACGCTATATTCAAGCTAGCCTCTAAGACTGGCAAATTGGGTTTCTTATCGCCTGAGCGCTATACAGCTGCCTTTCATCAATGCTAGACATAAATTTGAAATGGCAGGACAAGGCGTGCCGAGAGTTTCTCTGCATTTGGACGACTAGGCTGAAGACCTGGAACGGTAATTGCTGGCGTCAGTGTCTATTTACTCCAGTATACTGGAGACGACAATTTAGATGCATTATCTCACACAGATCACCTTACCAGAGCGTTATCACTACGTCTCGAAGCGAAAGAATTCCAGGATCCTTAAGAGTTCTTTCGAGGGCTATAGCATATTCTACGTATAACTCCGCCCTTTCAGTGGCAATATGGAGTTAGTCAGACGTGATGCTGCCCTGGTTGCATCCACAAGAGTGGATAGTAAGGTGAAAAAACTCTCTTCCAGTCGCTCTGGTCTCAGGAGAGCTTCTCTTCGACATTAAGCTTTCTACAATCTATATTAGATTACTAAGAAAGCTCCGGATTCTCTGCGTTATTCCGCTTTGAAAAAGTCGGACTCAGCAGGGAGGAGTAAGGCAGGTTCTTCGGGGGCGAATACGTCCAAAGGAAGTTCCTATAGAGGATCAAAGCCTCTAAGTCTTACTCCGGAGACCGTCTGAGTAGCAACTCACATAGGGGTCGTAATGCTGGCCTGAGATATCGGGTCAGACGCCTGTAGGTCGACTGGGCGAGGTGCGGGTCGTGGAGGATGTGTTTTCTCCTTCCGTAATTCTCGCAGGGCCAGGAGGTGATGGTTCCACGTGGACTAGGTCACGCCATCCGCTAGCTAAAGGCACGAGGCCTTTCCAGTTGGGACGTTCACATATTATATAAATGCGGGAACTAATGTCCCTGGAGCTTCCAGCGGCTAATTACGTAAGACCGCGGCTCCACAGGTCTCCGTGATGGACTTGCTATCGCAGATAGCTCAATTCATCTCAGCATCCCAGCAGCTATGAGAAACTTTTTCAGTAAAGAACTATCTGAGCAAGCTGGGTCGGTTCGTTCCCCTGCAGAGTCAGTAAGGGACGACCAAAATTATTATGTGGTCCAGGCAGATGGTAAAAGGGAATCACCACAGTTGAAATTTTCCCTTTCCAAACAACTTAAGGTGGCCGTAGATTTCATCCGGCATCACCTTTTAGAAGTTGTTTCTCTGGACAAAAATGCTGCGTTACCTTATAAGAAACTGAAAGCGTCACTGGACACAGACTTTTTCGGCCGGATTAGGGACACCGTCCCTGAGTTTCCGACCCAGTCCAGAAATGTCATGGACATTTGAACTTTTGAATAACGCTATATTCAAGCTAGCCTGTAAGACTGGCAAATTGGGTTTCTTATCGCCTAGCGCTATTCAGCTGCCTTTCATCAATGCAAGACATAATTCTGAAACGGCAGGACTGGGCGTGCCAAGAGTTCCTCTGCGTTTGGACGACTAGGCTGAAGACCTGGAATTGTCATTGCCGGCGTCCATGTCTATTTACTCCAGTATACTGGAGATGACAATATCGTCTAATAGTACTTAGACGCATTATCTCACGCAGATTACCTTACCAAAAGAACTTGGACAACATTCTTCAGGGTTACGGCAGCAAGTTAACGCTTTCAAACAATGTTCAGAGTCTGCTTCAATTGCTCGGTTTCTTAGTAAATGAAAAGAAGTCGGTTCTAGTGCCGTCCTAATCATTCACCCACGTGGGAATGAGCTTAGAGACGCCCAACAATCTCATTCGTCTGCCGTTAACCAGAGCGATATTAGTCAGTTGTTACGCTTGCTTTTGCCTTCACTCAGATGTAGTAACAGCGAGAGAATTCATGAGACTGACAGGTTTGTGCGGACCCACAGCGAATATTATTCCAATGGAGCGGATTCGCACTCGTCCACTCCACAGATATTTTATCTCAGAATTGGAGTGTGAAGACTCATTCGCTCGAATCGAACACTGTCTTGTCGAATCAAGTGAAACAAGAGATTCAGACTTGGGCAGATATTCAGTGGTTAACTCAAGGAGTACCACTGCAACTGCCGGATCCGAGTTTAACGATAATGACAGATGCGAGTCAAACAGGTTGGGGTGCAACTCTGAGCCCAACAGATTCAGGGTGCCAGGGTCTTTAGGATCCGCAGTTCCTAACAAGTACATAAACATCAAAAAATGATGTCAGTATGGCTTGCACTACGTCAATGAATGAACATTCTTCAGAATTCGCATGTTCAAATTCTGTCTGACAATTCGACAGTAGTAGCGTATATTCGGAACCAGGGAGGCACTCATTCCATTCCGTTATTCAATTTAACGGAAAGGATCCTTCTGTTTGTCCTAGAGCATCAAGTTCTTCTATCGGTCTGTCATATTCCGGGTCGTCTGAATGTTCTAGCAGACTCCCTTTCTCGGATAGGTCGTATGCTGTCGTCAGAATGGACTCTCAACAATCAGTTTTCAATCAGATTTGCTACCAGTGGGATCGTCCAATGGTAGACTTATTTGATATAGTGGACTTCAAATTCTTATGTTATAAGACAGCTTTCTCTTAGCCTTCTCTTCAGCTAGAAGAGTTAGTGAGCTTCAGGCACTCTCTGTTGATGATTCTCAGTGTCGTAGTGTAGGTAATACTATTACCTTGACTACTAAAGTTGGATTTTTGGCTAAATTCAGGTTCCTATAAGTATACGGAACCTATTGCTATTAAGGCTCTTCCGTCTTCAGACGGGCATAGGCCTTTACTCTGTCCTGTTAGAGCTATACGTTTTTACAAACGTAGATCTGAGTTTATCAGAAAGGGACGTAAATGTCTCTTTCTGTCTCTGCTGCCTAATAGTAGGGACATTACGGTCCATTCTATTGCAAGGTGGATTCAATTAACTATCCGTACTGCTTATGAAAATTATCAACTCAGCAGTCTGTGCTTAAGATTTCGGCGCATGAAGTATCTGTTCCGGCAGCGTATCTGTCCTGCTGCCCTCTTCGCTCTGGGGTATTTGACCCAGGGCAAGGGGAAGGGGGGGGGGGGGGGGGGGTGGTGTTCCCTTATATCACCTGCTTTATAGTGAAAAGCAAGTGAATACCTCCTCTGGAGTCAGTAATTCCGAGTCGGTGCCTGGATGGTTTTAAAGTGTAAAGCTAATTCATATAATATTTTTAAAGTGTAGCTCGTTGTGAAACATTTATATATGTCACGGATCATACGAGCACTAATATACAATCCTCGGACACTTTTTAATGAGTATAAAGAGTCTCATTATCTGGACTATCTTTAATTATTGGCTTTCCTTTAATAAGATTAGTATAAGGGATTATACTGGATGTTAATAGAGATCATTGATGATTATTGTGCTCAATTACGGAATGGTATTGTGTCTTTCTTTTTTGATACAAACAAGAAAGATACATGTAAAACCTGTTCTCCTCTCCTCCTTGAGGGGATAATTCTGTTTTCATGTAATTGAGTCTATTGGAATTTCCTTTATGTCCTAGGCCCTCCAGCCTTTTTTTCTATTCAGCTAAGTCTGGGTCATTGGTACAGTATAAAAATGTTAAAAAATTTATAGTAATTTATATATTTTTTATACTTACCAATGACCCAGATGGGGATGGCCCTCCCATGAGTTGGGAACTCTTACCTCCCTGCTGATTACATAACGCTTACCAGGCACTGGTTGTAAGAATGACTTTTGGAGCCAATTTCGAGACCTCCTTGACACTGCGCATGCGCAGTGGATATAAGGTATGGAGGACCACATAGGACATTGAAATTTTGGTTTTTGATGCAAATTTTGGGGATTGGGGGGACAAAATTTGTGTTTGGCCCTATAATATAAGGAGTTAGCACCAGCTAAGTCTGGGTCATTGGTAAGTATAAAAAATATATAAATTACTATAAATTTCTTAACTTTTTAACCCTGATAGTTTTCATTAACTGTTCTATGGTGTATATGAGATAGAGACTAATCGTTTGACTGGACTGGTTACGTGAAATAATTCATGAGAGGTGAGGGAGGTTGTACAAACACGAGTGCATGAATGCGCATGAGTGTTTTACAATATAGTTCCTCGCCTCGAAAAATTATTTCACGTAACCAGTCCAGTCAAGCGATTACTCTGTTTATTACTTTTCATTATTAACAATAATTATATTATTTAACCCTTTATCTAATGTAATGGCCAAAACCGGCCAGCTCTATTCTCAAAACTCGCCAATTAATTTTCATTTTTTGTCTCTAAAACATAGGTTATGAATTCTCATTGGAACGAGCTCGTCGAGCTTGTTCCAATGAGGGGTCATAACCTGTGTTTTTGAGACAAAAAATGAAAATAATAGTTATTCAAGAATTTTTTTTTGCAAGTGTCATCTGCTTTTCATGTTAGGTAAAGGGTTAAAAAAAAAAAACCCAAAACAATGAAGTCCCCATTACACCCACGGCAAAGCATCTTCGTTTGCATGCACGGATACATGACACAATTGTTGATTGCATAATTCACTTGTGAAGTTATCGTTTATAATCAAACCTGGAAATCCCAGTCAATCACACTTTGGAAAGTAATAAACGTAATTATTTTGATTTTTATTCTTATTTTCCTTTCCTTTCAGTTAATTTACACTTTTATAAGAGTTTCTGTCTGTCTCCAGCATTGTGAGAGTTTGTGGTTAACTGGTTGAGGGCTCGATTATTTTTTGTGGTCTGACTTTGTTACTCAAGATTTGTTGCATTACAAATTGTAGGAGAGTGCCGGCACTCTCCAATAATTTGTAATAACACAAATTTATATTAACAAAATATTATTTGGGTTTGACTGAATACGAAAATAAAGGAGTGAAAATGTTGGTTTTTGCTCTGGTACCCTTATTTTTCTGAAAAACCCCAACAGTGGCTTCTAGCACTCAACCAGTTAAGTTTCTGTGTCAGCTGTAATTGACAATTATACTTTTTTTAACATAGGTTGTAGTGTTTACAAGGAACTGCTAGATGTGTGGTTTCCAGAAGATGGACATTCACCTACTGCCTTCTTGTTGGACACTTCGGAGGAAGCTTTGTTACTGCCAGACTGGTTGAAGTTGAGAATGATCCGATCACGTGTTCAGAGACTGGTCGATGCAGGTGAGGTACCATTTTTTTTTTAGCAATTACAGCATTTTTCCACCTTATTACACATCCATATTTTATTCAACATATGTTCACATCCACACAGTTGACAATCACACCCCTAATTTTTTTTTATATTAAGTTTTTGTGTGCCTGTTCGTTATATTATTTTAATGCAATGCCTCTTTTTCCTGCTTTCCATCCATCCTTCTCTTCATTTGTTAACAATTGCTCCTGTGGGATGGAACACTTATTAAACTTTGAATCACATCTTGATAAAATATTAAAAACATGTGTATCAGTTGTAGAGAATTGTACATCAGTTCCTCATTAACTTGTTTGTTCATTCATTTAGTGTTTGCATGTCTAGCACTTAATTTTTAAATTTATATAAAAAAAAATTGTTTCTCAGACAATTTTTCCTCTATTTTATGATGAGGGAAGGAGACTTTTGTTTCTTTTGTTTATTCACAAAACAGTTCTGAAAATAGTTGGAATCAGAAATTTAACTACTTACACTATTATGTGGCAAACAAACATTTTCAGTTGTGAAAATTTCTCATAATGTAGTTGAAAATTTAACCAACTATATCTTCTTTGACAGAGCTCTGTGAGCTCTTTGAAACAAGGGATAGTCAGTTAAATATTTGTCCTACAAGTGCAAAATAGTTTCAAAGAAGAGATTTCCAGGTGGAAAAAAAATGGTGATGAGGCAGATTTTCTTTGACGAGGGAGGTGCCTGAGAAACAAGAATTTTTTTTAATAGCCTTGTATGTGCTTCATATTCATTCAGAAGTAATTGATATATTGTTTTGTTTTCTTCTGTCACAAATTATTAGAGTGTGTATATTATGCTTAGCCATGATCATGTCTTTCTTAAGTGTTTTATGAAAGAAAGAAAAGAGAACAACTACTGGCAAGTAACTATCAAACATTTCCGACTTGCTTACCATTTACAAAGTTTGAGTTCACGTCGCATTGGTTGAAGGCAATGTTTTCACCAGTGTGTCTTATAACAAAGCAATCACACAGCATTTCATGCTCGTACATGAACAAGTGAAATGAAATGTTGTGCTTAAGAGCATATTGCTACTGATTGCAGGTAGATTCAAATTCACGACCTCTAGATCAAATGTTAATCACAACGTCTCTTGAGCCACCAAGCCAAGGGATTTTTTTAGCTGACTTCTGTTTAAAGGCCCCATTTCCAATGGCATGTAGTTTTAGTTCACCTGAGCAAAACTCAAGGAGAGCTTTAATGATCACTTCCATCCATTGTTTTTCATCCAGCAGGAATTTTACATTTTTGACTTCTCAGAAATGAATGGCTCAAATTTAACCAGATTTGATATGCCTGTTCCTTATCGTATGTCATTTCATATTTGTTCAAACAAAATTGCCACACTCACAGGAGACGCCACAAATGTTAGTACCTGCAATTTTGTAAAAATTTTGTGTTCTTCAGCACCACCAATCAGAATCTTATGATATTTGGTACACAGCATCCTCAGGAGGGTCAGATTCAAGTGTTTTTTTAAAAATCAAGACCCAGGGTTTTTATTTGGGTTCCCTATGAGCAGGCATTCGAATTACCCCAATCTGAAGGCAGTAAAAGCTGTGCCCAAAATAGGAACCATGCTAAAATATTGTCCTTGATATGTCTCCTTTGGAAGTATTCAAATTTTTTAGCTGGTAGAGTGTTTTACCTTTTTTATGCTGTGTAAAGTACTTAGCTTTAAAAATCAATAATATACTTTGAAAATGGAACTTTCTGTAATTTGGACACATTTAAAGCCATGAAAAAGCCTGCCCAAAATAAAGCAATCTAAAGGCCTGTCTAGGATAAATTTCTTTAAAAATCTTCAGCTTCAGATCCACTTGTCAAATCTTTTGATATATATATATGGAAAACAGCATCCTCATGGGAGTCAGATTCAAATTTGTTCATTTCAAGTCTTAGAGTTTCACTTTTAACTTGTCCAGTAGAAGGAATATTCTTTAAAAACCTTCTTCATATCCACAATTCAGAATTGTCTGATATTGACACATAGCATCCTTGTGCTGCCCAGATTTAAGTTTGTTCAAATCAAGTGCATGGGTCCATTGTTGGGCTTCTTATGTGAGCCTGAATTTTAACTTAGTGCAATATGAGAAATGTTTTTTGAAAATGTACTTCAGATCCTCCAGTCAGAATCTTTTAATATTTGGTATACAACATCCATTACAGGTCAGATTAATGTTTGTTCAAATCAAGACCGTAAGTTCATATTTGGATGCCCCATGGTAGCCCAAATTTTAACTTATTGCGATATGAGGAATATTCTCAGAAAATCTTCTTCAGATCCACCAGTCAGAATCTTTTGATATTTGATATTCAGAATCCTTTTTTTTTTTTTTTTTGGGGGGGGGGGGGGGGGAGGGAGAGGATTCAGATTTATGCAAATCAAGTTCCTGGATTCATACTTGGGCTCCCTATGGGGACCCAAATTGTAACTTCACGCAAGAGGAAGACAATGCTTTGAAAATTTTCTTTAGATTCACTATAGAAAATCTTTTTATATTTCATATTCATTTAGGCTCCCTATGAGGTCCAAAATTTTAACTTAATGCAATATGAGAAATATTCTTGAAAAATCTTCTTCAAAGTCACAAGTCAGAATTTTCTTATATTAGGTATACAGCATCCTTATGGGTGGCAGATTCAAGTTTGTTCAAATTAAGTCCCTAGGTTCATATTTGGGGCTCCTCATGGAAGACCAAATCTTAATTTAATGCAATATTTGGAACATTCTTTAAACATCAACTTCTTCACATCCACCTGTCATACTTTTCTGATATTTTGTATACAGCATCCTTGTTGATGGCAGATTCAGGTTTGTTCAAATCAAGTCGCTGGGTTCATATTTGGGGCTCCCTAAACTTAGTGCAATCTTTGGAATATTCTTTAAAGATCAACTTTTTCACATCCACCAGTCCGAATTGATCGATATTTGGTATACAGCACCCTTAAGAGGTGAGGTTCAAATTTGTTCAGATCATGTCTCTGGGTCCAAAATGGCTTATTGAGCCCAAATTTTAACTTAGTGCAGTATGTGGAATGTTCTTTAAAAATCTTTTTATTCATATACGCCACTCTGAATATTATGCTAAATGGTATACAGCATCCTTAGAGGATGGGATGGATTCAGGCTTGTTTAAATCAAGAGCCTGTGTTCATATATGGGCTCTGTAGTGTCACGTAACCATAGATGCTGAATGTGACCTTAAATTATCATGTAATTTTTTTAGGTGAGTGACTAATATCCCTTTGTTTAGTTTCCCAATTACAGCTCCAAAGCTTCAATTCCCTGATACCGGATTGATGGAGCAAAAATATGTTTTTTGGCTCTGGTAACCTGGGAGATCATGAAATTCAGGACTGACTGTGTAGTCTCTGTAAAACTCTGCTCAGCACTAGGCCTACATGGCCTAAAAGTCTCTGATAGGCCTCAGTGGAATTGCAGCTAGCAGGAACTAGTATGACTGCATTGATAGGGCCCTGTGAATCTCATCTTTTATGTCAAATGAAATCCCAAATCAAATCAGGCAGAGGATTTCAAATCCAATCAAATTTCAAATTGAATCTCATGTGTGGTCAGTTGTAAATGTTGCACCTTCTTACAACTGTATATTTTGCCAGTCTCAAATCAAGTATTGTATTCAAAGATACCCATATGTTTAGGCAAGTTGATCAAACAGGTTCAATTTTCCAGAACAGATCTAAGCAGTTTCCTTTCCTTCTACTATCAGGTCTTCTGCACAGTTCATGAGGAGACACTTGGTAGGATTTTAACTCTTAACCTGCTGAGTATTTTCAGGATATTTTTTTATCAAATCTAGTCATGACTGCTGTGCAGAAAAAATTGTATTAAATGTGCCCAAATTATACTTGATTAAGTGGCCAGAAAAATCCTGTCCTGGGTAGGAATATCGGCCAGCAGGATGCAAGGAGTTAAGATAACCTCTATAGTATAAAAATGTCCAAATCAGTGTGTCTCTAATGAAATAGAGTAGAATGGCCAGGAGGGTATCTAATCAAATTTGGAAGCTTAGCCAGGTCATATACTACAAATACTATACTAATTAGCATTCGATGCACTACACCAGTCAAATTTCAGATAGATGAGAACTTTCTCATAATACATAGCAAAATCCTGATACTCTCATTAAAGTATTAGACTAAGATAAAAAAAGGGAGAAGAAAAATGATCAGTTCATGAGTGGAATTGATTATGTAATTTCAGCCCTGCAGGACCTGGAACCTGGACAGTTGTTGTTGTTCATACAGTCGTTTGGAATACCTGTGTTCAGTATGAGCAAATTGCTTCAATGTTTGGACAATGCAGTGGGTGTTGATGCCAGTGCCCTTGAGGAAGCTATAGTGGATAAAGCCTACATGGCTCAGTTAATTGAGATACAGCATATGAGAGGAGCAGAAGGCGGAAACAAATTTTATAGAATGTTGGGTCAAGGAACTCCAAGCAAGAAGAACCAAGGTAGGCAACCTATTTTAATATAACTTTCATTTGATCCACTCAGGTTAACTGAGTTAATAAAACATACTCTCCTTGGAAAGTCTGGACCCCTTGCGTAAGGCTATATCCAGGTAACACTAACATATTTTAGGCAAAACTTCTTGATTCTGAAATTTGACGTAGCTCTGAATAACATCAACATATTATGCATCAAACTACTGCATATTTACAACTAAACTTGCAGAAGCTTATGATCCCTCATTGGAATGAGCTCGATGAGCCCATTCCACTGAAGGGTCATGAGCTATTTTCACTTAGTAACAATACACAGAAATGTACACATTCATACATCATCAGTTTAAACTTTTTAAGTATGAGTAAATATTGTTTGTTAATTTTGTAGGAAATGAATATTAATTGATGAACCATCAATTAGTGGCAGTGATTAGTCAACTATTCCCCATGGGAACTCCCGGAAGTGAAGCAAAGCTTGTATTCTGTGATAAACAAGCTCTGTTTTACTGGTATAATAGTTCCTGGTAATCAATGCCAGGGGTGGAAGTCCTCTAAAATGGGTTACATGGGTATAAACAATAGGCTGGACTTGACTTTATATCCATGTTGCTGTCACGTTTAGCCATAATGCAGAAATATGTGACCTTTAAGCAGCAATAAATAAATATATTAGTCAGCTATAAAAGTTGAGTTATTACAGTCCTAGAATACTAGCAGAACCTTCAAAATCTTTTGATATATTACATTGTAACATCATTACAGGCTCAGATTTCAGTTTGTTAAAAATTAAGACTCTCAGTTAATATTTGGGTTCCCTATGAGAGCCTGATCTTTCAACTTCGTACAATACACTATGAGGAATAACCTTTAAATATCTTCTCCACTTGTCATAATCGTTTTACAGTCCTAGAATACTAGCAGAAACTTAAAAATCTTTTAATATATTACATTGTAACATCCTTACAGGCTCAGATTTCAGTTGTTAAAAATTAAGACTCTCAGTTAATATTTGGGTTCCCTATGAGAGCCCGATCTTTCAACTTCATACAATACAATATGAGGAATAACCTTTAAATATCTTCTCCACTCGTCATAATCTTTTTACAGTCCTAGAATACTAGCAGAAACTTTAAAATATTTTGATATATTACATTGTAACATCATTACAGGCTCAGATTTCAGTTTGTTAAAAATTAAGAGTCTCAGTTAATATTTGGGTTCCCTATAGGAGCTCGATCTTTCAACTTCGTACAATATGAGGAATAACCTTTAAAAATCTTCTCCACCAGTCATAATCTTCTGATATTTGGTATGGATCATCTTTACAGGTGTCAGTTTCAAATTTCTTTAAATCAGGTCCCTGGGTTAATATTTGAACTCTCTGTGGGAGACTGAATTTTAACTTAGTACAGTATGGGGAATATTTTTTTAAATCTTCATATCCACCACTCAGAATCATTTGATATTTGGTATACAGCATCTTTAGGGAGGTCAGATTCAAGTTTGTTCAAGTTAAGTCCCAGGGTTGATATATAGCCTCCCTATGGGGTCAAATTCTAGTTTGTCCAAACCAATTTCCTTGGTTAATATTTGAATTCAAATTTTAATTTAGTGCAATATAGGGAATAATCTTTAAAATTCTTCTTCAGATCCACCAGTCAGAATCTTTTGATATTTGGTATACAGCATTCTTACAGGGGTCAAATTCATGTTTGTTCAAAGTTCCTCAATTAATATTTGGGCTGTCTGTGGGAACCCAAATTTTCATTTAGTGCAATATGGAGTATGGGAGCCAGAGTTTTAACTTGATGTAAGAGGAGTATTCTAACATTCTTTGGGGGTGGGTGGGGGAGTTGCATTTCTAAGTTTGTTCAAGTCAGATCACCAGGTTGATATTTGGGCTCCACGTGGGTGGAGGAGGGAGGGCTCAAGTTCAAGTTTGTTCAAAACATGTTCCTGGACTCAGATTTTTAATTCTGTGTAATGTGATGAATAATCTTTAAAAAACCTCCTTTTTCAAATCCACCATTCAGAATCTATTGATATTTGATATTCTGCATCTCTGTGGAGTGAGATTCAAGTTTGTTCAAGTTAAGTCTCCAGGTTCATATTTGGGCTCTCTGGTTTTGCATTACTGGAAATCTGGGCATTATTTCTGTGGTAACATCTCGATACAAGAGGAAAAAATCATCTAACATGCATAGACAATAGACTTATAAATAATTACATGTCTTCATTCCTTTGTAGTGTTAACTAGCCATAGATGTTAATTAAGGTAGGCACTTCAGGCCCCCTGTAGTCTTTTATTAAATCTTAATAGACATTAGATTGTATCAAAAATAATTATCACAATAAGCATCAATGTTAATTATTTGAGCATTATTCTGGTTCAAATCCATGTGTTTATTGCTTTAAAAATATGATGTATTGATATAATGTACTAATTTCAAATGTGCTTTCTAAAATAATTCAGCACCAAAATGGATAAAGGTTAGGCTTCTAAAAAAAAACGTGATTCTCAGGCAATTTTTCCACAATTTTATGAAGAGGGAGGGATCCTTTTTCTTTTTGCACAAGCAGAGTTAGTATTGGTTGAAGTGCATCAGTGATGTGCTGTTCGCTTTATTAAAAATGCTGCTGTGCCCTCACATAGGCAATTGGGATTAAGTGACTTGCTCAAGGACACAATGCTGTTACCCCTGGTGGAGACCAAACTATGAATCTTTCCATTTGAAGCCCAATGCTGTAAAAACTGAGCCACCACACTCCCACCCATATGCAATTAACTGGTCAAATTTGTACTGAAGATATGGTAAATGGTTTGTTATTTGGAAATTACATTCAGTTAACATGTTTATTCAATTACAGGATATCCAAGTAAGTGGGCTCATATTTACTATGTTCTTATCTGTGTGGTGTAGTAATTCACATTATATTCTTATATGTCAGCTGATGTTGAAGATGTTGTAATGAAATCACCAACAAGAAATGTTCCACAGACATCATGGATTACTTCTTTGAAGAAATCGTCAGCCCCTTCTAAAAATGCAGAGTGTATTAAAGAAGAATTAAAACAGGTCAGTAAGGCCTAAAAAAGTTAAAAATCTGTTTTTCAGGCTCTTCTGCATGGTACCTTTGGCTGCCGCATGCTCTCTCTTTTTAACCAATTCCAGCTTTAAAAAAAAAGTTAAGTTGGGCCTAACAGAGTTTTTTGAATTAAAAAAAAAGTTAAATGGTTTATGTCTGATATTTTACCTAAGTTAATAAAATTAATAAATTTGTCCCTTGACTGCAACAAGACTTTGCAATGCTTTAGCATTGCAAAGCCTTCTTGCGCTCAAGGGACTAAATACACCACCACCCATGCTATTCTGTAGATTATGAGGCCTAAAACATAAAACAAATCAAGAACATGAACTTTTGATGGCAAAGAAATAATTACAAAAATAAAATAATATAACAAACTTCCCACCCACATGCAATTCTACAAAAAATGGCCTGAGAAACCGAAGATCTACTTTGTGGGGCCTAATACTAATTTTTAAAAACCTATCATTGATATCATAGTGATTTATCTATTTTAGCCCCATCAGATAGAGATGTCCAGAAAGTGATTGTGTGGTTCCCCAAGTCTCTTTTATCACTTTCCTTTCAAAGAAGGCTTACAAGTCTATAGATATCACATCACTCCCAAAGAATGTTTTCATGGTTTTTAGCTTAACTTTGATGTAGTCAAATCTGAGGTTTTGTCATGGCCCACTGTCCATCTCCGTCCGTCCATCAACAATTCTATACGGCTCGGGCTAGAGTCCGTATTTATGAACCAATCTTTACGAAACTTCTTTGGTACCTTTGTTATCACCATGGGACGAGAATGAGTGTTTTGGGGTAGCCATTTTGTACCGAAATTAATGCAATCAGTTTCTTGTACAGAACTTCTGTATGAAAGTTCTGATTTGAATAAATTTTTGTGTGAATGTTTAGTAACTTGGAATACATCACATATAATACAGGTTTTTTCTCGTGCAGAAATTATGCAAATTAGATGAACTTTGGTTTTTTCATTGCTACTTATACACAGTAAATACACATGTCAATACGGCTTGTGATTCAGGCTGTAATTATTGACCGACCTTCATGAAACTTCATGGGTACCTTTGTTGTCACCTTAGGATGAGAACGAGTGTTTTTGGGTGCGGTCAAAAATTCAAGATGGCTGCTGGTGGCCATTTTATACCGAAATTAGGTGCAATCAGTTTTTTGCACAGAACTTCTATATGAAGGTTCTGATTTGAATAAATTTTTGTATGAATGTTTAGTAACATGGAATATATTGCATATAATACAGGTTTTTTCTCATGCATGAATTATACAAATTACTTTACCATACATTTGTTACAGGCTGCAGTCATTATTTATGCACAGGCCTTTACAATACTTTACCTGTACCTTTGTTATCAGGTCATTACCTAGATGTGTGTCATTGATTGCTGTGTCACTATACATGTACATGTCTTACACAATTTGAGCTACAGTATCTTTGTCACTTTCATTTTATGTAAAATGAAGAAAAATACTTTGTAACTTAACCCCCTGCATACTGAGGTCAAAACATCAAATTTTCAAACTGCAAATTTTCCCTGTAATGCAACTGGGAATTTGACCAATTAAGTCTTGTTTGACAGTGCTCATTGAGCTATGACTTGCGGATGACTGTCCACCTTACAGACAAATCAACAACACCACAAAGACCAGTTAAAACTACAACTGGATCTGATAAACTTAGAAAAATGAGCAAATAACTAAGAAGTTTCTATGATTGTGGTCAGCAAACGGAGGAAGTACAGTAACTTTTATTCACTGGATAATGAGACACTTGGACAGGAGGTGGAAAGCGACCCCTACATTGGCTTTGGAATTTCAAACGACCTAAAATGGACAACCCACATCAACAAGTTCTCAAAGAAAACTAAATCCACATTCTGCTTACTCAGAAGAAACATAAGGTCCATGCCTCAGAATTGTAAAAAGACTGGTTATTTGGTTGTAAAAATACAGATACAGATACAGAACACATGGATTTAGAAGTTACCTGTGCCAAACTTGTGTTGCGACCAACTCACCTGATACCTAAACTAATTGTTGATTATTGAACAAAACAAAGCCAAAGGTTTCCCAACAAATCTTGAATTTAGCATATTACGATCATATATCAGCTTTTCTGAAAACCTATAGTATGTTTTGTAGAGTTGTGACATATCCAAGGCTGCATTAGCAACAGTTAAAATTGATTTAGTTTTTATACGGCCGCTCATATGAGCGGGCAGTATTATGGTATGGCAATGTCTGTCCATCCATCCATCTGTCCATCCGTCCATTAGCTTTTGTTTGACCACTCGATAACTTGAAAACAATACATCCAACAGATACTGTTTCTTTATGGTTGATTAGTCATGACTAGAGGATGGTTCCTTTCGATAACCAGCATTCTGGCATATCCAATATAGCCACCATGGCAGCCATCTTGGATTATCATGGACTTTTGATTGTCCACTTGATAACTTGAAAACTATAGGTCCAACAGATACTGCTTTTTATGTTTGATTAAGCATGACTAGAGGATGGACCCTTTCGATAACCAGCATTCTGGCATGTCCAATATGGCCACCACGGCAGCCATCTTGGATTTTCAGGGGCTTTTGATTGTCCATGCGATAACTTGAAAACTATAGATCCAACAGATCCAGCCTTTTTATGGTTGATTAAGCATTACTAGAGTATGGTTCCTTTCGATAACCAGCATTCTGGCATATCCAATATGGCTGCTATGGCAGCCTCTTGGATTTTCAGGGACTTTTGATTGTCCATGTGATAATCCAATAGATACTGTTTTTTAGTAGAGGATGGTTCCTTTCGATAACCAGCATCAATGTCCGTCCGTCCTTCTGTCTGTCTGTCCATTAACTTTTGTGTGTCCATGGGATAACTTGAAAACAATACATCCAACAGATATTGTTTTTTATGGTTGATTAGTCATGACGAGAGAATGGTTCCTTTCGATAAGCAGCATTCTGGCATGTCCAATATGGCTGCCATGGCAACCATCTGGGACTTTTGGTAACTTTTGATTCTCCATGCAATAACTTGAAAACAATATATTCAACTTTAATGGGTCGTAACTCAGGAATGTTCAAATTATTTTTGAAGGAATTATTGACCTTTTGTTCCACTGAAAATTTCTTCATAGGCGGCCATACATTGATCCACTGCCTGGCGGTACACTTGTTAGTTTATGTTTCATTTTAGCGTCTGTTCCAACTTTTGAAATGGCCAGGTTATTTTATTATTGATTCCTTTTCTGGTGTAAATAGATTTGCGAAAGGAAGTGGTCATTGAATGTTTTTATCATAAACACATTTTGTTATTTGAGAGACTCTTTATTTAAAACACATTGTCAGCTTATTGGAAAAGTTATAGCTTATATTCATCATCATTTGTTCAATTTCGAATCAACCATTTTTGGCTGCCTGCAATTTCATGTAATGGGAAATGCATGAGACTTTCGTCAGTTACTAAATGATTCCAGGTACCAACTTCAAATCTTATCAACCGAGTCTGCGCCGTTGAGTACCACAGTTTTGTCATTTGCATTTTCCATCCACTCATTCTGGTCACACAGCCAGTTTTGCGGGACTGACACCTTCTGTGCAGCCTGGACTGACAGCCCCGCAGAGGTCCACGGCAACTCTCCTGAGTTCCCGCTATGTGGATCCTCGGGGTGTGTCGTACCTCTATACATGTCTGCCCTCAGATGTTTCGGCTGCCGCCCGTTGCCCCGCTTCAGGTGTATTGGAGGATCGTGACCCTTCGCTGGTTAAGAGGGTCAGGTGTGAAGCCACTTTGCTGGTTCATCCCATTGTCGAACCGGCTGGTATGGGCAGTGAGCTTAGGGAGGCCCTCTCCTTACTCACTCAGGTTCTGTCCAAGAGCCTTCCCGTTGCTTCCAGCAAGGCAGCGAGTAGTTTCCAGGCACCCCCTATGGCGCCGCCTCCCGGGATTGGAAACAGGCCACTTTCTGAACCCCCTGGTGCCTACACCATGGGAGGCGTCGGCTGGTTTGCCCACAATGGGATATGTGTCTTCCGACTCCGGGGAGGAGTCAGACACCCTTGATGTCGAGAGCCTGCAGTCTTCTGACTTGGGGGTAGCTCTTGACTTTGTGTTTGGGTTCCTTCCGGATCTCAAACATCGAACCAGTCGACAGTGTCAGCCAGGCCGCGATCATCGGTCGCACGCCTACAGCCTGTGGAGCAACCTGCTTCTGGGAATCTTTGACTGTGCCAGTCAGTACAGGTGGTTGAAGGATTTTCAGCCTGGGACTCTAGGCTGAGTTCCAAGGCTATGAAGGCTCCGTTCTTCACCAGGGTTGACACTTTTTTTTACCCCTGGTGTGTTATCGTTACTACGATTTCGCCAATCCGTCAGTCTGCCAGACTTTGACGGTTTGGGATCAGGACTCCAATTCCCTCGGGCTTTCCAAGCCCAAGTCTGCCGTCATTCCTATGACGACACTGGAGTCCATGTCTAGCTGATCGAGAGGAATGCTGGGTATGCGTTCCCTCTCTGATCACATCATCTCTGCCTTAGCTGCCTATCTGCCTCGAGATAGGTTTGGCGATCTACAGGCTCCTTTGTGTGTGCTGTCCAAGGCGCTCATGAATCTTACTCACACGCATACCTGTGACATGGCTATTTTGGAACTAGTTCAAAAGGACTCTGTGCTGGACACAGGTCGATCCCTTCCTGGGGGCAGTGCGCTGCTCTTCGATCTACTTCTTTGGTAGGTCCGCTACTGTTCCATGGGTTCCATGTCGACGGTCCGGGATGATGTCCTAAGTCATTCCAAAGATCAGCTGCTGCTTCGTCAACTTGATCAGCCTTCTAGCAGGCTTGGCAATTTCAGGAGAGCGATTTTTTAGCTCTCCTTACTGTCCTCCTGAAAGAATAAAGGAGAGCGAAAAATTGCCCTCCTAAATATTTTGGTGTGGGATGATTGAGATTACAAGTATTATGCTCACATTAAATTTTTGTTGTGAAGCAAAAATGTAATTTAACTTCAAAGTCACATAACATGACGTAATTTCATTTGAAAGTGGTTTAGTGGTAAAAGGTAATACCCAAACACAGTTGCAATCATTTAAAGCAAAATGGGTCACAGCAATATTTTTTTAGCTCACCTGAAGCTTTACTAATCACTTTCTGTCCGTTGTCCGTCGTCCGGTGTCCGTGTCCGTCGTCGTCCGTCCGGCGTTAACTTTACATTATCGACTTCTCCTCCTAAACCACTAGCCCAATTTTATTCAAATGTTGGCTAAATGTTTATTACCTAATGCCAATTCAGATTTGTTCAAATGAAGTTGCCCCTCCTCCTGGGTGGTCCCACGCCCCCAAGGGGCACCAAAATCTTTGTAAATCTTCTTCTCATGAACCAGCAGTAGCAGAGACTTGATATATGGTGTGCAGCTTCCTTTTGAGGTGTAGACTCAGATTTGTTCAAGAGAAGTTTGTGGGGCTATACTTGGCGTCGTTATGGGAGGGGCAAAATTTTACCCCGCCCAAAATTTCTATTTTCCAAACCGAGAGGCTGATTTGAACCAAATTTTATGTGAGGGCTTATTGGGTCATGAGTACTTGATTTATGCAAAAAAAAAATTTCCTGCAGCCCCATGGGAACCGCAGGAGCTAAAAATAGAAAAAATTTAAAACGCCCATATCTCCAAAACTGCACGGCATTGAGAATTTTTATTTGGTGTGCAGCTTCCTTAGGACCAACAGAAAGGATTGATAAAAAAAAATTGCCATCGTTTTTATCATAGGGTACAGTTTCGGGACTTTGAAAAAGTGCTGAGTCAGCACTTTTTAACACTGTAGGCAATGGGAAAAACATTAAAAAATCTTCTTCTCCAGATCCAGCAGGCAGAATCTTTTGATATTTGGTATGCAACATTGTAGGGTGGATCTGATTCAAGTTTGTTCAAATCGGCCCCCTGGGTTCATATTTGGGCTCAGTATAGGAGCCCGATTTCGAACTTAGTGCATTTCTGGCAAATTTCTTAAAAAATCTTCTTCTCCAGATCCAGCAGGCAGAATCTTTGATATTTGGTATGCAACATTGTGGGGTGGATCTGATTCAAGTTTGTTCAAATCGGCCCCCTGGGTTTATATTTGGGCTCAGTATAGGAGCCCAAATTTGAACTTACTGCATTTCAGGTAAATTTCTTTGAAAATCTTCTTCTCCAGATCCAGCAGGCAGAATCTTTTGATATTTGGCATGAAACATTGTAGGGTGGATCTGATTCAATTTTGTTCAAATCGGCTCCCTAGATTCATATTTGGGCTCACTATAAGAGCTCGAATTCGAACCTAGTGCATTTCAGGCAAATTTCTTCAAAAATCTTCTTCTCCAGATCCAGCAGGCAGAATCTTTTGATATTTGGTATGCAACGTTGCAGGGTAGATCTGATTCAAGTTTGTTCAAATCGGCCCCCTGGATTCATATTTGGGCTTACTATAGAAGCCCGAATTCGAACTTAGTGCATTTCAGGCAAATTTCTTCAAAAATCTTCTTTTCCAGATCCAGCAGGCAGAATCTTTTGATATTTGGTATGCAACATTGTTGGGTGGATCTGATTCAAGTTTGTTCAAATCGGCCCCCTGGGTTCATATTTGGGCTCAGTATAGGAGCCCGATTTCGAACTTAGTGCATTTCAGGCAAATTTCTTAAAAAATCTTCTTCTCCAGATCCAGCAGGCAGAATCTTTTGATAATTGGTATGCAACATTGTGGGGTGGATCTGATTCAAGTTTGTTCAAATCGGCCCCCTGGGTTTATATTTGGGCTCAGTATAGGAGCCCAAATTTGAACTTACTGCATTTCACGCAAATTTCTTTGAAAATCTTCTTCTCCAGATCCAGCAGGCAGAATCTTTTGATATTTGGCATGCAACATTGTAGGGTGGATCTGATTCAAGTTTGTTCAAATCGGCTCCCTAGATTCATATTTGGGCTCACTATAGGAGCTCGAATTCGAACTTAGTGCATTTCAGGCAAATTTCTTCAAAAATCTTCTTCTCCCGATCCAGCAGGCAGAATCTTTTGATATTTGGTATGCAACGTTGCGGGGTAAATCTGATTCAAGTTGGTTCAAATCGGCCCCCCTGGATTCATATTTGGGCTCACTATAGAAGCTCAAATTCGAACTTAGTGCATTTCAGGCAAATTTATTAAAAATCTTCTTCTCCAGATCCAGCAGGCAGAATCTTTTCATATTTGGTAAGCAACATTGTGGAGTGGATCTGATTCAAGTTTGTTCAAATCGGCCCCCTGGGTTTATATTTGGGCTCAGTATAGGAGCCCAAATTTGAACTTAGTGCATTTCAAGCAAATTTATTAAAAAATCTTCTTCTCCAGATCCAGCAGGCAGAATCTTTTGATATTTGGTATGCAACATTGTGGGATGGATCTGATTCAAGTTTGTTCAAATCGGCTTCCTAGATTCATATTTGGGCTCACTATAGAAGCTCGAATTCGAACTTAGTACATTTCAGGCAAATTTCTTAAAAAATTTTCTTCTCCAGATCCAGCAGGCAGAATCTTTTGATATTTGGTATGCAACATTGTGGGATGGATCTGATGCAAATTTGTTCAAATCGGCTCCCTAGATTCATATTTGGGCTTACTATAGAATCTCGAATTCGAACTTAGTGCATTTCAGGCAAATTTCTTAAAAAATCATCTTCTCCAGATCCAGCAGGCAGAATCTTTTGATATTTGGTATGCAACATTACGGGGTGGATCTGATTCAAGTTTGTTCAAATCGGCCCCCTGGATTCATATTTGGGCTCACTATAGAAGCTCGAATTCAAACTTAGTGCATTTAAGGCAAATTTCTTCAAAAATCTTCTTCTCCAGATCCAGCAGGCAGAATCTTTTGATATTTGGTATGCAACATTGCGGGGTGGATCTGATTCAAGTTTGTTCAAATCGGCCCCCTGGATTCATATTTGGGCTTAATATAGAAGCCCGAATTCGCACTTAGTGCATTTCGGGCAAATTTATTAAAAAATCTTCTTCTCCAGATCCAGCAGGCAGAATCTTTTGATATTTGGTATGCAACATTGTGGGGTGGATCTGATTCAAGTTTGTTCAAATCGGCTTCCTAGTTTCATATTTGGGCTCACTATAGAAGCTCGAATTCGAACTTAGTGCATTTCAGGCAAATTTCTTCAAAAATCTTCTTCTCCAGATCCAGCAGGCAGAATCTTTTGATATTTGGTATGCAACATTGCAGGGTGGATCTGATTCAAGTTTGTTCAAATCGGCTCCCTGGGTTTATATTTGGGCTCCGTATAGGAGCCCAAATTTTAACTTAGTGCATTTCAGGCATATTTCTTAAAAAATCTTCTTCTCCAGATCCAGCAGGCAGAGTCTTTTGATATTTGGTATGCAACATTGTGGGGTGGATCTGATTGTGATTCATGAACGTATTTATTTGTAAAGTTGATAGAATCTTAGACAAAATTTGCAGAAAAGATCTACTATAGAAGGGGTGGTATCCAGGGTGAACCGTTTACCCAAATCTAGCAGTACTAATGCATTATTCTCACAAATCTCCGTTCAAATTTTATGACCCCTCATTGGAACACACGCATTCAGCTCATTCCAACAAAGGTCATATGCCATGTTTTCGAGACAAAAGAATAAAAATTTTAGTTATTCATGAAATTTTTAGGCAACTGTTGTCTGTTATTCACATTGCTTCATGAAATTTCAGTACTTTTAGAAGTTACCTCAGTACTCAAGGGTTAATTCCCCTTAATTAAATGTCGCCTCTAAAAAACAACCACTTTGCATATCTTACCTTTTTACCAGCATAACTGCCAAAACTTGTCAGCATTCTTCGCAAAAATCGCTATTCACATTTTAATTTTTGTCTCTTAAACATACATGTACTTATCGCTTGTAAATACCTCATTGGAATGAGCTTTTTGAGCTCATTCCAATGAGAGGTCACACACCATGCTTTTTGAGTCAAAAAAGCAATTTTTTAGTTATTCCAGAATTTCGTACGTAAAACACAGCTTTATGACTTCACATTAAAATGAGCTCTCTAAGCTTGTTCCAATCAACATTCACGCACTATGTCTTTCACACAAAAAATAAAATTTTCCATTTATTCAGGAATTTTGTTTGCAAGAACACTCTTAACCCCCCCCCCCCCCCCCCCCCCCCCCCACACACACACACACAGACACACACAAACACAGACACACACATCTAAAAGTTCGTCAGCAAAAAAACAGTTACTTCAAGTTTTAAATGCATTATAGGAACAACTTGCCTAATCAAATTTAAATACTTTTGCATCATTCTGTATCTAGAACAAACCATTTACCATATCTTTACGCAAAATTCTCCAGCATCATTCACAAAAAAACACCATTATTTATATATTCACATTTCTGTCTCAAAAATATACCTGATCTTCCCATACCCCTATTGGAATAAGCTGTTTGAGCTTGTTCCAATGATGATAAAAAAACTAATATTTTGGAAAATTTGTGAAAATTTTTGTTTTCTTGCATGCAAATATATACATGTAGCACATGGAAGATATCCACAGTTGGGGAGAGATATCCAAGGCTATCTCTTCACATTCCTTGTTTGTGCTTCATGCTAAACCAGTTTGTCTGCAGAGATAAATTTGCTTTATTAAAAATCATTGGAGATTGGCCACACACCAATGATTTTAAATAAAACTAATTTTAGGTAACAAATGTTGAACTTCAAACAAAATCTATCACTCAACCAGTTAATGTTGATGAGGCATGACATGGTGAAGGTGACCTAAAATACTTCTTAGAGTCACTTTGTCAGGTGAGCGATTAAGGCCACGTGGGGCCTCTTGTTTTCTGTCAGCTTCAACAACTGATATCACAGTTTGAATGGTAATTATTCAAGGAATATTGACACTATAATATACTACCATTACTACTATCCTGTCACTTGAAGCACATGCACCAGGATGTGACTGTAGATTCAAGCAGACATGTCCAAGAAAGTCATATGCCTACCACTACCACCTTCAACCAAACCCCCCCCCCCCCCCCCCCCAACTTGGATACACACACAGGTCTTGTCAAGTGTCTGTTCGGTTGTTGTGTGAGACATCTAGATGTCCAAGAGATTTTGCTTTACCTTAGTAAAGTTAATAAAATCACTGATGTAATAGTCTGTTAGTTTCAGTTTCAATGAGTTCGTTCAACTGGATTCTTAAAATGCTGTGTAAAGCTAATTGCTCTCCTAAGCTGATTGAGGAGAGCGATTTTTTGCCCTCCTGCATTTTTCAGAATGCCGGGCCTGTTCTAGGGGAGGCAGGGACCGTTCAAAGCCTAACAAGTACCCTTCTGCTTCCCCTGTGAAGCAAAGGGCTGATCCTTCTGCCACCGTTTCTTCTTCTTATTCACGGGGTAAGGGTAAGCATCGGCAGGCTAGAGAGAAGTCTCAGAATTCTTCATTCAGTAGAGGAGGTGGTTTCTCCTCTCGTGGGCCTCGTCGTGGCTCGAACTGAAGGTCCTCACCTCGATTCGTCCTAGGTTGGAGGAAGGATAGCAGAGTTCACAGACCATTGGGCCCCCATCACATCCGATCCTTGGGTGTTAGATGTTGTTCGGTCCGGGCTGCGAATTTCCTTCCGAAGGCACCCCACTCTGTCCAGAGTGCCTCTTCCACCCACAGTTCCTTCAGACGTTTTACGTCGGGCGTTTTTGTCCATGGAGATAGACAATCTCCTGGCCAAGGGGGCATTCGAGGTCGTCAAGAACATTCAGTCAGCAGGGTTTTATTCCTGCCTGTTCTTGGTGCCGAAGAAGGACGGCCGACTCTGACCAGTTATCGATCTGAGTATCCTGAACCAGTCTATCATTGCTCCCAAGTTCAGCATGGAGACTTTCAAGTCAGTCTGCCGTTCCATTCACCAGGGAGATTTTGCTTCCAACATTGACCTGCGAGACGCTATTTTCACGCTCCGATTCATCGGGTGTTGTGGAAGTATCTCAGGTTCGCTTTCCTGGGGCGAGTTTACCAGTTGAAGGCCATGCCTTTTGGCCTCAACCTGGCTCCTTGGACCTTCACCCAACTGATGTCGCATGTGATAGCCTTGCATCGCACACAGTCCAGGGTGACTACTTCGGCATATCTAGACGATATCCTCCAGAGGCATTCCAATGATGCCTTACTGGAGTTGGATGTTGACACTCTGTTGAGCTTGCTCACATCGCTAGGATTCAGATTCAACGAGGAGAAGTCGGATCTGGTCTCTTCTCCATCGTTTTGTCATCTGGGGATGGCCTTCTGCACTCAGTTCAATACAGTGGCGGTTCCCCAGGCCAGGGCTGTGATTCTCTCAGCTTTTGCTCTGACTCTGTCCCAGTCCACATCCACGACAGCACGGGGTATTCTTTGTCTGCTCGGTCTCTGCTGTTCGGTGACGGATCTCATTCCTCTAGCTCGGCTGCATGTCAGACCTCTCCAACACTTTCTGCTCAGTTGTTGGAGGCCGAATGTTGATTCTCTGGATCTGATGCTTCAGTTACCAGAATCTCTTCATCCTCACCTTCTCCACTGGACGATTGTTCAGTGGATCACTCAGGGTGTCCCGTTGGACTTACCCACGCCCGATCACGTTCTGACGGCAGATGCCAGCGATCTCAGATGGGGTGTGACATTGGATCCTCTAGGTCTTTCTCTTCACAGAATGTGGGACCAGGATCGGGCATCTCTACGCATCAACCAGAAGGAGCTTCTTGTTCTTCTTCTGAGTTTCAGGCAGTGGATCCCTCACCTGTCGAATCGTCAGGTCCTTCTGTTGTTCGACAATTCGACAGTGGTTGCTTCATTCGGAACCAGGGTGGCATGCACTTGGTTCCAATGTACAAATTGGCTCGGGATCTTCTACTGCTCGCTCAGGATGTCAACGCCAGGGTGGTTGTTCGTCACCTTTCCGGTCGTCTGAACGTCCTAGCCGACTCCCTGTCCCGACGGGACAGGTTCTTTTCCACCGAGTGGATGTTCCACATGGCGGTGTTCCATCAATCTCTTTGCGACTCATTGGAACCATCAGATGGACACTTTCATGTCCCCGTGTCCAGATGCTCTGGCTTTTGCCATGGACGCTCTGGCCCTCCTTTGGGATGGTCTTGTTGGCTACGCCTTCCTGCCGGTTCCGATTCCGCCTCAGGTTCTAGCCCAGATATGAACCTGCAGTCGTCGAATCCTTTCGATCACACCCCTGTCACCTCGGTGGGTGTGGATCAATCTGCTCCGCTCTCTGTTAGTGGCGGTTCCGGCATGCCTCCCTCTACGTCGCGACTTTCTTTACCGAAGTCGCCCGAGGAGGTTTCAAGTTGACCCGACTTCATTGTGCCTTCGCGCATTTCTTTTATCGGGTCCTGTCTCCTCCTTAGTGGTTTTTAGAGACAAGCAGTGGAGTTGCTTTTCTTCTTCAAGGAGGCACTCACTCCACTGGTTTAGCCTCTGGCTATTTAGAAGGTTCTTCTGTCGATAGTGTGCGATCACTCTGTTGCTTCTGTCACTCCTTCGATCACACCGCTTGCGGAGTTTCTGGTATATGTTTGTTTCTGGGGGTCTCCAGCAATGGGCACAAGTCCATGCTGAGGAGACCTTTTTCATATGTGGTACCACATTGTTTCGACAATCATCCTTGCCTCTCCAAGCTTGTTCAGCTGTTTTTAGCTCACCTGAGCGAAGCTCAAGGGGAGCTTAACTAATCACTTTCTGTCCGTCGTCCGGCGTCCGTCGTCCGTCGTCGTCCGTCCGGCGTTAACTTTACATTATCGACTTCTCCTCCTAAACCACTAGCCCAATTTTATTCAAATGTTGGCTAAATGTTTATTACCTAATGCCAATTCAGATTTGTTCAAATGAAGTTGCCCCTCCTCCTGGGTGGTGCCACACCCCCAAGGGGCACCAAAATCTTTGTAAATCTTCTTCTCATGAACCAGCAGTAGCAGAGACTTGATATTTGGTGTGCAGCTTCCTTTTGAGGTGTAGACTCAGATTTGTTCAAGAGAAGTTTGTGGGGCTATACTTGACGTTGTTATGAGAGGGGCAAAATTTTTTGCCCCGCCCAAAATTTCTATTTTCCAAACCGAGAGGCTGATTTGAACCAAATTTTATGTGAGGGCTTATTGGGTCATGAGTACTTGATTTATGCAAAAAAAAATTTTCCCGCAGCCCCGTGGGAACCACAGGAGCTAAAAATAGAAAAAATTTAAAATGCCCATATCTCCAAAACTGCACGGCACTGAGAATTTTTATTTGGTGTGCAGCTTCCTTAGGACCAACAGAAAGGATTGGTAAAAAAAAATTGCCATCGGTTTTATCATAGGGTACAGTTTCGGGACTTTGAAAAAGTGCTGAGTCAGCACTTTTTAACACTGTAGGCAATGGGAAAAACATTAAAAAATCTTCTTCTCCAGATCCAGCAGGCAGAATCTTTTGATATTTGGTATGCAACATTGTAGGGTGGATCTGATTCAAGTTTGTTCAAATCGGCCCCCTGGGTTCATATTTGGGCTCAGTATAGGAGCCCGATTTCGAACTTAGTGCATTTCAGGCAAATTTCTTAAAAAATCTTCTTCTCCAGATCCAGCAGGCAGAATCTTTTGATATTTGGTATGCAACATTGTGGGGTGGATCTGATTCAAGTTTGTTCAAATCGGCCCCCTGGGTTTATATTTGGGTTCAGTATAGGAGCCCAAATTTGAACTTACTGCATTTCAGGCAAATTTCTTTGAAAATCTTCTTCTCCAGATCCAGCAGGCAGAATCTTTTGATATTTGGTATGCAACATTGTAGGGTGGATCTGATTCAAGTTTGTTCAAATCGGCTCCCTAGATTCATATTTGGGCTCACTATAGGAGCTCGAATTCGAATTTAGTGCATTTCAGGCAAATTTCTTCAAAAATCTTCTTCTCCAGATCCAGCAGGCAGAATCTTTTGATATTTGGTATGCAATGTTGCGGGGTAGATCTGATTCAAGTTTGTTCAAATCGGCCCCCTGGATACATATTTGGGCTTACTATAGAAGCCCGAATTCGAACTTAGTGCATTTCAGGCAAATTTCTTTAAAAATCTTCTTCTCCAGATCCAGCAGGCAGAATCTTTTGATATTTGGTATGCAACATTGCGGGGTGGATCTGATTCAAGTTTGTTCAAATCGGCCCCCTGGGTTAATATTTGGGCTCAGTATAGGAGCCCGATTTCGAACTTAGTGCATTTCAGGCAAATTTCTTAAAAAATCTTCTTCTCAAGATCCAGCAGGCAGAATCTTTTGATATTTGGTATGCAACATTGTAGGGTGGATCTGATTCAAGTTTGTTCAAATCGGCCCCCTGGGTTCATATTTGGGCTCAGTATAGGAGCCCGATTTCGAACTTAGTGCATTTAGGCAAATTTCTTAAAAAATTTTCTTCTCCAGATCCAGCAGGCAGAATCTTTTGATATTTGGTATGCAACATTGTGGGATGGATCTGATGCAAATTTGTTCAAATCGGCTCCCTAGATTCATATTTGGGCTTACTATAGAATCTCGAATTCGAACTTAGTGCATTTCAGGCAAATTTCTTAAAAAATCTTCTTCTCCAGATCCAGAAGGCAGAATTTTTTGATATTTGGTATGCAACATTGTGGGGTGGATCTGATTCAAGTTTGTTCAAATCGGCTTCCTAGATTCATATTTGGGCTCACTATAGAAGCTCGAATTTGAACTTAGTGCATTTCATGCAAATTTCTTAAAAAATCTTCTTCTCCAGATCCAGCAGGCAGAATCTTTTCATATTTGGTAAGCAACATTGTGGGGTGGATCTGATTCAAGTTTGTTCAAATCGGCCCCCTGGGTTTATATTTGGGCTCAGTATAGGAGCCCAGATTTGAACTTAGTGCATTTCAAGCAAATTTATTAAAAAATCTTCTTCTCCAGATCCAGCAGGCAGAATCTTTTGATATTTGGTATGCAACATTGTGGGGTGGATCTGATTCAAGTTTGTTCAAATCGGCTTCCTAGATTCATATTTGGGCTCACTATAGAAGCTCGAATTCGAACTTAGTGCATTTCAGGCAAATTTCTTAAAAAATCATCTTCTCCAGATCCAGCAGGCAGAATCTTTTGATATTTGGTATGCAACATTGCGGGGTGGATCTGATTCAAGTTTGTTCAAATCAGCCACCTGGATTCATATTTTGGCTCACTATAGAAGCCCGAATTCAAACTTAGTGCATTTCGGGCAAATTTCTTCAAAAATCTTCTTCTCCAGATCCAGCAGGCAGAATCTTTTGATATTTGGTATGCAACATTGCGGGGTGGATCTGATTCAAGTTTGTTCAAATCGGCCCCCTGGATTCATATTTGGGCTTAATATAGAAGCCCGAATTCGCACTTAGTGCATTTCAGGCAAATTTCTTCAAAAATCTTCTTCTCCAGATCCAACAGGCAGAATCTTTTGATATTTGGTATGCAACATTGCGGGGTGGATCTGATTCAAGTTTGTTCAAATCGGCCCCCTGGATTCATATTTGGGCTTAATATAGAAGCCCGAATTCGCACTTAGTGCATTTCGGGCAAATTTATTAAAAAATCTTCTTCTCCAGATCCAGCAGGCAGAATCTTTTGATATTTGGTATGCAACATTGTGGGGTGGATCTGATTCAAGTTTGTTCAAATCGGCTTCCTAGTTTCATATTTGGGCTCACTATAGAAGCTTGAATTCGAACTTAGTGCATTTCAGGCAAATTTCTTAAAAAATCTTCTTCTCCAGATCCAGCTTCAGAATCTTTTCATATTTGGTAAGCAACATTGTGGGGTGGATCTGATTCAAGTTTGTTCAAATCGGCCCCCTGGGTTTATATTTGGGCTCCGTATAGGAGCCCAAATTTTAACTTAGTGCGTTTCAGGCATATTTCTTAAAAAATCTTCTTCTCCAGATCCAGCAGGCAGAATCTTTTGATATTTGGTATGCAACATTGTAGGGTGGATCTGATTGTGATTCATGAACGTATTTATTTGTAAAGTTGATAGAATCTTAGACAAAATTTGCAGAAAAGATCTACTATAGAAGGGGTGGTATCCAGGGTGAACCGTTTACCCAAATCTAGCAGTACTAATGCATTATTCACACAAATCTTCGTTCAAATTTTATGACCCCTCATTGGAACACACGCATTCAGCTCATTCCAACAAAGGTCATATGCCATGTTTTCGAGACAAAGGAATAAAAATTTTAGTTATTCATGAAATTTTTAGGCAACTGTTGTCTGTTATTCACATTGCTTCATGAAATTTCAGTACTTTTAGAAGTTACCTCAGTAATCAAGGGTTAATTCCCCTTAATTAAATGTCGCCTCTAAAAAACAACCACTTTGCATATCTTACCTTTTTTACCAGCATAACTGCCAAAACTTGTCAGCATTCTTCGCAAAAATCGCTATTCAAATTTTAATTTTTGTCTCTTAAACATACATGTACTTATCGCTTGTAAATACCCCATTGGAATGAGCTTTTTGAGCTCATTCCAATGAGAGGTCGCACACCATGCTTTTTGAGTCAAAAAAGCAATTTTTTTAGTTATTCCAGAATTTCGTACGTAAAACACAGCTTTATGACTTCACATTAAAATGAGCTCTCTAAGCTTGTTCCAATCAACATTCACGCACTATGTCTTTCACACAAAAAATAAAATTTTCCATTTATTCAGGAATTTTGTTTGCAAGAACACTCTTACCCCCCCCCCCCCCCCCCCCCCCCCACAAACACACACACACAAACACACACACACACACACAAACACAGACACACACATCTAAAAGTTCGTCAGCAAAAAAACAGTTACTTCAATTTTTAAATGCATTATAGGAACAACTTGCCTAATCAAATTTAAATACTTTTGCATCATTCTGTATCTAGAACAAACCATTTACCATATCTTTACGCAAAATTCTCCAGCATCATTCACAAAAAAACACCATTATTTATATATTCACATTTCTGTCTCAAAAATATACCTGATCTTCCCATACCCCTATTGGAATAAGCTGTTTGAGCTTGTTCCAATGATGATAAAAAAAAATAAAATTTGTGAAAATTTTTGTTTTCTTGCATGCAAATATATACATGTAGCACATGGAAGATATCCACAGTTGGGGAGAGATGTCCAAGGCTATCTCTTCACATTCCTTGTTTGTGCTTCATGCTAAACCAGTTTGTCTGCAGAGATAAATTTGCTTTATTAAAAATCATTGGAGATTGGCCACACACCAATGATTTTAAATAAAACTAATTTTAGGTAACAAATGTTGAACTTCAAACAAAATCTATCACTCAACCAGTTAATGTTGATGAGGCATGACATGGTGAAGGTGACCTAAAATACTTCTTAGAGTCACTTTGTCAGGTGAGCGATTAAGGCCACGTGGGGCCTCTTGTCCTTGAAAAGGCGTAGGACTTTGCAGTTTACTCCAAGATGGACACTTTCTTGGGTGCTGCTCTGCTTGGGGGGCAGGGGGGAGGGGGGCGGGGTTCGTACCTTTATCCTGGATGAATATGTGTTTTCTCACATGCCAGATCTCTCCTGCATCCATTTCTCGATGGATTTGTCTTGTTATTCGTGCAGCTTCCACTCATCTAGCTACTGGTGATTGTATTATCAATCGTTTTTTCTGCCACGAGATGCGTGCATTGTCTTCCTCGTTTACTAACTCCGTCATGTTGTCGGATGTTATACTTGCAGCCTACTGGAGAAATGCTACCTTCTCCTTTTATCTGCGACAGTTGCAGGAGCCGACAGAGGACCTTTGTCCTACAGGCCCTCTTTCTTTGGCTCGGGCTGTTGTCTATCCCAGCTATTCAGCTTTTCTGTCTGTGCGTCGCACTTCACCATGCACCTCAACTTTCATTGTCTTTTACTAATGTTTGTGATGCTATGGTTTGATAGGCCTAGGGATCTCTTCCTCTGTCCACGGTTCCAGTGCAATTGAGTTATGTGTGGGTTGGTTATGTGATTCCCTCCATCCTATTGTCTGTTCAGCCTGTAGTAAACAATTGTAAGGTAGGTTGATAAGAAATATAAATTTTATAGTAAATTTCCTTTCTTATTATACCTACCGCAGTTGTTTACATGGAGGCCCTCCCGTCTTCCTCCCCGCTGATCACATAACTCCTATGATGGCGGACACAAAAGAATGATGAATTGATGACGCTCTGCGCATTGGTTAGCGGAAGTCGTGGATTTGTACTAAGGGAAGAGCGTCCCATACTGAGTGTGCGCCGATGGTGCTCGGCCCAGTTTTGGCTTATTTTTTCGTGGTGTTTTTTACACCACTTTTCTTTCCCACATCTCTTGGGAAAGATTAAAATAGAGAGTATTTTATCCGAGTTAGGGTCTTCCACTGTAGTGCAAGCCTGTAGTAAACAATTGCGGTAGGTATAATAAGAAAGGAAATTTACTATAAAATTTATATTTCAATAAAAACATTGAACGTGGGTCATATTTTTAGCTTAACTTTCACATGCAGGTTTGGGGGTCATATCTAGATGAGAACGTCCCCTTTTGGTCGCGATCGGTCAGCTGGTATGGCTGCCCGAGCCCAAAACCCGAAAACCATTAGCACAGTCTACAGGTCATATTTATGAAGGGATTTCATTGTAACTTGGTAGGATGCCTCTGTATAATGCCTAGCTTTCTTCCAGCATAAATTTTTTCGCAGGTCTTGTTGAAATTAAGCTAGTTCAACTGCATAATTATTCTCATCGCTTTGCTGTCCCCACATACACCATGGGTCAGCTGGCTCAGGCCCCTCCTGTTAGACGTCTACCACCGTGGAAGGACCTACTGTTACAAGGTAAAACCAACAGGTTACACTTCATTCTAGGTACTTTAAACCTCCACACCAACAGAAATTAACTTATTCCCAGTTATCACAATTCTTGTCTTATTTCATAATCCTTTCATAAGCATTGAACATTATCCTTTTCATCAAACACAACACACAGACAAGTTAAGCTACAGTGTCATTGACACTTTCATTATACTATAACCCAACGGCCCAGACTAGCTGGTGCTAACTCAAAGTTATCAAGGGTCAAACACAAATTTTGAACCCCCCAATCCCCAAAATTTGCTTGCAAAACCAAAAATTAGAAGACCTATCTGGCCCTCCATATATTTAGTCTCTGCACATGCGCAGCCGTCAGGAAGTGACCGGAATTGGCACCATCATCGTTCTTGGTTTGGCGCTAAAGTCAGCAACAATGAACTGACATCTGTGCTTTTAAATCTCCTTTTTTGAGGACGCCAGACACAAATCAATGCAAGAATTGGTGGATACAAGGCTGTGTTTGGAAGAAGGAAGACGTTCAGGGCTGTAACTTTATAATAATTATAAAATTATTTTATGTTTCCCAATTTCGGGACATACTCCTGACATCATCATTTTTGTTTTTGATTATTCCACTGTTTGTTAAGTATTCCTTCCCTACCCTTCCATGAACCCTTCCTGTTAAACTCTTAAGCATTTTGGCTATTTTTTATTGAAATTTTTTATTAAGTTTCTTGGGAGTTTAACATGTATTACAAAATATTATTCTGGTTTTTTCTCATGGTTACGTCCTCACCCTAGGGGTGTTTGGTTGTTTAGTCTTGCATCCGATGTATCGTTTTTTCTTCGTATGAAGATCTAGCTTTGCATCTGGTAGCATTTAAATTGGTTCTGACTTTGGGCCTTTTTGTGTGCCTGATGTCTTGTTTACTTTGACGATGTTTACATTGGCAACGTCCTCATATATAGGTAGTATTTTATATTCTATTACTGTAGAATTACTGTTAGATACATGGATTATTATTCCGGTAGTGTAGCTCAAAAAATTTGTATTTTGTTCACACTTAGGCTCTATTGGAATGCCTTTGGGCTCTTAATGTTCCCTTTGGAAACTTAGGCGTTTTTTCAAAAATTTTTTGTTTCCAAAAATATTTTGAATTTAATTTTGATTGCTATAATTCATATATCTTACTTATATATATGTTGTCTTGTGGAGTTTGGAGGACTGATATTGACTTTAGTCGATGCACTCCTGCGGACACTTGTCATTCTTGTGTTCACTGGGATGACTGATGTTGGAGTCGGGTGTCGCGGTACGTGGTTGGCAGTGAGGTTCTGAAGCCAGGCCTCTCACAGGGTTATAATTCATTTTGTCAGTTTCTATTTCCGAGGAACATGAACATGGTGATGATATTCTGACACCCATCCAAGTGTGCTACCATCGTTGCGCTCCATGGAGCATATAGAGCTAGCTGCAGTGCTCATTATTGCAAGAGTTAGGGCCTTTTGTTAAGGGTTTTAATCTCTTGCAATCAGCTAGCTCGACCGGTGAAGCAGTACTCTGTTCGTGGGTGCCAAGTCCGTTGCGGTTGAAAGAAGTGTAGATGTGGGTAGATTGAGCACTTAAATATAAATAGCTCACCCAGCGACAACGGAAATAGGGAGGAAGTCAGCAAGTGCAAGTTCTTGTACTCGGCGAGGTCTAATAGACCTCGAGCGGGAAAGGCCCCTCTCTAATCTAGCAACATCTGGGGCCAGATGTTGTTATGAGAAACTTGCAAGCCGGAGTATATGTCGACCCTCCACTTTGGATGCTCTGTTTAGTCTGCAGCTGGGATCGGCTTCAGTCACTACTTCCTCCGCTACGTTTCACAAGCTGAAATGAAGTTTTCTGGTTGGAAACTTCTATGAGATGGAGCCCGTCGCTCCGTCTAGTTTGCAGCCAGTGTCAGCTTCAGTCAAGGCTTCCTCCACCATGTTATTTAAGCACAGCGACCGCATCCTGGCTACCCGACTTCAGATATCCAGCCTGCTGCACGAAGAAGGAACCACTCTTCGCACGTGAAGTCGGACCATCCGGTAGCTATGGAGATGAGGCCTCGATCATTGGACCGTTCGGAGAAGAGATTCATCTCCGACACACCGTTCCAGGAGCAGCAAGCGGCTAAGAAATGGAAGACCACTGCTCCTCAGGCCTCGATGACAGACTTGCTGTCGCAAATTGCGCAGCTGATCGCAGAATCCCAGCAAATGCAGGTGCAGCCTCCCTCAGACTCAGAACCTGAGCTGTCGGATGGTGCTGGATCGGTCCAGCCGTCTGTTCACACAGATGCAATGGACCGAGATTCGCAACTGATTCTCTTGGATGGTAAAAGGGATAAGGAAGAGGATTACCCTTCCTTTTGGAACAGCACATGGTTGCGATGGATTTCATCCATCAGTACTACCCTGAATTTGTTCAGCCGAATCAGAATGCTGTGACGACAAGAGAGAAACCGCTGGCATCGTTGGCCGCAGACTTTACCCGAAAAAAGGAGGAAGTCCTTTCTTTTCCGGTTCAGTCTAGGCAGGTATTGCAGGCCTTCGGCCATATAGACAATGCCGTATTTAGCCTTTCAAGTGCGAGGAAGAAGGCGGTTTCTTATCTTCATCTTCCATAAACATACTGTTTTTTGGACCATGTTCATTTAAAAATGGTCTGGGAAGATGTTCAGAGAGTTTCTCTGCGTTTGGATGAGCAGGTCGGGGATCTAGAGGTATCCTTACCTGTTTCATTCTCTATTCGCTCAGACACAATTGTGACAGCAATTTCTTCAAATTCAGATCACCTTACAAGAACTGTGGCGCAACATCTCAATGGAAAGGAATTTGAGGACGTTAGTACCTCTCTTAGAGTTCTTTCCAAGGCAATTATGTATACCACGTATAACTCATCCCTAACAGTGGTTAATCTGGAGTTAATCAGACGTGATACTGCCTTTGCATCGTCATCACTGATAGATGACAAGGTGAAAAGCTCTCTCCGAGTCGCTCTGGTCTCCGGATATGCTATTTTCGACAACAAGCTTTTGTTAGTCTATGAACAGGCTACCAAGAAAGCGTATAGTGCTCTGCTTCTGAAGTCTGCGTATCAACAACCTGCTTCAGCAGACAAGAGTAAAGGAGGGCGTTCCAGACAAAATCGTGAAAAGGAAACTCCTCACGAGGGTACAAGAAACCCTCTTATAATTACTCTGAAGGTTGTCAGTATAGCGAATCGGAAAAGGGGCATAGGTCTGATCGGGACTATAACGGTCAGATGCCCCTAGGCCGACGGGACAAGGTTCTTTGCGGGGAGGATGTAGTTTCTCCTTCCGTAAATCTCGCAGGTCATACAGGTGATGGTTAAGACCTCTATTGCTGTTCAGTTAGTGGAAGGTTATCAAGCTTTGCGAAAAACAGGGTAACTGTCATGGAAGATCTGTAGGTGAGAAGTGTAGTCTCGGACGGCCTTCAGCTATCATTCCGAGCGAAACCACCACTAACAAGTTGTCTGTTGGACAAATCTTCCATCAGATCCTTGCAAATGAGAGTTTCTCCTAGCAGAGGTACAGGCTCTCTTATCAAGGAAGCAATAGAGGTCATCGAGAATCGGGATTCTCAAGGTTTTTACAGTCACCTGTTCCTTGTACCGAAGCCAGATGGTTCGTTCCGACCGGTAATAGACTTGAGCTGGATAAACAAGCTTATCATGGCTCCAAAATTCTATATGGAGACCATTCGGTCGGTAAGGGCGAGCATTCGAGTGAACGACTCTGTGGTAAGCATAGATTTAAGGATGCGTACTTTCATGTTCTGGTACATCCGGCATTAAAAAAGTACCTGCGGTTTGCCGTACATGGGAAGGTGTATCAGTTCAGAGCAATGTGCTTTGGTCTGAACCTGGCTCACTGAGCATTCACTCGAATAATGAACTCAGTAATGTCATACTTCCGAGCTCATTCGGACGACTACTTGGACGACATTCTATAGAGAAACGGCAATAGAATTATTCTTTAGAATGATGTTCAGAGTCTGCTTCTATTACTCCGACATCTCGGTTTCATTGTATACGAGAAAAAGTCGGATCTAACTCTGTCCAAGTAGACCATTCTCTTGGGAATGCGCTTTGAGACTCACAACAATCTGGTTCGTCTGCTCTTACCCAGAGCAAAATTAGTCAGTTGTTATGCTCGCTTTTGTCTGCACTCAGACATATTAACAGCGAGGGAATTCATGCGCACATGTCCCCTCCAGATATTCTTTACTCAGAACTGGAGTGTGAAGACATCTTCGCTCAAAACCAGTATTGTTTTAACAGAACTGGAGTGTGAAGACATCTTCGCTCAAAACCAGTATTGTTTTAACAGACCTAGTAACAAAGGGTTCAGATTTGAGCAGATATTCAGTGGTTAACTCGGAGTTCCGCTGCAACTGCCGGATCCAGCTTTCACGATTATGACGGATGCAAGTTAGACGGGCTTGGGTGCGACCCTAATTCTTGCAGACTTGAAGTGTCAGGGTCTTTGGGACCCTAGGTTCCAGGAGAAATGCATAAACATCAAGAGATGATGTCAATATGGCTAGCACTACAACATTGGATTCGCATAATTGCGGATGTTCATGTTCAGATTTTGTCGGGCAACTCGACAGCAGTTGCATACATTAGGAACCAGGGCGGCACTCATTCATTTGCGTTATGCGAACTAACGTAGAAGATGCTCCGATACGTCATGAATCATCATGTTCAGTTTTCTGTCGTTCATATACCAGGTCATTATGGAGTCGGTTAACACATTGGCGGTGGGGGTGGGGGGGGGGGTGGTCGATAGAACTTCAAACACCCCCCACCCCCACTGCCAATGTGTTAAGAGGCGATTACTGGGCAAGACGTAGTTTTCTTCTTATAAGCCCCTTATGAGTTTAAGTACATGCATGCATTTCATGACTTCTCGACTGGCGGCTGGGTCATGTTCTATGGCGACCTCATGGGCACATCCACTTTTTAGTTGGTTGGTTTCCTGTGGTTGTTCGTCTATATGTCATATATGAGCACATAATTCATCATCAATAAATTGCTAGTCTTTGGGTACCTCGAAGGCTGTCTAGTCAGTTAACTGGTATTCAGATGATTACATACAGGATCTCTATGCTCACGTGCATAATAAATGAATTATTAGGCAGACGCATTATTGTATGTTATGGACCTTAGAAACAATGAATTTTTTCGGGGACAGTCCATGTCGAGTCTGTTAATCATAGCTCATTCCATTTCTAGAGCCAAGTTTCTATTAATGTCGGCACCCAATCGAAAATACCTTGTCTTACACTCTCGTATATTCGCATGTTTCTAGATTCATAGATATCGGATAGTACACATTGGGGAGTGTTATTACTGGAATTTATTGTACACCCAAATGGGGTCGCCTTTGGTTTACCTTGGAAGTGTGTTTACTCTCCAGAGATCATCCATTGTGATTCTATTGGACATGGTATGTTATATATTTATATATTATATCACCGGTTTTCGACCTATCTGCATATGCCGACTCTGGTATATGTTACAGCGAGCGATATTAATTACCGGGATTGCCACTATAGCCTTAGCTTCTGAAGTGGTGTTAAGCACCAATTTATTAATAATAATTAATACCCGAGTGCCTGTTAGACAAATATTTATATTGTTATTTCGTACCGCTTCTATTGATTCCAGAGAGCTCCCCTCTTTCTTTTTGAAGAAGATTCCTTCAAAAAGGGGGAGGGGGGGGATTTTTTTTACCTCTTCTTCGGTTTGATAAGTATGTAACTATGAGTGAAGCTGTTTTGTCTGTAATTGTATCCTGGATACAGCTAGTGTTTTATTGTATATGGCATATGTTTGTTGCGGATATCCTCTCATTCTCAAATACACCATCCTAATTTTTAGGGCTTAGTCTGGACTAGCATTAAAAATTGGGAGCTTGTTACATCCAAATTAGCTTCGTCTTCATGCCAAGAATACGGAATTACTTGAATTGGGCTCCTTATTTATGATATGTCTTCTCTTTTACTGTATAGAGACACACATGTAATTCCTCTAAATTTAATTTCCTTTCACCTTGGATTACAGGCTTGGAACTATGTTGGTCTACTAATTCTATAGTCCTAGGCCCTCCTCCTGTTTACGATTCAGCTAGTCTGGGCCATTGGGTTATAGTATAAAAATATTGTGAATTTAATGTAATTTGTATATTTTTTATACTTACCAGTGGCCCAGACGGAGATGGCCCTCCCATGAGTAGGCACTCATACCTCCCCGCTGAATTATTATGTAATACTCTCTTCTACAAAGAATGATGTTGGCACCAATTCCGGTGCTGCGCATGCAGAGAGAGTAAATGTATGGAGGGCCAGATGGGACTTTTAATTTTTGGTTTTGCAAGAAAATTTTGGGGATTGGGGGGGGGGGAGGTTTCAAAATTTGTGTTTGGCCCTTGATAACTTTGAGTTAGCACCAGCTAGTCTGAGCCATTGGTAAGTATAAAAAATATACAAATTACTTCAAATTTATAATCAATAGAATCAATTGTATTTTTTTTTTAGCCTTAAATTGGTTAAATTCCTAGTTACATTGTGGGAAAAATTTGCTGCTTGAAATTTGGTAGTTTTGACATCAGTGTCAGGGGTTTAAGAATTTGATTGGATGATAGTTCTTAAATATTTTTGTTTCTTGCTAGTGTATTTGGAGAGATTAAGCGGTAATGTCCATCACTGGCTTTTGCTCAGACACTTAGTTGAAAACAGCATGTAAATTTCATTGTCAGAGTTGGAAAGGAAGATGCTAATTTTTGGCCTGAAATTTGTGCGACCTTTTTCATACCAGATGAACTAACTGCAGGGCTTATATTTCGTCTAAATTTGTGAGAATCCATTTGGATTCTCGTGAAAATGGTTGCGAGAATCCATACCTACTATGAGTGTCCCAGGATCCCATGACGCCACTATGGTTCAACCACTGTTGTGTACTGATAACACATGTTAACCTTTTACCCAACACACCTTTTTAATTTTTAAAACTAAATTTGATAATTTTTAAACGATAAATAATAAATAAATGATAAAATAATTAAATGAGCAATATTTACCAATAAAAGCTTACAAATATGGCTGTCGTTGGAACCGGCTCAATGACAGCCATATTTGTGCAATTTTTTTGACAAAGTGTCAGGATACTTCAGGTCATGTTAGCCTTCTGTTGGTTAATTTGTTCCCGCTGTGTTAGATAAAGGGTTAAATTGACTAAATTCGATTCACGCGAATCCCAGCAGAGGTGCAGCGAGAATCTACATGGATTCTCGCCGGTTTTACTGCGCGAATCGATTCTCGGATTCTCGTCGAAATATAAGCCCTGAACTGTTATGATTGTTAACTGTTAAAGCACTGGATTATTTTTGTAATCAGAAATTGTTTATTGGTGTTTGTTTTGTCATAGTCTTTTGGAGAGTGTTTCCAGGCGCTCTACAGTTAAATTAAACTCAACTCTATTTGAACAAAATATTAATTGTTTCTACCTAAGTTTGAAGCACATACTATGATTAGGCAAATAAAAAGTGTTTGGTTCTCAGGATTTTTTTTTCAAAACTGAGGAGGGAGGCAGTTTTTAGCTCATCTTGACAAAGTCAAGCTGAGCTAATCTCATCGCTTCCCGTCCGTCGTCCGTCAACACCATGTTTTGGTCTTCTCCTCCAAAGCCACTGGCCCAATTCAAGTGAAAGTTTGTGTGAGTGATGGTCCCAAAGGGGCATTTCATTTTTGTTCAACTCAGCATGCCCAGCCCCATAGGGAGGGAGTGGGGGAAAATGCTCCAAAATATTTTTAAAATCTTCTTCTCAAGAACCAGTGTGTACAATGACTTGATATTTGCGATGGAGCTTCCATATGAGGTGTAGAATCAAGTTTGTTCAAACGAAGTTCGTGAAGTAATATTTGGCTTTGTAATAGGAGGGGTAAGATTTTTGGCCCCGCCCAAAATTTCTATTTTCTGAACCGATGGTCCGGTATGAACCAAATTTGGTTTGTGGTAGTATTGGGTCATAAGTACTTGACCCATGCAAAAAAAAAAAATTCAGACATCACCATGGGAACCCTGGGAGCTAAAAATTGAAATATTTTCAAACGCCCATATTTCCAAAACCCCACGGAACAGAGAGCTTTTATTTGGTATGAAGTATCCTTATGACCAGTAGAATTGAATGGTAAAAAAAAATTGCCATCGGTTATGTTAGGGTGTTCTGTAATGGGCATCGAAAAAATGCTGAGTCAGCATATTTGCAAAAATTTTTAAAAATCTTTTCTCCAGAACCAATCATCAGAATCTTTTGATATTTGGTATACAGCATTCATAGGGGGGTCAGATAAAAGTTTGTTGAAATAAAGCTCATTGGTTCATATTTGGGCTCTCTACAGGAGCCCTAAGTTTTAACATAGGGTAATATGGGGAATATTCTTTAAAAATCTTCTTCTTCAGCACCACCAGTCAGAATCTTTTAATATTTGGTATACATCATTGTTATGAGGGTCAGATTCTAGATTGTTCAAACCAAGTCCCTAGGTTAATATTTGGGCTTCCTATGGAAGCCCAAATTTTATCTTTGTTCAATATGGAGGGTAATTTAAAAAATCTTCTTCTTCAGATCCATCAGTCAGAATGCTTTGATATTTGGTATGCAACATCTCTATGGGGGTCAGATTCAAGTTTGTTCAAATCAGATCCCTAGGTATATATTTGGGCTCACTATGGTAGCCCAAATTATGAGAAAATTTCTTTAAAAATCTTCTTCTTCAAATCCACCAGTCGGAATGCTTTTATATTTGGTATACAACATCTCTAGGGGGGTCAGATTCCAGGTTGTTCAATTCGAGTGCCTTGGTTAATATTTGGGCTCCATATGGGAACATGAAATTTAACTTAGTACAATATGAGGGAATTTCTTCAAAAATCTTCTTCAGATTCACTTGTCAGAATGCTTTCACATTTGGTATACAACATCTCTAGGGGGGTCAGATTCAAGTTTGTTCAAATCGGATCCATAGGTCAATATTTGGGCTCGCTATGGTAGCCCAAATTTGAACTTAGTGCAGTTCGAAGAAATTTCTTTACAATTTCTCTTCTTCAGATCCAACAGTCAGAATGCTTTCATATTCGGTACACAACATCTCTAGGGAAGTCAGATTTAACTGTGTTCAAATCAAGAGCCTGGGTTAATATTTGGGCTCTCTATGGGAGCCGGAATTGGCCATTTTGGTGAAGAATTAAAAATTTTGTATTCAGTATCCTCTAGAGGTACTAAGATTAATCCACATAGGTTATATCAAGGGGCTTCATAGGGGAGCTCTACATTTTACTTATGATCAACTGAAGAAAAGGCATGATGCCCAGATTATTTTTGTCACTCCTGAGGGACTCAAGGATTGACAGTGTAGCCTATGGAGATGGCTTGCTTAATGTAGACTCATTCTTGGACTCTGTTTAAATTGTGTTCTGTACAAGATGAGCGCTTCAGGCCCCGTGGGGCCTCTTGTTTATTTTTATTTTCTTTCCTCAATTTTTAGCTTAACTTGACATAGTCAAGATAAGCTATTGCCATCACGTGTGCGGAAGTCTGTTAGTCTGTGAGTCTGTCAGTCTGTTCACATTTTCCTTTAGCACATGCTACACCCCGCAGTTCTTGTCTGATGGTCACAAAATTTCATATACAGGTTTGGGGTCATGTCTAGATGAGAACGTCCCCTTTTTATCGCGATAGGGCAACCGGTATGGCTGCCCGAGCCCAAAACCCGAAAACCATTAGCACAGTCTACAAGTCGTATTTATGAAGGGATTTCATTGTAATTTGGTAGGATGCCTCTGTATAAAGACTAGATGGGAACGTCCCCTTTTGAGCATGATCTATCAACCGTGATGGCTGCCCAAGCCCGAAACCCAAAAACTTTTAGCACAGTCTGCAGGTCATGTTTAATATGGAGGGATTTCATTGTAACTTGGTAGGATGACTCCTTATGATCTCTAGATGAGAATTTCCCCATTTGGGCGTGATCTGCCAACCTTGACGACTGCCCGAGCCCAAAACCCGAAAACCTTTAGCACAGTCTACAGGTCATATTTATTGAGGAATTTCATTGTAACTTGGTGGGTAGACTTCATACAGTGTCCAGATGAGAAAGTCACCTTTTGGTCCTGATTGGGCAACTGTGACGGCTACAGGGGCCCGAAGCCCGAAAACCTTTAGCACAGTCTACAGGTCATATTTATGAAGGGATTTCATTGTAACTTGGTAGGATGACTCCAAATAATGTCTAGATGAGAACGTCCCATTTTGATCGCGATCATTTAGCCTTGATGGGTGCCCGAGCCCAAAAACCTTTAGCATAGGCAAAAGGTCATATTTATGGAAGGATTTCATTGTAACCTGTTAGGTTGACTCCATATAATGCCTAGATAATGACATCCCCTTTTGGTCGTGATTGGTCAACTGTGATGGCTTCAGGTGCCCGAAGCCCCAAAACCTTGAGCACAGTCTACAGGTCATATTTATAAAGGGATTTCAGTGTAACTTCATAGGATCACTCCAGATGATGCCCAGATGAGATTGTCCCCTTTGGTTGCGATCATTCAACCATGATAGCTGCCGAGCCCGAAACCCAAAAACCTTTAGCACAGTCCACAGGTCATATTTATGAAGGGATTTCATTGTAACTTGGTAGATTGACTTCATATAATGTCTAGATGGGAATGTCTCCTTTTGGACACAATTGTGCAACTGTGACAGCTACAGGGGCCCGAAGTCCGGAAACCTTTAGAACAGTCTACAGGTCATAATTATGAAGGGATTTCATTGTAGCTTGGTAGGATGACTCCAAATAATGTCTAGATGAGAACGTCCCCTTTTGGTTGTGATCATTCAGCCTTGATGGCTGCCGGAGCCCAAAAACCTTTAGCATAGTCTATAGGTCGTATTTATGGAAGGATTTCATTGTAACTTGTTAAGTTGACTCCATATAATGCCTAGATGATGACATCCCCTTTTGGTCGTGATTGGTCAACTGGGATGGCTACAGGTGACCGAAGCCCGAAAATCTTGAGCACAGTCTACAGGTCATATTTATGAAGGGATTTCATTGTAACATCATAGGATCACTCCAGATAATGCCCCGATGAGAACGTCCCCTTTTGGTTGCGATCATTCAGCCTTGATGGCTGCCCGAGCCCAAAACCCCAAAACCTTTAGCATAGTCTGTAGGTCATATTTATGGAAGGATTCCATTGTAACCCGTTAGTTTGACTCCATATAATGCCTAGATGATGACATCCCCTTTTGGTTGTGATTGGTCAACTGTGACGGCTTCAGGGGCCTGAAGTCCGAAAACCTTGAGCACAGTCTACAGGTCATATTTATGAAGAGATTTCATTGTAACTTCATAGGATCACTCCAGATGAGAATGTCCCCTTTTGGTTGCGATCATTCAACCATGATGGCTGCCCGAGCCCAAAGCCCAAAAACCTTTAGCACAGTATACAGGTCATATTTATGAAGGGATTTCATTGTAACTTGGTAAGTTGACTTCATATAATGTCTAGATGAGAACGTCCCCTTTGGTCCCAATTGGGAAACTGATGGCTACAGGGGCCCAAAGCCTGAAAACCTTTAGCACAGTCTACAGGCCATATTTATGAAGGGATTTCAATGTAACTTGATAGGATGACTCGCTTTGGAATAATTTCACTGTAACTTGGTAACTTTCGTTGATATACGTTAACTGTTAGGGCCACATACATTAACTGTGAGGTCATATTAACCCTCCCCTCAGCTCTTTAGTACAGTGTACACCTCATATTATTTTTATCAAAAACATAGCATACAGGGAACAGAAATGAACATATTCCCAATTATCACAATTCTTGTCTTATTTCATAATCCTTTCATAAACATTGAACATTATCCTTTTCATCAAACACAACACACAAGTTAAGCTACAGTGTCATTGACACTTTCATTACTACAAGGAAGGCAGGTTTTTTTATTTTTATTTTTTGCCTGTTGTTACTATAGTATCCCAAGGTGCTTTATATTTCAATTCGAAACCTCCATTGATTAGAAAAGATTGCAGTACATATAACTCCACAAATGGTCAGTCAAAACAGTATGGTAAAGTTGCTTGTGATAGCAATAACACTTCAAGGAACCATGCCCATGGATTTAGAATTTTATGTTGTGAACAATGTTATATCGATGAGCGTCACCATGGTGGGTGTACTCGATTTCGGTTTCGGACAATACACAATAAATAACACCTCCCAAAACCAGTTCGTCCCGGGACAGTTCATCTCAAGTTGCATCATGCATTGCGTCCCACACTAAACAACAGAGGGCTGATTTAAAAACTATGCCATATACAGAAATTATGTTGGGACAGATCATCCCAATATTTGGGACGAAATGTCCTGGCTTTGATTTTGGGTCGAAACGTACTGGGCGAATCATCCCGGGATGAACTGGGAGCTGAGTCGGAGGCCCCCTTCACAAATGGTTGTAACTCTTTCTACTAATAACAGGAAGGCGAGAGTGTTAGCAGAGGGAAGGTTTTTGGACTTTTGTGCCCAGGATGTTTTAGTACCTGGACGTTTTGTACCCAGTTAGACCGACCATTCCACCTCTGTATTTGTGAAAACAACATGTGATTGGAACAAGTTGAGGATTTAGTGATAACACTTGGACAGACTATTGATTCCTTCAAAGCAATGCTAGAAAAAAATCTAGCCTCTTTATCCCACTGCCAACACACCAGAATTTGATCATATAGTGCTTCTATACAGATACCGATAGTAACTGTTTTGGGAACGAAACGTCCTGGCCACGTTATCCCTCCTGAATTTTCAGAGTACAGTAAGAGTGTCTATCATATATGTCCAGAATTGAAATCGAGTACAACCACAATTGCCACGCTCATCGGTGTTATAAAAATAAAAAGATTGTTGCCATTATTTTGTCCTGTAACCAGGATAACTCTATCTGTTCACTGAATTCGTTTTGTAACTGGGATAGCTCTATCTGTTCAATGAATTCATTTCACTGGAATAGCAATTATGATGGATGCGAAGAATGGAGGAAAGTTTTTTATTGACTACCCTATTGACTACTCTAAAAAAGGAGCAAAGCAGGCATTGTTTTTTGCCGCGGCGATCCCTGAGAACCAAACACCTTTTTTTAGTTGGCCTTATGACAACTTTTTTATGACACTTCCACTTTCAAATAATGCCCCAAAACAGTTGACAGATAGCTCTTACAATACAGAAAATCTAGTTGAAGCGAGTTGTTCTTGATTTTGAACTTCATGTGGAAGCTATGTGGCAGGATTTATGTCCTGAGTAAATATTTAAAACTGTATGAAATGATAATGCCAAACTCATTGCATTTATATTTAGTGCGTCCGTCTTGTTATATCATCTGACCATCATTTATACAACCTGAAGATTTTGTTTAGCCACTATGTACAGATGAGATTTTCTTTCCATGTCAGAATCATTGTAAATATATATCGTTTTGCAGTCCTGGAAATGAGATGGGTGCGAGTGAAATTGCTCCCGTCAGAACCCGTGTTTTCTATTTTCTGGAGTTAAAAAATGCACTTGTTGAAAAATGTTGTGAGCACTAATATACTGTGAGGGCATATAAATGTGTGTTGTTTTGAGAAAGCAGCACTCTGTGGCCAGTGGCAAGTTACTGTCATAATTCAGCAATTCCTTATACATTTAACTCCTTGAACCCAAACGGCCACATTTCTGGCCAGAAACATGATACGTCATAACATAGGATGGCTGATCAGTAAATGTGTGGGGTAGACCAATTAGTATTTTCAGTGTGCAGCCTTGGGGCTGCACGTTGAAAATATTGATTCACCTACCCCAAATAATGAATATGGACTCTTCTGATTGTTGCTATTGAACTGGCATGGAAGATACCACTAGAGTTCAAGGGTTTAGGTTTCTGGTGTTTGGTGACAGTATTTCCTCGAAAATTCATTTACTAACATTTTACGGGTGCAATTTACTTCAGTCTCTGATTTTACGAGAGCTTAAAACTACACCTGTCAATTTTATTCATTTCCAGCACTGTCGTTTTGTCATCTGGACTTCAGCAGGTGATTGCCAGATCCCTCAACTTTTCCATTTCAGTACTCAGTTCTTACCTTGACACTTACAACTTGCACATTTTAGCAAACTTTTGAGCTCATTAAATTTCTGATTTTGGTTTTTCTCTTTCCAGATCTTTGAAGGTGACCCTTCAGGAAATCAGTCTCTTTTATATCAACAGTTAATGCAGGTAAGGAAACTGTGGAGATATTTCAGTTTGATTTGTTTTATTTTTGTAGAAAAATGATTTCTTGAAGATTAAACATGAT